>JAGDYQ010000004.1:949194-1224827 GCA_021962125.1 Bulinus truncatus
CACAAATTGACCACTGATGCTCACATAACAGACTTTCTGCAATACTGTTTTGATATTCCTCATACTCTTCTTCTTTAGGTGTTGTTGAGTGAGCAATAGGAAGAGATGCATAACGGTTACCATTGCAGTAGCAGCAGAGAACACATTTCAAGCTTCTGATGGAACTGTCTATAAAAAGACACCAGTCTTCGGAATATTCTTGTAGTCCCATTTGGAGCAGAAGTCCAGGGATGTCATTACAGTAAACAAGATCTTCCTCTTGGCTGAAATATGGAAGAAGAAACTCTTCTCTTTTCCGATAAAGATATTTTTAAACTTCTTGTTTTTGAAAATTTCTTTCAGTGAGCCTGGACGCTAAAAGCTCAGATGTTTGCTGGGGTATATTTAGGTATCGTATCAGGTCATTGAGTTCTTCTTGACTAAATGGATTTGGGTGTTGAATTAACTTCCTTCATAATCGCTTCCACTTTTTTCACCTGCCAAAAACTCCAGATCTTGCCCCTCGTCAGAGTCTGATGGTAAAAGCTCTAATAATCCACTTAACACTGGTATAGGAACTTCACTGCTATGTGGAATTGGTGACCTTGCAGATTCAAGATCAGGATAATCCCACTTAGATTTCTTGTGGCGATTGAAGCCTTTAACATTCACAATACAAAAATAACAATCACCAAAATGGTCTTTCGGCTCTCGCCATACCATTTGTGTGGTACACCGAAACTGAGACTTTTCTTCTCACCATTTGTCCACTGCCGTAGGCTCTCCACACAGGATTTGCAGACCTTATGGGGAGCCCAAGACTTGTCTTGATCTCCCAGCT
This sequence comes from Bulinus truncatus, assembly GCA_021962125.1. Lineage (NCBI taxonomy): Eukaryota > Metazoa > Mollusca > Gastropoda > Planorbidae > Bulinus > Bulinus truncatus. The sequence continues at coordinate 950,015 of JAGDYQ010000004.1, forward strand.
TCACACAAAATAAGCCAAATATGCCTGCTGCACAAAGTGGGTTATATTTCTTCTTTGCTTTTCAATCATGTATTCTCCACAGATGTAACGGAATACATTCGGATTATTTTGCAGCATCTTCGTGATGAACTCATGATGTCTGTAGAAAGCAGCTATAAAAAAGAAAAAACTAAACAAAGTTATAACTTGGTATAGTTTTAAACAACAGACACCAAACTTATTACATTTGTTTTACACAAAGGGTACAATCATATTTTCAAGGAGTGTCCAATATCTCAGAAACTAGAGCCAATTCAGCAAAAGCAGTGGCAGTTTTTGAAATCAGCACCCATGAATTGCTATAAATTCATTCAAACATTCTTGGCAACTCGCAAAAAAATTTTTTTTTGTTGGGCTGTGTTGTTAATGTTTTTGTTTTTGTTTTTACATTTTATCAGATATATTACAAAAATTCTTGATACAAATAAAAAAATTCAAGTTGTGTACAATAAATACAAGTGCACACAATAAATAATAGTGTACAAATATGTTCCAGAAATGATCCCTGTACATTCACAAGGATTAAAAATGAAATGAGAGAATCCAACATCAAGGTCACAGATTATACAAAATGTTTAATGTAAATAGGAGCCGGGGGGGGGGGTTACAGATTCAGTTAAAATCAAAAGCTTATCTATTTACATAGCTAATTAAGTTTTTTTTTTTGTTTGTTTTTAAATTTGACTTCAATAGTCTGTATTAAAACTGGATCTTTAGATGAATGTGTCCAAGTCAGATAAAATATCAGATCAATGTAATAGACTGTATTAAGACTGAACCTTTATGTGAATGTGTCATATGCATATAAAAATATCAGATCATTTTATTTATTCCCAATAAAAACTGAGCAATAAAAAAATAATAATAACATCGTGAAATTAAAAAAAAATATATTGTGGGATGTAGGAAAATACATGTATATTTAAACTATGAAACTATTTTTAGATCTATTCAGGTCTAGTGTATTATTGTGGTAAGAAGACAAATATCTTGCAGTGATATTCACATGAATGTTTCAAAGATTTTTTTTTTGGTGTAAGGCTGAAATGTCAAGAAGTTTATCCATACCAATAACTGTCTTAACTCCAAACTGTTTAACTCTAAACTGACTTAACTATAAGCTGTCTTAACTATAAACTGTCGTAACTCTGAACTGTCTTAACTCCAAACTGTCTTAACTCTAAACTGTCTTAACTATAAACTGTCTTAACTCTAAACTGTCTTAACTCTAAACTGTTTTAACTCTAAACTGTCTTAACACTAAACTGTCTTAACTATAAACCATCTTAACTAAAAAAAAAAGTGTGAATAGGTGTGTTTATTTTCAAGGTAATATGGTCATGTACACTTATGCAGAGTTTATCTGTTTGGAATTTTGTTGAGACTATGATACATAATAAAATAACATTTTTTTTATAACTTTTTGTATAGTCCAATAACAAACACATTAAAAAAATACATGCAGGTTTGCTTCACAGGCTTTTCGATGGTCACTGGTCCAGGATAAATTATCATCTTACACTTGGACTTCACAGGTCACTGGCTCGGGATCAATTATCTTACAGTTTGACCTCACCCTCGATCACTTTCACGAACTCCATATTCTCCGGCACGCTCAATCTGCGTGTGTCCGACGCCGACGACGTTTTGTTCGTATCCGGCCTGTCTATGACGGCCATCGAGACCAGCAGCAGGGGGAGGGCGGACACGATGCACAGCGAGCCGGCTGCGATGTCCAGCGCGAAACTCCAGGCGACGCCCATCACCCTGTCGAAGGCCGCTATCTCGTAGGCCATCCTCTCGGGCGTGGGCGTGGGCAGGGCCGTGGACGTCTGGGGGAGAGTGAAGTAGATGTCGTTGCTCCACCTGTTGTGGTAGAACTCTATGCTGTACTTGGCGGCGAATGTGATGTCTGAGCTTAGGATTAACACACCTGTGGAGCGATTAGGAATGTTGCATTTACTAAAAACCAACATTTTGCAATGTAAAAAAAAAATTGCTGTAATTTACGGGAAAGAGGGGGGGGGGAGGGGGGGCTTTATATGCATATGGGTACACTATGGGTCCCAAAGTGAAAAGAAAAAAACGCCAATAAAACCACAGATTTCATAAATCTTTGACAATGTGTGGCCCTTCTGATCCTCAAAAAAAACTATTAATTCATGTTGGTATATACATGTATACATATTTATAAATATATTCATTTAAATAGCAAGATAGTTTAGAAAATGTGTACTTTTAAAATAATAAGTGATCAAACTTTAAATTAAAACAAACTTCAAAAATTCTGACCTGGTGGGGGTGGGGTGTGGGCAGGCCCGTAGCGTGCGGGGGGGCCAGAAGGGCCGGGCTCCCCTGCATTTTGTCTGACCCCCCCTGCTTATTTGTTCTACTTAGTAAAATGTATTACCTGCCGCCTCCCTGCTATTGCATGGCCCCTGCTGTAGAATGACTGGCTCCTGCTGTAGAATGCCTGCCCCCCCCCCCCTGGTAGAATTTTCACGCTACGGGGCTGGGTGGGGGATGCATCTGGTTTTATGAGTGTAGAAAGTCACCCATTTTGGCTATTCAGGAAAAAAACCAGCTCTGGTTCTAGTTATGTATTCAATATATCCCTTATCACTGGGGCCTTTGCCATAAACCCAAAGGAATGCCTGATTAGGATAATGTAATTCATGTTTGATGCTGGCTATTATGGTAGTGTGAGCTTATTAATGCCATTTTGTTTTGTTTTGTATAAATCTATTTAATTATAACTATGACATTTTAAAGATCGATTGTACAGCACCCATCTGTCCATTAAACCTTCACGTTTATGTTCATCCTCCAGCACATCCATCAAAACCGGTTTTATTTTTGGGCCTGATAAGCCCGTAGCAATCTCTTGAAAAGTCACGCGATCCCAAAATCCCAAAGCTATTGACATGTTCGAATAGCCAACTTCTTCCTAGCGTAGGAAATTTGTACTCTACATACTTTTCTTCAAACAAAATCCCTCCAGTATAATTTTATTCAAACTGCCCCCACTAGTCCCTCCCTCCCTCCCCCACCCACACACACAAGTAGGGCCTGTTATTTTTACCCGTTACTTAAGACCTACTGCTGCCCTCCCTAAAAACAACAATAGCCGCCTTTTATAACACGTTTATTACCTCCAATGACAGCCGATGTGACAGAAGCCACCAGGAATAAATTCACGCATCTGTAGAGGTCGGTGAACAGCCAGGCGACAGCAGCCACCACACCGGCACCGGACAAAATGACACCAACAATAGACAGGGCTTGGGCCGACTGGAGCCAGTCTGTAAGGACAGGAGAAATATTTACACACAAATAGACGCAGTGAGTGGCCTGCCACATTAGCGGGGGATGATGGCCCCGGATACTACAGGGGTCATTGTTTACAGAAAAAAAAATATTGAAAGTTCGAACATAAATAGATTTTTTTTATTGAAATTTGGTTTGTAAAAGGCTGCAAAATGGGTTAATGCCATCCAAGTATTATGGAACGGGACTTTACGGAGAGGTGGTACATGTATTGGATAAATTGAAAAAAAAACAACATCATAATAGACCAACTTTTCGCTGTCTTTAACACCATAAAGGAAATATTTTTTAAGGGCATCAGAATTGCATCAAGATGTGAACAGCAATCAGGGCATCGTGTCAAACCGCAGGACACGTACAGCTAGGCTCGTTTATTTTTATGTGTGTGGTTGTTTTATCATCTTAGTTGATATTTGCGAAGCTTCTCAAACTTTACAAATACAGCCAAATTTACAGACATGATATGGCTGTTTTGGGGGGGGGGGGATGGGGGTTAACCTATTAGACTGTCGATAACATTAAATGAATGTATTGTGCAGTAAGTATTGTTGAATAGAGTTATTATCATTATATCTTCTAGTTGTAGCAAGACAGGATCAGGCTTAGCAAAGAATTGGCGGGTAATTGTCTTCACAATCTTCGGGGCCGTTCTTACGTCTGGGAACGGTGGCTAGGGCAAAGGTTTGGGGACATTTGGCGAAGATAATTTGGAGGATAAAGGCAAAGGTTTGGGGACATTTGGCGAAGATAATTTGGAGGATATAGGCAAAGGTTTGGGGACAATTCGCGAAGATAATTTATAAGAAATAGCTCGGGTGACCTAATTAATGACGCTGTAAGGGCCACCGTTAGCAAATATAGCTTTGAAAACTGGGGCCCCTTAGACAATTTCAAACCGTTTAATCATTTCAGTCTGGGGACCCATTACAATTGCTCAGAATCTGCCTTTCATTGCGACTGGAAAATATAACAACGGGAAAGGAGTGTGTGTGTGTGTGTGGGAGGAGGAAGTAAACGTGACATCCGCTTCGATATGTGTTGAGAATAAAAACTAATAAATCTCAAGACAGATTAAAAAAAAAACAGAGAAAAAAAAATGAATTGATATGTACATTTTTAATCTGTGTCATGATTGAATATGATTGAATAAAATCCAAATCACTCATTTAGAGGAAGTCTTGCAATGTGTAATAAAAATACATTCAGCCAACGTATTTACAGTTGGATTACATCATTTTAATGGGATCAAAACACAATTGAATACAATAAGACAAATACATTTCTTTTTTTTTTTTAACGCTGGGCGTGACACACTGTAACCGACATATTGCCAGCGGGCAAACTATAATAAACAAAGTATGAATATGTTACATTTAAAAACAAAAAAAAAAATGGGTGTGCGCACCGTATACCTGTTGATCATTTAATGACAGGGCTGCAGTTTAAACCAAGGGTGTGCAAACTATATCAATCGCGGGCCACACTGGGTTCATTAATTTGACCGGCGGGCCGGTATAGACATGAATCAATGTACAGTAAAGTTAGACCTCATAACATAAAAGGTTTGCGCTAGAAACGAGTAATGGGGGGCCGCGGGCTGTAGCTAGCCCACCATGCCAGGTTTAAACTATACATTTAGCAATAATAGTATTATCATGTAAATGGCAGGTTTAAACTAGACATTCAGCAATAATAGTATTATCATGTACATGGCAGGTTTAAACTAGCCATTCAGCAATAATAGTATTACCATGTACATGGCAGGTTTAAACTAGACATTTAGCAATAATAGTATTATCATGTGCAATAATAGTATTATCATGTAAATGGCAGGTTTAAACTAGACATTCAGCAATAATAGTATTATCATGTACATGGCAGGTTTAAACTAGCCATTCAGCAATAATAGTATTACCATGTACATGGCAGGTTTAAACTAGACATTTAGCAATAATAGTATTATCATGTACTTGGCAGGATAAACCATTAGGATTAAAACCTTTATAGTCTTTAATACGTTCCATAAAAAAAATCCGTCTTTTTTTGTAATTAGACTTTTAAAGATTTCTCCCGTTATTTTCACCTCTAACTTCATAAACACCCGGCCTGTAGCGGGACGTGGTTTAATTTTTATCAACGGAAATTTATCAGTGATTAATTATATATAGACCTGTCGCTTAAATTTCAAGTTACATTACTGACAGAGAGACTTAAAGACAGACAAAAACATAGATAAATAGACAGACAGACATACTAGATAAATAGACAGACAGACATACAAATAGATAGACAGGTAAATAAATAGATAAATATATAGATTGACAGACAGACAGATAGAAAATGTCTCATAGATAACAATGTTATCCGTATCATTGTACTCTGTTTAATGAGCTATTTTTAGATGTTGCACCAGGAAGCATTCTGTGAACATTGGTGTCTCTACCATCGTAAAAAATACTGAGTGATTTATTAATTATTTAAGTTCCATTTTATCACTCTGTGTTTATTTGTGCTTTTTATTACAGTCACACCTTCTGGTGGTAAGACGCTGTGGTTTTGGGAAACGTACATTTTCACAAACTTCTCGAAGCCCAATCGATTTGAAATTTTGACCATTTGCGTGTTTTCGATTACAGTACACTCAGTGGCGTCACTAGGGGGGGGGGGTGAGGGCGTACCGGGTGACACCATTTTAGGGGTGACACCAAAAATTAAAGAGTTCTAAATTTCATAGCAGAAAAAACTCGGTATAGTCGGTTTTATAACCGATCATAGTTACAAAACATGAGCAGTAGCCTAAGGTGCCACAATGCAGAGCAGTAGCACAGGGTGCCGCCATATAAAGCAGTAGCACATGGAGCCATCATGCAGAGCGTCTGGAGCTTAGGTAAATGAAAACACTTCAAAGCTGCTCCGATCAATGTATTTTATTTTTTGCAAACATTCTAAAAAAAAAAAGAACGCATGCAGTCAGTCACGTGGTTTCATGAAATCGAAGACGTAGTTTACAAACTCAGTTTAATGAAGAGAGAAGGTAATGTATACATCTTTCTGAAATACGAGTCAGTAATACGATCGTTTTTATCGCTAATGTATTTAAAGGCGTAAATTCTCCAAGATTTATAGGGCAAGGCAAATTTGAAATATGTACCTAACTCTCATGGTGGAAGTCTTGGGAGAGGAGGGAGGGGGTGTCACCATGAAGTGTTTCCGCACCGGGTGACTTTTTCCAACCTTAGTGACGCCACTGAGTACACTATTTTAAGAAAAAAGATTCAATGGAATCAATTTAATGAAAGTAATATACATCTTTCTGAATTTTTTTTTCGTACAACTGGAATAAGCGCTATTACAGATATTTTCAATAATCAATATTTTTAAACACTGTTTTAATAAATAAATGCTTGTTTCGTCAAATTATTTTTAAGAGCAAGGTTCGTATGGTCTATTAAGTATAATAAATACATGACAAATAACTATCCTTACTTACTCATAAAGTATTATGTGCGGCATTTGTTAGTAATAACATGTATCCGATATTAACCAACCATTTGGTTTATGAAAAAAATGGATCTAAGGAAGCGGATTAAATAATTATCGCACACTGGGACGGCTCCATCATCATCTATTTTTTATTGGTGTGGTAGTCGCTCAATTAATATAAAAATCAAGTTGTGTTCTACCATATTTTGCTGCCGTTCTTTCTTTCGGTTTTTTTTTTTAATTTATGATTCAAATCAAAGAAGGGTTGTAGGATAATAGTAATATTTGTAAATTGTTGACGACGAAGGAAAAATGTACATTCATTCAATTACTGAATCCATTCACATCCACAATGATTTGATCTTTCTAGCATGGGTATTGTTGTTTCCATTTACATGAATACATATGGAGTTTGACAGACTGATGCACAGTATGGCAGACAGATTCATGGTATAATGAATAGATTCTACAACATGACAGACAAATTCACAGTATAAAGTTTATACCTTTTCACAGCATGACAGACAGATTCCCCGGCATGACAGGCTGATGCACAGTGTGACAGACAGATTCACAGCATGACAGACAGATTCACAGCATGACAGACAGATTCACAGCATGACAGACAGATTCACAGTATAACAGACATATTCACAGTGTGATAAACAGATTTACACTATGGTAAAAATATTCACGGATTGGCAGACAGATTCCACAGCCATGATGGAACAGATTCACAGTATGACAGACATATTCACAGTGTGACAAACAGATTCACACTATGTTAAAAATATTCTAAGGTTAGCAGACAGGTTAACAGTATAGACAGATTAACAGTATGTCAGGCATATTCACAGTGTGACAAACAGATTCCCACTATGTTAAAAAGATTCACAATGTATGAAAGCCAGAGTCACAGTATGATTGTCAGATCCACTTACATGATTGCTCTAATGCTGTACAGATACTGTTGGTCCATTGGTGTTTAGACAATTGACTTGTAATATGGAAGTGCCCTGGTTCTTCGACATTGAGAGGGCACCTACACACAATCTCCATAATCCGTAGTTGAGCTGAAGGTCAAGTTTAGTCAAGTTCTCTTTGCTGAAACGATCTGGAAAAAAGAAGTTGAGATTTTTGAGTGTAACAGAACTGTGTACCAGAATAACAATGTTTCATCTTAAGTTGCATGGCAAAATGTCTATTGCGCACACATCATCCGGAAATATTAGGAGGAAACATTGGTTCAAAATAAAAAATAATGTACCTGTGTGACTTAAGTTGGGACGAACTCAAACACCTGGGACATTTGACGTTTGTCAAGTTGAACACACAACCTTACGTTTGACGTTAGTCAGGATGGACACATAAACTAACTTGAGACATTGGACGTTAGTTCAGACGAACACTCAAACTTACGTGCAGCCCCGTAGCGTGAAAATTCTACAACACGGGCCAGGCCAATAGCTAGGGATGGCAGGAAATAAATGCTACTAAGTAGAGCAAACAAGGCAGAGGGGGGCCAGACAAAACAGCGCCCCCCCCGCACGCTACGTGCCTGCTTCACGTGTGACGTTTTTTAAGAACGAACATACAAACCTACTTGTGACTATAGTTAGTGCGTAGATACAAAACATACTAGTGACGTTAATTAGAACCTACAAAAAATAAACAGCAATACCTTACTTATGTGACGTTAAAAAACAACCCACGTAACGATTAAAAAACAACTATGGTGATTAAAAAACAGCCTTCGTTGTGACGTTAAAACAACCATATCGTGATTAAAAACAACCTTACTTGTGACGTTAAAAACAACCTTGCGTGTGACGTTAAAAAACAACCTTACTTGTGACGTTAAAAAACAACCTTACTTGTGATGTTAAAAAACAACCTTGTGACGTTAAAGCAACGTTACTTGTGACGTTAAAAAACAACACGTTGTGGTTAACAAAACCTCTACTTGTAGACGTTAGTCAGGACGTTCCTGGCGTCCTCGTCTATCACCAATGCAAAGTAGTCGGTTGACATACTTATGATGTGGAGCACCACCCCAATCAACAAGAGAGATGCCCCTACCAGCACCAGCACCAACGAGACTCGGTTTCATCTTGAACAGGATGGTCCTGGCTCAGTCTCTCGTGGAGTTCGATGTAAGTTTTGATTAATTCATTCAACTAACCCCCGCCTTATTGAAATTTGGCTGTCTTTCTTTTTTATTTTTTAAGGCCTATTCGCTTCACTTCATTAGTGACAGTAAACGGTGTAAAGGAAAAGATGATTTTTTTTTTGTTCGATGCACTGAAAAAAGAAAATAATCAGGGCGACTATAATAGAAATACAACCAGGAGGTGCGCAGGTATAAATATGTGTTTGATGATGTAAGTTGGATTTGGGCGGGTGAAAATCTTCACCAGTGGTTGGGTCCCCGGTGCGGTAACTCATGGTGTCACCCCTCTCATGACGCAATCTCTATAATTATTGTTCCGGGTGTGTAATTTTTGCGCATGCCGACTTATTATAACTCTTATCCGTTTCCGGGGTCAGGATTTTTAGCGATAATTGATATCTATAGGTCAGTGCAAGTATACCAATAGTTTCATTAAAATAATTTAATAATATAAATTGCGCAGTTGTCTTATGTTGAAAAAGTGAAGATGTTGCTATATTTGGCATTTTTTCAAAAAGCCTTAAAGTCGGTGCAGATTAATAATCGGAGATTTTTATTTATTTTTAAAAAATTAAAATTAGGGCTTTTTGAATTATTTTAAATTACAAAATAAGAATATAGGTCTACGAGCTAGATGATGTTGCATTTAGGTGTCCCCCTGTGGTGTCGTGGTGCAGTCACCTTTTCCCCGCCCCCTAGTGACGCCCTGAGTTTGGGCACAGTCTGGTAACTAAACCATAGCTGTGTGCGTACATATAAATAAAAATCTGTGTCCGCATGTGTAAAGTATAAGGGAAGAAAACTACGGAACAATTTATATCAGTTATTTCCCATGTCAGCGTACAATGTAAAGCAGGAATCGTGGGCTACTCTTAATTTGACTGTTAACGACTTTTGACGAGACCGTAGGTATTCACAGCTGTGCATGGTGACGGATATGGTCGTCACAACACCCCTTCACTCTTCCGCACTCACTCACACTTACCCAGCTTGCCATTTCGGGCTGGGGTTCAGGCATATTCACCCCCCCTCTGTCCGAGTGGCAGGAAAAAACCGTAGCATTGTCATTCTGGCCGATCAGCAGTGTACACACCCTGCTTAGAAGTCCTGCCTATTTTGGGCAATTCTTAAACTACCCCTTTTTTTCTGCCATCCCGGCAAAGATATTAGGGCACACCACCCCGCCGCTCTGAAGGCATGGCCGATCATGAATAAGCGCCGCCAACACTGCTGGTGTGGTAGGCACACTCCACCCTATCATGCTGGCAAGGCGGTGTAAAAAAAAAAAAAGTTAACGACTTTGAAGGCGAGATGAGGTATTTGACCGCTCTAGGCAATGACCATCACATGTTTTAGGGTGCTCCTGTAGAGAAAGTAGCTGTCGGGGCCCCTCTAGCATTGGATTTGACAGAAACTAGTACTTGAAAGGGCCCTTTTTTTAAAGTGGGATTTCGCCCGAGTGGGGGGGGGGGGGGTAAAAGGGTAGGACATAAGATTCAAGCAAAAATAAAAAGCTACTTGATAAATGAACGGAAGAATTATTTTTTCTGTAAAACGTTTTCTACTTCCGCAGATAAAAGTGTGAAATTTTTAAAAAATTTTGCTGACTACATATGTGAGGAAAAAGTGAAACCCCATTTGTAATCCTTCTCGCTGTGCAAGAATCAAATACAAGATTCCCCCCCCCATATGTGATTAAGTTTACTATGAAAAAATGTGCCGAGAATAAACACAATAAAAGGGACAAAAGAGATTGGCATTTATAAAACAAACTTTACGTCTTGTTATCTTTGTCACAGACTTTGAACTGAACGTTTGGAGCATATCAATGAACGTCTTTGTCACAGACTTTGAACTGAACAGTTGGAGCTTTTCAAAGGGCGTACTAAAAAAAGGGGACAGGTGGTCGTGCGGTGTAGAGCGCTCGACTGTCGACCATATCGGTCCCGGGTTTGAACCTCAGTGAGAACCTTGATATTTTTTTCCCGGTCCTGGTTAAAGTCACCCAAGTCCATCCATCTTTAAATGGGTACCTGACTTTAAGTAAGGGGAGTAAAGGCGGCTGGGCGTTGTGCTAACCACAAGATCCCTTTAAATGCCGAGGTTATAGAAACAGGTGAATTGTACTCTTCATCTGCACCGATGAGCCCTTATGGGCTTAAGGGAAATTTACTTAACTTTTTACTTAAAATAAGCACACCAAAATATTACACGATGGCCCCCCTCTTATATGACATTTTTTCTAAATGGGGGGGCAAATGCCCCCTTGTTCTCCCCCCCCCCATGAATACGCCCATGCATAGTATACACAATATTAAAAGTTACCGTGGGTGGTAGAGGGCGTTAATAGGAAAGAGTGCTTCCCCTATAGTGATCACCCCAGGGACATATGGAGGACCTCAAAGAGAGGGATGGGGGGGGGGGAGGATTATTTTTTGGAGTGGGCATTTGAAATTAATTCTCAGGTACGCCACAGACTACAGTGTCAATTTCAAAACCAAAGATTTTGTTTCTAAACTGTGGCGTTCTCAAAACTGTATCTCTAAATTTGTATTGTTTTAGAAGTCCTGTTTATCGATGGGGTGATTTCTGTTTTATATAGCACAGCTTTCATTACATAAAGTTATTGTTTGCAGCCACACCCTAACTTAGAATAAACACACCCTTTTTACAGTGACGTAAACATCCCATTTCCAAATAAAGAAACGCATAAACTATATGAAAACTAAATGGAATAGTTCCAATATCTTTCACCCCTCACACCCCTTATAAAAACACACCGATGGCCTGACTACTAAACAGTTTAAACATGTCATCCTTTTGTCTGCACAGTTTACGCTCTGATAAATCATAAGTTGAAAAGTATGCCATTTATAACAAAGAGTTATCTAGACACTGTGTTTGCACTCTGATATATGTGCATCAGAGATGAGCGGACAGCGGACGCGTCCGCTTGCGGACGCAGATCCGGAGACCTTTCCAAATCCGCGGACTGACAGCGGACGCTTCCGTATGGTTAAGTTGGTGGACTCGCGGACTGACTCGGATCTTCTTTAGCGTTACCATAAAAAATTTCAAGTCATTTAAACAGCTAAATTTCAGCAATGCGGACGCGCGGACTGACTGCAAACCAATGTTGTAAGATTCTGTGGACGCGGATCATTGATAGAAATCTATGGACGGACGCGGACGCTTTAAATTTCAAGATCCGCACACCTCTGATGTGCATACAATGTCAATCGGGTGCAAATAAAGCTTGACAAGGTATTCAAGGAAGTCGACATTTGTGCCGCACCTGATGTTAGCATTTCCAATTATTTATTTCATTTTTCTATTTAAAAAAAAAAGTTCAATCAGCTAGCATAAAAAAAGAGTTGGCTTATTTGAAATTTGGATGTGTATTTACTTTTCAATTTCTATTTTTAATTTTTGTCCAATTAGGGTTAGCGGTCGTATATATATATATATATATGTATATATATATATATATATATATATATATATATATAAAGTGGATTCCGCTTAATTGGGACACCGCTTAATTGGGACAGCCGCTTATTTGGGACAAATCTCAAAGGAACCAAACCAAGAAGCCAATGGTAAATTTTGCATGTTTCAATTGTGACAGCCGCTTAAATGAGACAAAAAGCCTCGGTCACGATGTGTCCCAATTAAGCCCGGAATTGATTGTATATATATATATATATATATATATATATATATATATATATATATGTGACTGTTATGTAAGTGTGTGTGACAGCTTTACCTAAAGAAAGATATATGATAGATTAGAATAGACAGAGAGATAGAATATATAGATAGATTAGATTAGAATAGATAGGATGGATGGATGGATTGATGGATGGATGGATGGATCGATCGATAGATAGATAGATAGATGTAGATAGATAAATAGTGATAGATAGATGTAGATAGATAGATAGATAGATAGATAGATAGATAGATAGATAGATAGATAGATAGATAGATAGATAGATAGATAGATAGATAGATAGATAGATAGATAGATAGATAGATAGATAGATAGATAGATAGATAGATAGATAGATGTAGATATATAAATAAAGATAGATAGATAGATAGATAGACAGACAGACAGACAGACAGACAGACAGACAGACAGACAGACAGATAGACAGATAGATAGATAGATAGATAGATAGATAGATAGATAGATAGATAGATAGATAGATAGATAGATAGATAGATAGATAGATAGATAGATAGATAGATAGATAGATAGATAGATAGATAGATAGATAGATATTACTTGTTTATTATTTGATTAAAAAAAACGAATATTTGTTTTAAGTAACATAGACTTTGTCCTATTATGCCAGGTAAGTTTGATGGTTGATTCAATCCACCTACTGTCTGACAAGGTGGAATTTGTGGAATGTCAATCAAAAGAGAGGAGGGGGGAAGGAGGTATAGGATACTTATGGTTCACCTACAACAAATATATATATATATATATAACAATATAAAAAAACTAAACATACTGATCTAATAAAAAAAACATAATGGGGTAAGTCAACAAAAACATACATTTAGGCTTACTCCATTCACAGCCCAGCCCTCCCTCAGGAAAACCAGCATAACTTAATTAAGGAATGAAATTTAAATGGCCCTTTACCATGGGGGCTCTAATACTCGTCGGGCCAACGGTTAAGTGCAATGGCGGGGCCCCATGAGTTGAAACACCCTCAGGCTATCCAGTAAAAATACTTCATGACGTGTGTGTGCGTGTGCGTGTGTGTGTGTGTGTGTCTTTGTGTTTGTTTTAGTTTTTACGATCCCCCCCCCCCCCCATTGTCTGCCTGTCTGTACCAGTCACGGTCTGATTTAAAAGAAACCCCTTGCATGGATAGGAGAACTAGAGCGATTATCAAGGGGCTTTGCTACTATTGGTGCCCCCCCCCCTTATTGGGTGTTTCATTGTTCCGTTACTTAAAAAAAGATTAATATGGCTTAACAGTCATGGAGGTCAAAGAATCTCGGTTCGTCAAAGATTATTAGGGGCCCTCCTTAGATTTGAAAGCGGTAGCCTTGTCAGCGTAGTTGGCCGAAAGTCTAGGGAACCCAAATACATGTAAAGCGTAACTTTCCTTAGGGACCCCAAATATGACATTGCCAAGGGCCCCCAAAATTAGCTATACACTGGGCCCCTAAACGTAACGTTGACGAAGGTCCCCCCCCCAACGGAAGCTTAAAAACGGCTCTGCTGAATGAATCGGTGTCTAAATGTCTGTTAACTTCACCGTCTGTCTGTGTCTGTCTATTTATGTTGTTATAGTGTTTATGTAAAGCTGATATTAGGGCCCGGGGGAGGGGATAAAAATGATACAACAAATGATATATGTATGAGTAATCTTTTTTTTTATTACTTTTTACTAAATATCAATAAAAGTCTTTTTTTTTTTACATTTTGTTCACATTTCTACACCGGTCATTAACCTGACCCTTTCTGTTTCATATATGCTTCACCCTACTCTCGTAAGCAAGTGAAATAAAAAACAAGCAATTTAAGTATTTTTCCGTTTCGGACAAAGGACATTTTAGAGCATTTTCGGTACGCAGATAAATAGAGAGGGAAGTAATCATGTTGAATAACTGCCTTAAGAAAAATAAATAATGATTAAGCCCCTTTGATTAGCTTTTATTATTTTATATTTAAAATATAAGCAAAAAACGGTACTTAAAACGCCACCTTTTTTCGGCCCTCAGAGGTCAGATCGCGAAATGGACTTTTTGATGTACACTTGGCAGGCCAAGACCTACAAAATGATATATACATCATGGGTCTAGGACTTATGGTTGTTGAGATCTAGGGTGATGACGGACAGACAGACAGACAAAACGGAGACAATAGAGCATTTTTTTTTTCGAAAATGCCTCTAAAAAATCGTTAAAAAAAATAATAATAAAGGTTGTTTTTTTTTAATGCACTAAAAATAATACTAATAATTCCTTGGATCATTCAAAGGTTTATTTCAATTATATTGATTAAATAAAAGGTTGATCGCCAGTTTAAAACTAGAACTATACCCGCGCTGAGACAGCGGAAATGTACTGCCTGCCCAGGGTACTGCCTGCCCAGGGTACTGTCTGCCCAGGGTACTGCCTGCCCAGGAGGGTACTGCCTGCCCAGGGTACTGCCTGCCCAGGGTACTGTCTGCCCAGGGTTCTGTCTGCCCAGGGTACTGTCTGCCCAGGGTACTGCCTGCCCAGGGTACTGCCTGCCAAGGGTACTGCCTGCCCAGGGCTGCCACCGCCTGCCCAGGGTTCTGTCTGCCCAGGGTACTCTCTTGCCCAGGGTACTGCCTGCCCAGGGTACTGCCTGCCCAGGGTACTGCCTTCCGCACAGGGTACTGTCTGCCCAGGGTATTGTCTGCACAGGGTACTGCCTGCCCAGGGTACTATCCTGCCAATAGCATTGCCTTAGAAGAAGCAAGAAAATGAAGCCGTTGTAAAAATTTTATCACTCATTCACCGCATTCACTCACAATCGCTTGCTTGGACACCCCCACACATTTGCCCCACCACCACGACCATTTCCCCGAATTCCTTAAACCAGGGCTAGCCCTCAGGCCGATTTGACCGATTTTCTCCAATTGGGTCCCGCACCTGGCAGGGCCCCTTGAATTTACATGTAGCCTTAATAGTAATAGTTGTTATTGTAAAAAAAAAAAAAAAAAAAATTAGAAGAGGGGGGGCCTCGCAAGCATCCGTCATGTTTGGCCCCGCGATTAAACCATCACATCCCGCCACAGACTCCTTACCTTGAACCCTACTCCTGTATCACCGTACCACCAGGGGCGCAACCAGTATGTTGAAGTTGGTTTGGGTCCAAAATATTAGGGAAGATGAAAATTGGTATGTCTGCCCCCCCCCCCCAAATTTTGGTAGGGTCGAAAACCAGTGACTTGATTTTTGGTAGGGTCCGGACCTGCACGACCCGTACATCGGTTGCTGCCCCATGCGTACCACCATTCCAAGGTCCTACCGCCAACCTTGGCTCCTTCCCTGGCCCACAAACCATCTCACCACTGCCTCCTTCAATTCCATTTTGCAAACTGTAATAATCAGTTTAGGCTAGAGAATTTACAGTTGGCACAGAGATGGTTTTAATTATCTGGCCACTTAGTTTAGCGGAAGTGAAATTATTAGTTTTAGAGCAGACGATAATAATTGAGACGACGACCTGAGATCTTGTTGAGTGTAAGAATATATTTTATCACATAATTTGTATTGTACAATGTCAAATAAGAAGTTCCTTTATAAATAAATAAATATATGTACTTGTATACATAGAAGTCTACTCAGTGTTTTTTACATGTAGTTCGTCTTTTAAATATATATATATATATACACGTCCAAGTCAAGTTAGTTAAACCATCCGAAGAGACTGAAATAGATTATACACCTACTCAGAAGCAGAAGCAAACATAAATTATACATACAATTGATATACACAAAAACTAGCTATGACACAAACCATACCGCAAGTATCTGATCAACCATTTTGCTCATGTCATAAACTATACAGTCATTATCTGATCAAACTGCAGCGCTCTTTTTTTTTAAAAGGTCGTTTCTGTGTAAGTCGAGCTTATTGATTTAAAAATCGATAATTTTGCTGATATTACTGATTGGAAAAAAAAAACAAAAAAAAAAAAACAAGCGGTTTATTTTTGTATTGGTCTTAGCTACTTTGCATTTTACTTTATCAAACCAACTCTTAAAAGCTTGGATTACTGTCGAAATCCCAATCGCTTTACTACTGTAGCAGTTTAAATTTACCAACTGGCAATATTTGAATTGTTTTTACTTTACTCCAACACACTACAATCGATGCCAACAAAAATTAACGATTACAAAGACCAAAAAAAAAAAATAACGAAACAATTATGTGTTTGAACCGCGGTTTTTATGGATAAACGCCAATCACGTTGACCTAAATATTCGTATGCTATATGGCAAGATGTAATAAACCAACTGGCTCATTGATTTACCCCCCCTTCCCACACCTTCCACACACAGCTGTTTCCTTTTGTTTTTAACGATATCACCCGTTTTTCTTCTGCCTAGTGTATTATATATATATACTCCTGTCTTTAGTTTAAACTGAAGCATTCCCTGCATATGTACATAACATAGAAAATGGATTGTTGTATATGAGTGTGTTTTTTTATAAACAGTCTTTGTTGTCATCATCAGCACCGCCGGAAAGAAAGGCGGGCAGGGAAGGGAATCAAGTATGCAACCCGAACACAAGTCGGGGGGGGGGCATGGGCATGCCCCCCTTCGAACCACCATTTATTAAATATTGCTTATTGAATAAGCATCATTTAATAGGTGCGTGTGTGTGTGTGGCGTGATCACTGAGGCCCCCAAATTTGATGGAAATTATCATGGGCCAAAAAGGGTCAGGTTAAAGGTTATGGTGGTCCTAAGTCTAGTAACCAAAATTAAAAAAAAAAAGGCTTACACACAAGTACTAATAATAAATAGCGCAGACCTTTATAGATGTGTACACTGTAATAATGAAAAGTTATGAAACGATATTGGCTTATTGACTGTTAGGCTTGGGGTCCAATAAGAGGCCTACAAGAAACACTCTTCCCCTCCCCCCTCCCCCCAATTTAGGGCCATCATATATATATATATATATATATATATATATATAACTTTAATTTGCATTATTTGAAGGGAAAAAGGGCCAGTAAGATACGACACAACATAGCAACATCATGACAGCGCTTACACGAGTTATCGAACATGATAACTGATAGCATCAAAAAAAAAAAATCTTAAAACAGGCTGAGCTTTTCTTGGTATTCGGGGGGGAGGGAGGGGGGGGGAGGTGTGCAGTAGATATATTAAGAGCCTATGGCAAAAGTACTGTAGACAGTGAAACAACAAAAATAAGATAGAAGAGTATAGGAAGGGAGGTGAGTGGTGGGGGGAGGGGGTCTTTTGTACCCTGAGGCCCCTATGATGTAGTGGCCCAGTTTTTCTATCCATAAGTACGGCCCTGAATACGTGTACAAGTAAAAAAAAATCCCTCAACTCAAAGGCCCATGACATACCTAACCCAATCCTAAAGTTTTGTTTGGATTTCAGAGAATCCTTTCCAATACTGGAAGCTTTGTACTTTACCTAACAACCGTAATGGGGATGGGAGAGAGGGGGGGTGTCCTATTTTGTGTCTTCTGGCCAGCCAGAAGAGATAAAGGGGAAAAAATATTCATTGTAATAGTGTGTCGAGCACGGTGAAAACAGTGTCCTAATTAGTTGATCCACTAATGACCGATAGAACACATTTAAATTGTGTTACATTGAAGACGCATCTCTGCATTATAGAACACCTGCTGGTGACGAAAATAAATGTCAAGTGATCGGTGCAGACATGAAGAGTCTGGGCTGACAAATAGAAAGTTTGATTAAATAATTATACACTGAGGCGTACCTAGGGTGGGGGGAGGAGGGGTACACATTCGAAAGTCCCCC
The DNA here is from genome assembly GCA_021962125.1 of Bulinus truncatus. Classification (NCBI taxonomy): domain Eukaryota; kingdom Metazoa; phylum Mollusca; class Gastropoda; family Planorbidae; genus Bulinus; species Bulinus truncatus. The sequence goes on from JAGDYQ010000004.1 coordinate 968,571, forward strand.
AGGCCCCAGCTTGAAGGAGGCCTACAAATTATTATTTTTTTTGCATTAAATAAATACATTACATTTTATCTCATGTCAAGGTGTCGAATGTCAAAATGCAGGGGCCCCCAAATAGGCCAAGTCCCCTTCGGGCCCCCCAATCCCTAGGTTCGGCACTGACTATACACCAAATAACAAGCCAAGGCCACCGCAAGCTAACCCTAGCCCTAAACCTAGCCCTAAACTTAAACCCCCTCCCCCTCCCTCCTCCCCCCTACCTAAATTCTATCCTAACTAACCCTCTAGCCCGTGATTATCATTCTCAACGAAACGTCACTCAACTGTGAACTCATTTTAGCCCCGTGCCCTCAAAGACGCCTCAACATCATTATGGAACACCTCCCCCCCCCAGGGCACACAGTTGTTTCGGGATGTCCATACGACAATCAATAAAAAAATGGGTGCACAATAAACAATAGCTACTAGCATGGAGCACCTAAGATGAGTGCACCAATACGTCCAGACGGCCCTACCCACGACATTTGTTGACGTCGACACCAAGATTGTGGCATATGGTTCCCCAAGGTTAACACCTGGGTTTCCTCCCCCCCCCCACCCCCCGGGCCACACACCCATCAGTTAGTCGCAGTACTGTTTTAAAACAACGACACGTGTGAACTGGTAAGAGAAGGTACATTATTTTTTTTTCCAGCGGTCTCTTTCTCTAAGTCTAAGGGACAGGCCCTTCCTTTCTCTTACACACTCTGCCACGTCCCGTCACGTTTATCCAGAATCTGCCTAGCCTTCCCCCTTCTTCCCCCCCCCCCCCACATTCTTCTAAAACTATAGCCTATCTACATACGTTATAACAAACCACCTTTTTTTTTTTCAATTTAATATCAGCTAACGTCAACGCCCTTCAAAAAAAATAATTATTATTTTAATGTCAAACTACACAATAGCATACACACTCCTCACAAAAGATTAACAAGTCGATACACACATACACACACACGCAACTACAGGATACAAGCACCTCCATTATGTGTTTATTAATAATAGGAAGTCAAATGTATCATTATAAACTCAAAGAACTGCCAGTCAACGATTTTGCTAATGTGTAGTGCGTCTAGTGCTGTATGCATGTGTTAGGCTGCACACATAGATATATGGAACAAGTGTCTATACATGTGTTAGGCAGCACACAGATATGTGGAACAAGTGTCTAACTCAATATTCACACACTGGCGGACTCTCGAAATGGGTCACCTTTGCGTTCAATATGGAAATAAAAAGTACCGTTTTGGGTAAAGATGACCACCGCACCCCCTTCCCCCCCACACACACGGCTAGTACCAAAGAAGTGTTCTCAAAACCGATAATGTATTAGGCCTATCTACCAGATTTTCCAATGTCTGAGTTTCAGGGAAACCAATGTAAAGTTGTTTTCAACGGTATTTATTGCTAAAACAAACCAGGGAACCACTAAGCTCAAAGTCCGAAAGCATGAATTCACTTTACCTATCTATCTGTGCCACTACATTCTACCACAATGTGCATTCTAAGTCCTACTACTTGACTACCACTATGTAATTTCTATTTTACCACTATGTAGCCTACTTCTAAGTACTACAATGCGCCACAATATACTAAGAAGATACCAATCTGTATTACCACTATGAATTGTAATGTCCATATATGTGTCTCGCTTGTTTCCTCACTCTGCTATGTACTACTACTATATGTAGCACTGTGTACCACTATGTACAATTATGTACCACAATGTATCACCATGTACTACCACTATATAACCGTTTCGTGCTACTTGCTTCAGAGCCATTTTTAATAAGTATTATTTGGGGCCATAGGAAGAGACATATAGAGAGAGCTCCCGGCATATCTACCTGTCGGGGAGCTGATAACAAATAGATTCGATAATAAACATGTACTGGAGGAGGGCCCTTTGGTATTGGGGGCCTGATGACATCAGATTTTTTTTTATAGAAATGTGTACTTGAAACAATGAGAAAAGGCCTAAGGGCAGACCAAGAAGCAGATGGTTGGAGGAATTGGAGAAAGACCTTAAAGCCATAGGAGTGAGAGAGTGGAGGAAGAAGACCATGGATCGGGAAAACTGGAGAAGAGCAGTATGGCAGGCCAGGGCCCTAACTGGGCTGTAGAGCCAAAGGAAAAAGAACTTGAATAGGGCTCTTTGGCACTAGGGGGCCCTAGACAATCGCCTTAGTTTTCTTATTCATAAGAAAAGGTTCAGAATGATTCTAACATTCACACACAAAAGCGTAACACCTTTTGTTCTGTCTGCCATTCTATTTCAACAATGGCTAGTGATTGGCAACATTTATCTGTTATGACATTTTGAGGCATCAAAACTTTGGTCGGTATAAGCTTAAAATGTTTTGTTGTGTCTTTTTTATATAAAGATTTATAACAGGTGTGAAGACGTGGGTGCCAACATGAATGCGCACTAATAAATATGTATAACGCGATTTATAGAGGTGCCGATTCAGGTGAGAATGAAGACAATAAGAAGAGAGAGACAGACGAAAGGATAAATCATAACACCGTGTCAAGCTCGCTGTAAAACACACTGACCTAAATCATTCTTTAACTAATGACTGATTGCACAGAATCGTTTAACAATGGAAAACAGACCGCTTAATAACAACATAGGATCGTCAGAGATGTAATCAGTTTTAGGTAATCTCTTATTTTACCATCCAAAATTATTTTGATACATATTATTGATACTTTACCTATATAAACATTCCCAAATCATAGTATTAATGATTTCACATCAATATAATCCATTTTAGACAATATTTTGTTCATTTTTATTACTTAATCGCAAAAAAATTGCAACTTATAACACTTTTCTTTACTATTTTCTTTCGTTCCGTATATTTTCTGTTTAACAATTTAAAAAAACACGACCGAATTCCAGTGATGTTGCTGCCAATTTAGCATTTTACAATGAAGAAACTAATGGGGCATACTTAACAAAGGATTATATAGGAAAAACAGTACCATGCGAAGCAGTAAAGCCTGACTCCCATAGGGCATGAAGAAAATGATTAAACACATTTTATGTTAGTGGGGTAGACGCCCTTGATGCCCCAATGGGCCATTTATTTTTTATCACTATATCTTAGGTGTAGAATGGGGCCTTGAAAAAGACATATTTAATAAAGCTTATATAGTAAAAAAAAAGGGTGCCCTTACAAACACTGATGCTTATCCCTAATGGGGCAAGAAAAAAAATATTTAAACCAATTTTATGTTAGGGGGATAGCTACTCTTGGGGCCCCTAGGCCCCTTTATCTTGTACCGCTACGTATAAGGTGTAGAACGGGGCCCTAAAAATGACATACTTATTAATATAGCTTATATAGAAAAAAACGGTACCCTTATAAACACTAATGTATAGCTCTCAAAATGCATGACCAAAATTATTTAAACCAAATTTACGTTAGGGGGATAGCTACTCTTGGGACCCCTAGGGCCGTTTATCTTGTACCGCTACGTATAAGGTGTAGAACGGGGCCCTAAAATTGACATACTTATTAATATAGCTTATATAGTAAAAAACGGTACCCTTACTAACACTGATACTTAGCCCTCAAAAGGCATGACCAAAATTATTTAAACCAAATTTATGTTAGGGGGATAGCTACTCTTAGGGCCCCTAGGCCCCTTTATCTTGTACCGCTACGTATAAGGTTAAGAACGGGGCCCTGAAAATGACATACTTATTAATATAGCCTATATAGTAAAAAACGGTACCCTTACAAACACTGATGTATAGCTCTCAAAATGCATGACCAAAATTATTTAAACCAAATTTACGTTAGGGGGATAGCTACTCTTGGGGCCCCTAGGGCCGTTTATCTTGTACCGCTACGTATAAGGTGTAGAACGGGGCCCTAAAAATGACATACTTATTAATATAGCTTATATAGTAAAAAACGGTACCCTTATAAACACTGATGTATAGCTCTCAAAATGCATGACCAAAATTATTTAAACCAAATTTACGTTAGGGGGATAGCTACTCTTGGGACCCCTAGGGCCGTTTATCTTGTACCGCTACGTATAAGGTGTAGGATGGGGCCCTGAAAATAACATACTTATTAATATAGCTTATATAGTAAAAAACGGTACCCTTACAAACACAGACGCTTAGCCCTCGAAAGGCATGACCAAAATTATTTAAACCAAATTTATGTTAGGGGGATAGCTACTCTTGGGGCCCCTAGGGCCGTTTAACTTGTATCGCTACGTATAAGGTGTAGAACGGGGCCCTGAAAATGACTCAACCATGACATAATGATTTATATGTAATATTAGACTTATTAGAAAAATAAAGCAGTGCCAAAACGGTTAAAGAAAATTGAAACAAATTCATTATATTTTATGGGGATAGAAGCCATGTAAAATATTTTTGTCTAAATATTGTAGTTTTCACTAATTACGCAAAGAATAGTGGAAAATTCATTTTGGTGTTTAAATTGATTTCGAAACACAAACTCTTGCAAATATGAATGAAAGAGACCCTCGCTTGTCCCAAATTGACTTCTTAATTTTCGTTTTGCCCTCATCCACAGATTTTCGATATTTTGAGTATGGACTTCAGGGTCATGGGGGTCAACAAAATGTTGTTCATGTATAATTACAGAGTGTGAATAAACTCCGCCACCAAGTCCTTCTATCCCCCTATACGCGGCCCATCCATCGGATATGATATGGGTGCCTGGCATTACATGTTGCAATATCAGGGCTTCTAAGGTTTCTGCCCTTCTATCGGGAACTTCAACTAAAAAGCATTTCCCTGTTCCCCTTTCTACACCACCAAATACCCAATGGCCTTCCCTCCAAGTACCCCTGTGGTGTTTACTTATGAAAGTACTTTGATTCATCTATTTCCACAACAATAGGCTCAAAGTTTTCATTTACCCCACCAATTTCTATCGGCCGGCGGTTCATATAAGTGGACATTTCCTCCTAAGAAAGTTAAACCAGTCGACCAAATTGTTCTCTTGGAGTATGTTCGTTTCGCGTTTGGTGGATTTTTGGGAAAAGTTGTATGCAAAGCAATAAATAATCTGAGTTATAGTTTTGAGAGACAAATGGCTTCTCGTAAAAAAAGAATTAAATCTAATGCTCTTTTTTAAGTGACATGTCGGACAAACCCAGCGAAACCCATCGATACCGGTATTATGATTTCCAAGATAACATAACACATTGCACGTGGTGCACTGCATATTATTTCTCAATAGACGCCTAACAGCTAACCACTGAATAGACGATTCTTGGTTATGCATTTCTCTTTCTAAACCAGATAGATTCCACATTTCTTGTAAAATGGCTTCATGGTCCATAATATTTTGAGGATCTACTATATTGAAACGAAGATTTCTAGGTCTACCTGCCATTACAAAGTTAAATTCGACACTGCAATAAATCTTGTTTTATGTCAAATAAATGAGCTAACTTCAATTAAGTTCTGATCACTCGTGTTGTAATAACAAGTTGCAATGTACTAAAAAGATTTACTTAATTGAAATTGTATTGACAAAAATTGTTAAGATTGAAACTACAAAAGCTTTTTTTTATATCGGATGGTCTGTCTATCAAAGAAAAAAAAACAAGGATGAGGTTAAAAAATTAAGAACACAGTGGAAGTGTACTTATCTGAATTAGCAGCTATAACAAGGAAATTCAATAACAAAGCAATCACTATTTCCAAGATGAAGAATGAAAATCCAAAGAAAATCAAACTCTCTCTACAAATTAGTATGAAATACTGAAGTGAAACTTTACATACTGCTTATATTTGTAACAAAGTTTTAAACTGATCTATCATGGAATGTTCCAGATGTCACAATGATGTCACGTTGCATAATTTTATGTAAAAAGTCCCAAGACCCAGCCTCCCACCCCCTGCCTTATTTCACCTGTTACTCACAGAAAAGAGGGGGGAGGGGTATTGGATTAAACAGGTTATTCGAAACGTTTAATAATCCCACTTAGTCTTTGTTCCTCCAATTCAGACGCCATGTTAAGATACCGACCGACAACAAACGAATTGCTAGACTGAAAAGAAATCTTACTTAGTCTACCTTATCTGAAGGTCCATTCCACCACCACCCCTTCTCCATTTCACACTCACCTCCCAAAAGGGCGGGCTAGCTGACCATGAGTGATTAGCGATGAAAATTGTACCAGTGTGGATAAAAGGTGATAGAGATGGTATTCGTCCAATAGGCTCATACTTCATTCTGAAGTGGTCGTAACAGACAGGCCAATGAAGGTGAAACTGATGGGAGGCTAATATAATAGGTTTGATTTATTTTGGTCAAGCCCTCTGAGGGCTGGGAAACAGCGTTTCTGATGGCTCCGTTTTTTCTAATATAGCCTGTATTAAAAATTATGTCATTTTGAGGACCCCATCCTACACCTTATACGTAGCGATACAAGATAAACAGCCCTAGGGGCCCCAAGAGTAGCTATCCCCCTAACATAAAATGGGTTTAAATAATTTTTGTCTTGCCCCAAGAGGGCTAAGCATCAGAGTTTGTAAGGGTGCCGTTTTTTTTACTATATAAGCTATATTAATAAGTATGTCATTTTCAGGGCCCCATCCTACCCCTTATACATAGCGGTACAAGATAAACGGCCCTAGGGGCCCCAAGAGTAGCTATCCCCCTAACATAAATTTGGTTTAAATAATTTTGGTCATGCCTTTTGAGGGCTAAGCGTCTGTGTTTGTAAGGGTACCGTTTTTTACTATATAAGCTATATTAATAAGTATGTCATTTTTAGGGCCCCGTTCTACACCTTATACGTAGCGGTACAAGATAAACGGCCCTAGGGGTCCCAAGAGTAGCTATCCCCCTAACATAAATTTGGTTTAAATAATTTTGGTCATGCCCTTTTGAGGGCTAAGCGTCTGTGTTTGTAAGGGTACCGTTTTTTACTATATAAGCTATATTAATAAGTATGTCATTTTTAGGGCCCCGTTCTACACCTTATACGTAGCGGTACAAGATAAACGGCCCTAGGGGCCCCAAGAGTAGCTATCACCCTAACATAAATTTGGTTTAAATAATTTTGGTCATGCCTTTTGAGGGCTAAGCGTCTGTGTTTATAAGGGTACCGTTTTTTACTATATAAGCTATATTAATAAGTATGTCATTTTTAGGGCCCCGTTCTACACCTTATACGTAGCGGTACAAGATAAACGGCCCTAGGGACCCCAAGAGTAGCTATCCCCCTAACATAAATTTGGTTTAAATAATTTTGGTCATGCCCTTTTAAGTGATGGGCATAAATTTTCCGAAGGTACCGTCTTATCTTTCATTTTTTTTTAATAATCTTGTAGTTGGCAGCTGCCTTTTTTTGTAAACAATTCAGGTCATCTCTTAACATGGCTGGCAGTTTTTTATATAGAATATAGAGGACCTTTTTTAAAATTTATTTAATGCATTTAAACACATTTTTTTTTATTTTTTTCTTATTCTTTTAATAAATAACAATCAATACTATGATTTTGGAATGTTTATAGAGGTAAAGTATCAATAATATGTATCAAAATAATTTTGGATGGTAAAATAAGAGATTACCCAGTTTTATATTTGAAGAGTGTGGCCTATGTGAAATATTTTCTGTTAAAAATAAACATCTCAAACCAGGTACCACAGTAATCATAGAGGTACACAGTAATTACAGAATCAACACAGTAATTACAGAACTACACAGTAATCATAGTAGTACACAGTAACCACAGAAGTATCACAGTAATTACAGAAGTATTACAGTAATTACAAAATACGCAGTTATTACAGAAATACAAAGTAATCACAGTAGTACACAGTAACCACAGAAGTATCACAGTAATTACAGAAGTACGCAGTTATTACCGAGATACACAGTAATTACAGAAGTATCACAGTAATCAGTTCTACAATAATGTTGTGGTATCATTGAAATTGTTCTATTTAGTTTGTTTTTCTCCTAACGTGTGCCGTACGAATCCGTCGAGTTAAAAAAAAATTGTTCTACAAAGTGAAACATTCGAAACCCATAATTCGCAACGTATTTAAACTCATTTTCTCAATTAACATGCAAAAAAGACTCACGTGGATCTTGATGTGTTGTCAACAGAGCTGTCCTTGGAAGGGGGGGGGGCTCGATGCGGAGGCATCTAGAGGTATTTGGGGACAGTAAGTTCAAGTACATTCGAGGCCCCTTATCACCAGTTTTAATTTAAAAAAAAAAAGAATACTGGAAGAGACCTTTTGTCAACAAAAACAAATAAACAGAAAATCTACCATCGGAACCTGCGTTAAAATTTCAACAATCGTTATCAATGAAAATATACTTTTAAAAAAATAAATAAATTGTTTACCAATAAATGAACAGTCTACAGCTGTCTAGACAGAACTAATCCAAATGACATCCACCACAGGCAGGTGACTATACAAATAATGCAGGCAAGTGACATTACAAAGCAAAGTGACAATACAAATAAAATGGGACAATGGTTACGTCCTACTTCTGAACGGTACAAAAAAAAAACAATAACAGTCCAGCTACGTGACGTTTAGTATCGTGACAGGCCGAGTTCACATTACTGTAAATCGATTCCGTTAATTTTTTTTTTTTGGTAGTCGAGTGAGGCTTTCCCAACCTAACGGCTTAACTATATTCACAATGTCAGACTTATATTACATGCTATAGTGTAGAGAAAAGAAAAAAAAAACAAGGGAGAGGCAAGGAAAGATCTTGACTAAGGTCAAGCGCTATGATGACTGCTTTTTTTTTTTTGCTTCGATTCTACAATGTCACACAGAGGCGTACCTAAGGTGGGGGGAAGGGGGTGCAAATTCGAAAGTGCCGCCGGGCCCCAGCTTGAGGGGGTGGCCCAAAATTTTTTTTTACATTAAATGTTAAGTACATTATCTCATGTCATGGTATCAAATGTCAAAATGCAAGCCCCCCCCCCCAAAAAGGCCAAGCCCCCCACCCCCGGGTTCCCAAATCCCTAGGTTCGGCACTGATGTCACATGACTTATAACAGCGGTTCTCAACCGGTGGCTACCAGAAGGAGTGCGGTAATGGTTACGCATGGGTACGCAGCGGCACATAATTTTCGTTTAGAGTTTAAAACAATCAAGAGTTTGAAGGAGGTCACCAGTTTGCTGCGTGACTCATCAGAAAATCAAGTGCCTGAGTATAGCATTAGAAAGTTGTGCGCATTCCATCATTAAAAAAAAATAATGTACATTAATCCGCGAACTTAGGTGTGTGTGTGTGGGGGGGGGGGGGTAACCCGGGGACATGGGCGTCGCTAGGAATTTTTCCGGGGGGGGGGCAAAAATTTTCCAGGGGGGGGCAAATAACAACTTTATGACATTTTTTTTTAAATGTAAGGGGGGGGGGAGCAAATACCCCCTCTTATATGACATTTTTCATTTGCCCCCCATTGCCCCCCCCATGAATACGCCCATGCCCGGGGACATTCTTTAGCACATTTTGAGGTAAATTCGCGAAAAAACATGAGACTCGATGACTAAAAAGTGTATAATCCATACACAGCTGTTCTTTTTGGATTGATTCATTAGGCAACGGACTAGGGCACTCACTCAGACAAAAAAAGGGCTCCCTTTCAGTATGCAATTCGATCGAATATCATGCTTTACGGGCCCCAATGTAAATACATCTAGGCAGGCCCGTAGCCAGGTCAAAGTAAGCAGGGAGGCACCAATACCCAGCAAGGTGGCACCTTCTCATTTTAGTTACTTTTTCTTTATTTTTTCCTCTTTTTCTTCTTTTTTTAAGCGGGGGGGCACTCCACACCTAGCAGGTGGGCACGGCCCCCCAGTGCCCCCCCGGCTACGGGGCTGCATCTAGGGCAACCACAAATCTCTAAAAGTATATGCATGGGACTCCCCAAAAACCTACAAAAAAAATGCCTCTTATTGAGAGATCTGTCCTTTACCACTTTGTTAACATATTTACTTACTGGACCCTTTAGAGTAGACGCCATAGAAGTGTGACCCTAGCACATATCAAGTAGGACACAGTAATCTGCTGTTAAATGAATATGTCATTTTTTTGGGTGTGTGATCAACGGGGCACCAGATAGTAGAATTGGTCGAGGGGCCCCAGATTATCTGGACAGCTGACATTATATATATATATATATATATATATATATATATAAATATATATATATATTAGGGTGTCCCAAAGAAATGAAGTTTTCAAATGTTGATGTCTCACCCCACAGAATATGTCTGTATGGTAACAGTAGTTAACCTGCAAAATTTCAGCTGATTTGGACAATGTTTAGAGGTCCCCCAAGAGGTTTAAAGTTCCAGATTTTGGTGTAAAATCATTCGCGGTCAAATCTAATACAGCGTTAATGTTGCATTATATGCGAAACTGATATATTAAGTAACAAATTGATGCTTAGTATTGTTTATAATATTAAATGAAACAAATTATATAAATCTTGAATGGTTTATATTTTTAAATTTGAAATTTAAGTAAAAAATTATAAAAAACTAAGTTTTATTCATTTTGTCAAGTTAATTCTTGAATCAATGTCAATCTGCTTGAAAAATAATAATAATAAGCAATGCAAATAAGCATTCCTGCTATATATTTTGTACTTTGTACTGTACGGTAGACAAAAATTTAAAAAAGTTCTTCAAATTTAAATTTTAGCCAGCTGTTCACGATTACACTCTGCAAAATTTTTCCGATGTTTTTCAACCACTTGGAGCAAAAATTGTCTTTTTTCTTCATTCTTGGTGATACTGTCATTGAAATTTTGTATCAATGCTACACTTCGCTCTGCAGAGTCATTGATACAAGCCAGATTCTTTACAAAATCTGCTGCAACTTTCAAAGATGGTGTATCGGTCCAGGCTTCAACAGGAACATCTAGAAAACTGGCATTAATGTTGGATGTTTCAAAAAATGTGGTAGAAGCACGCAAATCAACAACACTTTTTGATAGTGTTTATATGAGATGCGGTCCACGTTCTGATTGCATTGTCCGAACAAGGCCAGTTTTTTCTTTGTCCGACAAAAGGGTTTAAAATAACGCAAGCGTCGACAGTTCCGGACTCAAGTACCACGAGTGACGCACCATCATTTTCAATCCAGTCGATCGAAGAACAGCATCATCATATTCGTATAACCGCTTTATCAACAAGATATCATTCACAGGTGCATCTGCGGTGAGCCTGCATGAAAACCATGATTGAAGATAAACGCATATGGTAAACCGATTAAAGCGCTGATCACCTTGTAATTCTCGAGCTGTTAACTGAAAGATGGTTTCATTGCCTGCAAACAATAGATCAATTTTCAATGCATAGATTGCTTTCGCCATCCACCTTGCCCTATGTAGGGCACCAGGTCTGCGAATGCTGACATCAACCTCCAACCCAACCATTTGTGCAGCAAGCAGAAGAAATTCCAAATAATCATCACATGAATGACTGACCTCAAGTTGACATTTAATAAATTCTTTAATCGAATCAGACACGATTATCAAAGGGGCGGATCAGGCTTCGAGTGTGTGGTTTAATTCTGGCCATTTTTCTCGAAACCTCTTAAAAAACAAAATATCTGGTCCAGTGGATGGTCCAAGACAAACATTGAATGCATCAGAAAGGAGTACTTCCAACATGTGATGACGGCATGCCATCCATAATAGATTACATCCCAGGGCTACTTCTAACAGAGTGCAAGCTCCATTGAGTCTTCCAGTATTGGAAGCCGTAGTGTCGAAGCACATGCCGATGACCATAGATTCGCACTTCCATAATTTGATATGTTCATATACTGCATCATGAGCTACCCATCCTGACCCGGATGCTAACTTGGGAACACCAAGAAGCTTTGTAGTGCCATCGACAAGTGACGAGAGCAGGACAGATAATCGACCGCCGTTGTTGGTAACATGTCCGGTAACATCAGGCAATAGCTTACCACCCCAATGTACAATTGATTTTGAGGGAATATAGTCTTCTTTTATACATGCTGCAGCTTGTTGACGATAAAGCTTGCGTTGACGATGCATTGTGCTCTTGGAAAATACTGTGTCAGATGTCGGAACACCAGCTTCGTTGAATGCGGATGCAAGTATCATTGTTGATTTTCTAATGCTGGTGTTCGTTCTGTCCAGCACTGCAGCAACTTTTGGTGATATGATGCCTGACAATTTAGCATGCTTAGTTTAAAAAAAAATTAAATCTTCAAAAAATATGCACATTGCTTAAATTTTGCACATTAGGTATTTTATATGTTTTCTAGCATTTATTACATTTTCTAATTAAGAATCACACAATTTCAACTCTAATTAATGGTAGCAATGAGATAAATATAAGTATATTTAAACTTCATTTTATTCAACTATGGCATGCAAAAACGGCAAATTATTTGAGCCACGATTCGTCTGGATTTTTATGTTGGCCTAATACTGGAATTTTAATAGCTCTTGGGGGACCTCTAAATGTTGTTCAAATGAGCTACAACTTCACCAATTCACTCATTGTACCCAAGAGACACATTTCAGGGGGTGAGACACCAAAGATTTAAAAAAAAAAAATTTTCGAGCATTTCTGGGACACCCTAATATATATATATATATATATATATATATATATATATATCGCATGGGGATATGCTTGCATTTCCCGTCTTTAAAGCTATATATAGGAAATGTTTGATGTTATTGGAAGTAGTACTTGAACAGGGTTAGGCTGTCGTCAAATTTGCATTGAATGCCTAGAATTCTTTGACAGTACCTGGAATTTGCCTAGTTTATCTGTAAGAAGGACTCTGGTCACTACACTCACACACACACACACACACACATATATATATATATATATATGTGTATATATATATATACACCCCACAGACACGTATGTATATATTTATATACTCTTTAGCTGAATTTAGTGAGTTATGTAGGTAACGTGTTCATTTTATTGTAAGCCAATGTGTAGGCTACACTTTAACTGATGTGTAGTTAACAATAGAAACGAGTCTATGAAATGTTGATGTTATACAACACAGCCAACTCCCTGGAATTCTACACATTCGTCCGTGCATTCTTCAACCGTTTAATGTTGTTTTTTTTTTTGTAAGCCCAATGACCTCATGTCCAATGTAATGTGGGACTACGCCCACCATGAGGTATGAATCAAAGTCGAAAAAAACAAACTGAGTTTTTATATTTAGAGTGTGAACGATTTACGTTAACGGGCTATGTTCGGATTCTGAGGTAGCGCTGTACACACCAAAACATGGCCCACAGAGCGTGGTGGTCTGTTCGTGTGCGTACGGACCTGTGTATTATTAATTGGATACTACGACTCAACAAGTCAGATTCGTGCTGGTGTTTAGTTATTTTGTTTTATTCTATTATCCTGTCACAGTAAGATGCATTATGGTGTGATATTCAAGTAACAGTCTCCCTTACCGCCAGTGTACACCAAACTGGTACAGTAACTGTCAAATGAAGGGTGTGGCAATAACAGCGTAACACTGTTACTCCTATTTATGTCCGTCGTGTCATAAAGAAATAACATTGAAAAATATAGTACAGTAAACAGTAACTTTTTGAATACGGAAAAAAGGTGCCGGAACGCCGTTCCGGTGCGTTCCGCCAGAAAAAAAGCACTGCTGATGCTGTAAACTATATCAAGCTACTCAGTTACTGTATCCCGGATATTTCATCTACTGTAAAGCTCTTACTTTTTTACTTTGTGAAGAGGGGGGGGGATTTCGTGATATAAAAGAAAAGAAATGGCGTCATAAAATGAACGAAAATAAATAAAATAAAATAAACAAGCAATTAAGCCTGTTCCATTCTGGACACAGGACGTGTTTTCTTGTTATGTATCAGTATGTATGTTAGCTTTCAGTAAATATTTGTAAATTTTGGAAATGTTTATAAATTCAATTGTGTAATGCATATATCTGTAAAAAATATTATAAAGACGTTTCTTTATATTTGAAAAAAATTATTTTCTCTTAAATCTAACTACAAGTGGTTTGTGGTTACTGAAATAGGACTCATAATTGAAAACATTCGAAATTATAGTCATTTAATCGTCCGAAAACTCCGTCAATTGTTGCATAGCTCTGATACTTTCAATTAAACTCAGAACACAAGCTTACTATTTCATTTGATAAGTTTCTTAAGAAATCTTGGTGAAACTACGTGCTGCAGTATTTCGCACCAAATGAATGGGTTATTGAACGTACAAGGTGTATATATAATATATAAGCCCCTTAGGAGCCCTGAAGCCCGGCCCTCAGAGGTCCTATCGCGAAATGAACTTTTGATGTGCATATGGCAGGCCAAGACCTACAAAATGATATATACATCATGGGTCTAGGACTTATGGTTGTTGAGATATAGGCACTCTTTATTAATATAGCTTATATAGCAAAAAACTAAGCCCCCTTTTACGGCCCTCAGAGGTCAGATCGCGAAATGGAAAAAAAGTCATTTCTTGGCAGGCCAAGACCTACAAAATGATATATACATCATGGGTCTAGGACTTATGGTTGTTGAGATCTAGGGTGATGACAGACAGACAAAACGGGGACAAAAAATCTAAAAAATCTAAAAATCAAGCTGAACAGTGAGGAATTTTACCGGCTTTTTAATTCGAGTTAGATGTAAGACCGTATCTTCTTTCTTTCGAATCGACAAACATTTTATTCGCAATTTCAACATTTGAATTATTAAAATAATAACAAAAAAATGGTATGTTTGATGTTTGAGCTGCATGTTTATAACTAAGTGGTATGTTCATAACTGAGTGGTATGTTTATAACTGAGTGGTATGTTCATAACTGAGTGGTATGTTCATAACTGATTGGTATGTTTATAACTGAGTGGTATGTTCATAACTGAGTGGTATGTTCATAACTGAGTGGTATGTTTATAACTGAGTGATATGAAAAAAAGAAACAGTGTATCCTCAACATTCACTTTTGATCAACGGAGACTTATATTAACTCTGTACATAACAAGGAAAAACTTAATAAACACTTTAAACATACGGAGCTCAGCCTAGTACAATAAGGTTTGATAATTACACACACTGTCATCCTATGGCCTGCCATTAGTTAATTATGATTTTTTAGGCAATTTGCATAATCTTAGATCTGAAGTACATTTTACATCTAAAACCAAAAACACAGTTTATGATCAAAGAAGAAACAAAAGTTGACGTGGAATCTTTATAGGCCAAAAAGGTTTAAAAAAAATCTTCATGTCATGTCATTTGAAGTATTGTTTCAGAATGAAGTTTTGTGATTGTTTTTTTAAAACCTATTATATCAGTGGTGATACATATGACATGCATAGCCTCATCAGTCGGCACGCCACTAAAATATCACTTCCTTTAATTTTTATTGGAGCGTTGGCACTTTGATATTAATAAGTGGTTTTTTGTTGAATTTCGGGCATGCGGCACCCAAAAAGGTTTGCCACCTCTGTATTATATGAATAGTACATGAAACAGATGATTTAGTCCACTGGACTATATACAAGGGATTCCGCTTAATTGGGACACCGCTTATTTGGGACAGCCGCTTATTTGGGACAAAAAGCCTCGGTTCCGATGTGTCCCAATTAGGTGGAATCAGCTGTATATAGTAATTTTTAGACAAATTAAATTTTTCAATGTTTGATTAAATAAAAATACAATGAAAAAAAAACCAGACAATGTAAACATCTTATGATTTATTCAAGAAGGAAGTTTACAAGAATTATTTCAGATAATAATCATTCATGATGTGTTAATAAACATAGCAAATTGAACATTTTATCACCTAATATCTTTGTCATGACAACAGACTTACCTCCAGATTCAAAGAGTTCATAATTGGTATGGATGATTTAAAAGATAGAACATGTCATCAATTTATTTATTTCAAAACTAACATTTGACATAAATTGTTCAAAAAGAAATTTTATTTAAAATCATAAACAAGTTGAAAAACAATGACTTAATTAAAAAAAAAAAAAATTGCTCAAACGTAACGCAAGAGTAATTAATAAAAGAAGATGAAATATTCAGTTATTAAATGTACAGATGAACAAAAATTAGAAATAAAAAATAAACCGAAAAAAAAAGTTCATTATTGAAAAAAAAATTTTTTTTGGACATTTGGATCATTAACAAATAATTAGTTTGCATTTTATAAAAGTAAGAAAAAATATATCTACATATTTTTAAAACAAATGAATTCAAAGGGTATTTTGCAAACATAAAAAGCTATACAAAAAAAAAAGAACAAAAAAAAAAACAGTTTATGTTCAAAATTTGAAAGATACTTATAAGATTGCAGTGATATATTAAATAGCTTACAGAACAAAAGCAAATTAATATGACTATTACAGTACCTGAAATGTATAAAAAATGTTACAGGACTACTTTACTGTATACTCTCTTATTATTGCTGTATTCATTCAGTTAACTGAAGTCTGTTCAAAAAGAATTAAAAATCTACATATCTCCTTGAGTAATATTTAACAAAAGTCAAAAATTGGGGTTGCATACTGACTGTTGTATAGGATATAACTTATTACACGGTTTTTATTTTTACTACATCTACAAAAACAAATTTAGCGACTTAAAAAAAATTGTTCACTGCTTTATAGGCTTTGAATTAAAAAATTTTCTGTGAGTTGATAAAAAAGTTAACCAACTTGAAGGTACAACACTGAAACCTGATAAACTCTCAATGTAAAAAAACTAAAACATAGTTGTTGGTGGGATATTATACCATGAAATGCTGAATGTGTTCAGCACTTGAACACATAACATTTTTTTTGTCTCCTGTAAAGCACAATGTCTTTTTTTATGAGCATGTTCATCATAGTGCATGATGTAGGCAATTATAGACAGCACTGCCGTACATAAATGAATAACTGGCACACCATCACAATTTTAACAAATAAAAAAAGCGCACTTTTTACAACACATTAATTTTTTTTTTTTACACTTTAAACAATGGATGCTATGCTTTTATTTAATCAATAATGTACATGAACTTTATAAACCCAAATGCAGATGCACATTTTGAACAATAGAAGATGAACACTATATAATCGTGACCAATCATTGCTTGTTGTTATTTATCAGTCAATGCCAGGCTGCATTTTAAATACCTTAATATGATACATGTACTACACAATCATTATTAAACATTTAAAAAAAAAATACAATAAAATTTGGAAAACAAATTTAGTGTCAAACAAGAATGTTAGAGCTTAAATAAATAATACACAGTTATTCATGCAACATTTAACTCGATATGATAAGGGTCATATAATGATCAAATAATGATGTTCAATGCCGCAATGATAAATGACAGCACCAATGCACTGTCTTCTTTTTGGTCCAGCAGCTCTTTAGACTATGAGTGACTTTTCAAGATTATCAAATACAAAGTAGCATACAATAATTCATAATGATGAGAGAAGAAATTCCCCCCTGTCATCAAGTGTGTATATATATATAGATTAATAACATAGTAAACACTTTAACAAGTATCACATAAATTATCATGAATTAACAATCAGGGAAAGACAGAACAAAAAAAAAAAAAATATATATATTCAGTTGAAGAAAGAACAAGAAATGCTGTTAAGTTTGCAAAGAATAAAGTAAATAAAAGGTACAGGGAAAAAAAAAATAAGTTAACATTTGTTACTTTCAGTCATATTAGACGGTCTGAATCATCAACTGTCTGGATTAAGCTTCTGATGCAAGCATTTAATCTGCAGCTAAAAAAAAAAGATTAAATTTTTCGGGACAGCTCCTGTAAAAACTGATGACACAATTTACAAAAAGTTATTTCCAGACTGTTTGGGGTTTACAATGATAGTCAAACGTCTGAAGGGGGGGGGGAAGGGGGGGGGGTTTAAGTTGAATTATGTGAAGGAAGAGTTCCTAGGTTTCTCCTCATGGTGATCCCGGTCAATGGGAGGCGGGACATCTGGCATGGCTGACCTCATTGTGCCTGCAGTTAGGTAACCGGCAACGCTGGGACCTGTTGGGCCTGAGAACAGAAAAACCGTAAACAACAAAATAACAAAAAAAAATACACCGTGCATACTTTAAATATACATATTCCTAATACCATAACTAATACTGTGGTAGTATTCATTTATGGCTTTGGAGATCACATAAAAATCAGATCTTAAATGGGGAGCGGGGAGAGAAGCCACAAATCAGGAGAAGCGTAATAAAAAAATACAATGGAGACCAGACAGTCTACAATGAGAATCGTAAATTAGAACGTTGTTTGTGGAGGGGATACCCACCCAATGTACTTCGGTTTAAACGGATTAAAAAAAAATATTTTTACAGTCCGACAGATAAAACAAACAAATTTCTAAATAAATACAAAAAATTTATGTAACTCTTCAAAAAAAACGTTAAAATAATTATGCACTTTAATTTTTAAACTATCAAAAAAATAACCTCTGTGCGTATTATGAATTCAGTAAAGTTATAAGACATTGGGGAAGCCTGTAAGAAAATCCACTGTGTGTATAGATTCAACATGAACTCACCAGTCAGATAGCCGGCAATGTTGGTGTCGGTGATGAAGAGATCATGACGTTGGTCCTTGTAGTCCCTCCAGATGGGAGATTTGTCCAATATTTCTGTCACCTGTTGGACGAGTTCATTTAAGCAATCAGTGGAATAGGATCAATCAAAAAAAATTTAAACCTATCTCTCAGAGTAGGATGGATGGCCGAGTGGTGTAGATAATCAACTGTAGACCTGAGAGTCCTGGGTTCGATCCTTGGTGAGAACCATGGGAATTTTTCCAGGAGAAATTTGTTTCAAAGTCGTCCAACAAGTCCACCCAGCTTTAAATGGGTACATGACTTAGGTTGGGAAAGTAAAGGCGGCTGGGCGTTGTGCTAACCACACAACCCCTTCATATGCCGAGGTTATAGAAACAGATGAATTCTACACTTCATCTTCCCCCGATGGCTTGTTTGGGCAAAGGGAACATTTTTTTTTGAGAATATATAACTTATAGAGACATGGACTATCTTTCATCTTCTGGGACATGACTCCATTTTGTATATGTAAAGTGCTAGTCAACTTCTAAGTTTGTTATATAAAAAAAAAAGATTTTCTAAGGACTTGGCTGGTTGACAATAGAAAAATGCTTCTTAAAATTTTAAAGTCATGATATAAACTGCAAACTCTCAGAAAACTCATTAGAACCCACACATGGAGTGGAACATACAGAAAGTTTGAGAACTACAACTTTAGGATATCTCTGATTGAGTGATTAATGCTTGTAAAATAAATCCAGTTAGAACAGTACTAGAACAATAAACACATGGATGATTTCCATGCATTCAATTAATTCAGTAGACATTGAGCCATAATGTATTTGCTGAACAAGTCTTTTTTTTTTTAAACATGACTTACGAGGTACACTATTTTAACAAAAGGGCCGGTTAAGGTAAATTTCTACAAATCCATGTTCATAAGAATCATTTTGTGATCCAAGGCCATGACAAGCTACAGCCTAAGGCCTCACCTTTTCACCATGCGTTAAACTCCTCTGCATGGCCTTGAGTGCCTTGACTATCTGAGCTTTAGTGGATGCAGGGTTGTCCATAGCTTCAAGGCCACCCTCCAGAAGTTTTAGTAGGTAAGGTATCATTTCTGTCGATAGAGCCTGGACACACACAAAAAAAAAAAAAAGCAAAAAAAATTTAAAACTAACTTCTTTGAGCACCCAGCAGTCATTTGATTTGAAAAAAAAATTATTAATAAAATGATTCTCAACAGCCAAAATAGTTAATTTTATAACCCAAGACTTTATTTTACGTATAAATGTTGTTAATGAATGCACTCTTTACGTATGGAAGGAAAAGGTTTTTTTTTTTTTTACATAGAACTCATTAAAAAAAAAAAATTCCATTCAACTATAGAAAAAAACTTTGCAACAAAAATTGTTTTCAAAAAAGTCATGTGATCTGTGATATAAACAAATTAAAATAAACAGGTAAAATAGTCAAACAGTTCATAAGTTAACAATCCAAATACAGTATATTCATTTAACAATACGATTTTACAAAGAGCCTGCCCAGCATAAGGTTGAAGTGCAGTACCACTCATTTAATACCATGAAAGTTAAACTCTCAAATACAGTGTGCATGTTTTTATTTTACCAACCTGCTGAACTAGTTCATCTTCTCCTTTCTCAAACACTTTGGACAAGGCCTCGGCAGCCAATCCGATGGCATCCTTTCTGGCCTTCATGGCAGTCTTCACTGACCCCATGCAGTCAATGGTTGCCATGCTTCTTATACACAGCTTTAATCAGGGGGTAACAAGTGGTTGGTAAAGAAAACAGCATATGTAACATACAAACCATCACATACATAATATGCAATGAACAGAATGTGAATACTTGTTTATCATAAAAAATTAAGCAGCCAATATTCACTAAGCCAATGATACTATACTGGTAGTAAAAAAAAAATACTTATTTAACGTATTTAATCTTGCTTACATACCTCACTATAAGACAATTGGTGGAAGACTTGGATGCCAGATCTGGGCGCTGCATTATTCTTTGAATTCATGACTGCGAACACACGAGGAATGTAGCCCAGCGATGGGACCTGATCCAGCAGAGCATTGTGAGATTGAAACAAGCAAACAATGGCTGTGGTCAATGTTTCAAGTTCCTCTGTCTGTGAAATGAATTTGTTAAAAAATATGATGTGAGTGATTAAAAATAATTATAATTTATACATTATATACTTTTTTTTAAAAATCACTTTACACTGGAGATTAAATCTAAGAAGCTCCTATGAACTAAAACATTATAAGGAAAATAATTTAATTACTTATCATTCTATTCTCTGAAAAAGAATATTATAAAATGTTATTTTGTAAAGAAACTGTTTGATTGCAAAATTTCAAAATGTATCTATCGATAACCTCATCTAAGTATTGCGAGAGCAAAGTTTAGGTGTGATTTAAATGCCTACCCTTACAAAAATAAAATATTTTAGACATTTTTTAAATACTTTGAAAGTTTAACCCTTTATTCAAACAAAAAAAAAAGTTGACATCCCTAAAGAGCACATGAATTGTAGAATTCATCTGTTTCGTAACCATGGCATGTAAAAGGGATAGTGTGGTTAGCACAAAGCCCAGCCGCCTCTACTTTCCCTACTTAAGTCAGGAGCCCATTTTTAAAGCTGGGCGAGCTTGAATGACTTTTAACCGACTTTCACCATGACATGGAAAATTCCATTGGTCTTTACTGGGGGGATCGAACTCGGGACTCTCAGTTTCACAATCGACTGCTCGATTAATAATAATCTCATATAAATCGCAGAATTAAATATTAATTGAAATGATTGAAATTAAATACGGTATTTCAAGGTAAAAATTATTCAGAATTATTAAAAGTGAAATGATTTTGAAAATGATCAGAGCCTTGCAACCAGAATAACAGCTAAAAAAATAATCAAAGTTTCTTTTTAGCTGCGGATGCCACTGCACTCACATTAAGATTAGCAGAGCTGGTCAGCTTGACCCAGTTTTCAAGGAGCTCTGTCAAAAACTCCTTTGGCCTTCGAAGAACCCAGGCCGGGTTGGCAATGAAAAGCCGCAGGAAGACGCCACCAACAACTAGCTCTCCTTGAACATCAGAGTAAACAACCTCAAAGTCATCCTGCATGTTCCACTTGGCATTGGCATCTTCTTTTTGAGCTTGACAATGTCTGGACATTGTAGAAAAAAAAATAAGAAAGAAACAATAGATTTTCATTTCAGTCTCACAAGATAATACAAACAGAAATTAACAATTGTGTCATGAAACAATAGATTTTCATTTCAGTCTCACAAGATAATACAAACAGAAATTAACAATTGTGTCAATGAAACGTATTTATTTTCATTTCAGTCTCACAAGATAATACAAACAGAAATTAACAATTTGGTCAATGAAACATATTTATTTTTATTTGAGTGCTCTGAAACTAAATTCAGCCAAATTGTAGTTAACATTCTTACTTTTCTCTGAGCTTTTTTACCATACTGCAAACTTTTTCTCTGGCATCATCATTCCATATCAACTCAGGATTCTCATGGGTGCCTAAGAAGATCAAGAATGAAAATAATAATGGCATCACAGTTAAATGAGTAAAGAAAGGCAAAAAAAAAAAATACATTTATTGGGTTGATTTCTGTAATTTAGTCAAATAAATATGTTTAAAAAAAAACATGAAAATATTACAGTTTATGAATGATTTTAAACAAGTATAAGTAAGTTTCATTCAACAATATGCAAGCTAGAGTATTTATTAATATTTCTGGTAGAGATTGGCCCTAAAATTCTATTAGTCCTTGAGATAACACAATGGTAAATAAGTTTAGTTCCTTTACAGGCTCAATGGGGCAGATGAAATGTTTCAGTAGCCACAAATGGATTGTGAGGATGGCACAATGCCCATCAGCCTTTACTCCCCACACTTAAAGTCAGTTGTGCTCTACACCGCACAACCACCTGCCCCCCAATGGTAAATTCCACCATTCTCCTTGTCCAGACCATGTTTGATGAAAAATTCTGATATTTTTTGTCCAAATCTTTAACTATGTATCAGCAGGCAATAATCATTACATCACTGTGGTTGGTTTTTTAAACGTTTTACAAGTTTCAACTTAAGAAAACTAATTTTGTAAAAATACATTTGATTTACTAATTTAAGCTTATATGAAGCAAACCATCCTGGAATTGCCCCCATCGATAAAGAATTATTTTTTACCTTCAAACATGTGAACTGAAGCCTCTGCAGAATCTCTCATGGCATCCATGAAAATTGGAGGCAAAAATTTATTCAGCATAATTCTGACTTTAGGCCCCACCAGCTTGTCAGACAACATCTTAGCAAACAGCTCAGCCGTCTTCTCCCTGACCACAGGGTTGGTAGAATTACAGAAGAGGTCAAGCAGGTAGATGAGACAGCCTGGATTGAAATAATAATACAATCATGTGACAGCCTGGATTGAAATAATAATACAATCATGTGACAGCCTGGATTGAAATAATACAATCTGAATTTTTTGCCATGATGAATTTTGTCATACTGCTGCTAAGTCATTTTTCTTACTCGTAAATTATTGTGTTTACCATGAACAAAGTGATTTTACTTATAAATCACTTCGTGTAAGTGGTCAGACATTTATTATTTTTTAAAGTTCACATTTTTAAAAACTATCACACTAACTTTAACGAGAATCATAGTAAAGAAATTCACTTTTTGTTCAGTTCTAGTTTTTCAATAAAAACCAAAACATAAATAATGTTTGATGAAGAGATTTCTGTACATAAATTAGACTAATTCAAATATAAGATTTTTTCAAACTTTTGTTTAATTTTTTATTTTAATGCTACACTGCAATCTAACATTAGTCCTATTTTAAAAAAAAATATATATATAGAAAGTTATTATTTGTGTTACTACAAACTAATTAAGGATGATAAGTTTTCTAAGATTCTCTTTTTAAAAGAAATTGAAAAAATATGTCCCATGAAGTTCTCAAGGAGTGAAGAAGGGTTATTGTAGGAAATATAACTATTTAACAGTCCTACCATGTTGGGAATAAACATTTATCCATACAACTATTCGAAAAAAATCTATGTAAGTGTATAAAATAAAAATACTCCATATAATTTGAGAAATAATTTAAAACATGAGAGTTAAAAATATTGAATGTGCTCATAAAAAAAAGCCATTATTAAAATCCTAAAAGACTAAATAAGGGAGAGAGAAATGCACTTGATAACTTGAGTAACTTAAACATTACTGTCTGATTTTTTTTAAAACATTGCTTTGTATTACCTTTTGAAAGAGCTTCTTTGACAATCTTGGTATTGGACATGAGGGCAAACAAACTGTCTAAGCTGAGCAGTCGACCTAATAGAAGCATTATTAAAAAAAAATACTGAATAATACACAATAGGTCATATGAAGAGCTGAACATACAGTATTTTTTTTTTAATCCTGTTCAGTAAACTGACAGTGTACAGTGTATTATTATCTATCAGATATCAGTGAAAAATATTTCACTGAAAAAAAAATAACTCACAAGAGGGCACACTTTGTAAAGAAAACAGCAAATAGCCTAAAACTTCTGCAGCAGCAATGTCTTTAACACATTCCTGGTTGGCTGTTACACAATTGATGACCTGATTCATGAGAATAAGACCAACATTATCAAATGTATCTATTAAATCATCAGGGTAATAACATGAATCAGTAAACTACTGTTCAAATTTACACGTTATGCATTGGGTGTAGAAATAATGAAGAGTTAAAAATAAAACAAAAAAAAACATCAATGAATTTGACTTTTTTTTTTCATTTAAATAAATTTTTTTCTTTTTCTTATAAGGTTATAATTTTTGCTAAATCAATGTTTTAAAGACTTTCAAAACCAACCTTACATTACACAATTGAAAGACAAATAATGCTGAGATAACACATTCAAGAATATTTAATAGCTTTAAATAACAATGAAAAGAGGAAAAAAAAAAAAAGATATTACCAGAGATGACATTAAAATAAGTGTTAATGTTTCAAGAGTTAATACCTCAATTGTAAACTGCTGAAGCCTAGAGAATTCATCCATCCTCAACAGAGCAAACAATAACTTAAAGTGTCCAATACACTGTATCTCAACACCTGAATCAAAGTTAACAAAAAAACGATTATAACAAAGAAAATATGAAACAAATTCTAATAATAATGTCTTTATTCTGAGTTTGGCACATGTCTGACAAACTGAGGGGTGAATGCCGGTGAAGATGTGAGTTCAATAGGCATGGCGAAGCTCACGGGTTTTAATCCCAGCCACTCTGTCCTCTCTACAGCCTCGGCTGTGGTGGATGGCCACTATAAAACAAGTCTCAGGCTGATCAAGAGATGAACAACTCATCCTTTCAAAGACCTCAATGGATAGAAACTGAAGCACAGTCAGAAATCAAATTGTTGACTCCTTAAATCTAATTTAGAAGACAGTTTTTTGCGACTGATACCTGGACTGGCTTTGATGATGTTCCTCAGGGCTTCCAGCGCCATCTCTATCTTGGTCAGTCTGTCCATGTGATCAGTGCCAGGGTTGGCTTTTTGTTGTTGCTGTAGCATGAGCAGGGAATGCAGGTACTGAAGGTGAAATAAGACAAGAAGTAACAATCACTTTAGCATTTGTTAACAATCATAAACATCAAACAAACAATATTAATTTAACAAGTATAGCCTGCTTGTTACATCTTAATTATTCATCAGATTAACAAAAAAACAAAATGCAAGAGACCTACCTGAGCCTGTGATCCTAGAAAGTCTAGTAAGTCAATTGTAAAGCCTTTAGGATTCTATAGGAACCATTAAATAAAGAGTTATAGGAAACAAGCAATGTGTGAGCTCAAACAAGAATCAAATTAGTCAAGGGCTCATCACAACAATGAACTTTTCGGATATGAAATATTTTTTTTTAAACACCATTATCTACAAAACAAGTGATTTCTTCAATTATTAAATTCAGTTTTACAAACATATTTGTATTGAATTATAAATGTATAATGAATTCAAGTTATGTACTTCTTCAATCTCATAAAACTTATTAGTGTAACTATGTTTATGTAATACATGCAATAGGTATCTTTTTACAATTAAAACTTTAGAAAAACAATGTTGACAATAACCATAAAAATCAGTGGAAATTAAAACACTGCAGAAGAAAATAAATGTACGGTTGAACATAGAATAACATATTAAACTGGTTAACTCAATAAATATGCCATGCTGGAATTTAAGATAAAAAATGTCTTTTTAAATAATCGATCCTGAATGAGTCAATGATTGGATAACTAAACATAAAATGCATGCATTAGTGCCCAAGTATGTAGAGTTTTGCCAGTTTGAGTTTAATCTTTGTCCACATTTTGTTTTAAAGAGTTGCTATGCATACCTCTAATGAGAATGTTGGTTGTTCATTGAATATCCTGACAAATATTTCTCCTACAATAAGCTCCTTACTGTGAATTTCAAACACAAAAGTGGAGCCATAGCTTGCGTCACATTCTCCCTGTTGAATTCAATACAAAATATTTAGCTCAGTGGGCAAAAGACCCAAAAAAAATGTGTGGTTAAACCAAAACAGGGGTACAAACTTAATAAGAAAGAAAAACCTCTGCAGGCTAAATTTTTAGTTTTCAGAACTTTTAAGGAGCCTGTGCTTTATCAAAAGCTGAGATATCTAATAAAATCAGACATTTCAAGTAAACGGATAAAAATTATTATATAACAAAGTACAGGTTTATTTGAGTGTTTCTCAGTAATAATTTTTTTTTTTAAAATGTAGATAAACTTTCTATATTAAAAAAGACTCATTTCTTTAGTGAAGAAAAAAAAATGAAACACTGCAGAATGTTGTTGTTCACAAAACCAAACTTTGAATAATAAAAAAAAAGACTATGGTTAACACAAAATTTGTAACGGCATGGTGATGTGGAGCAAAAAAAATCCTTAAAAAACTGTGCAAAGCCCTAGAATATGAATGTGATGCCTGTCAATTTTCTATGACATAAATGTGAGAGCACCCCAATCCCCAGAAAATATGCCCACACAAAATGACCAAAAAAAAAAAAAAGGTTTTAAACAAAGAGAGTATTAGACATTAGATTCAAGAAACATTACTCCATGCAGGTTCTAGAATAAAACAATTATAAGACTTCATAACCTGACCATACTGGACCAACCAAGCCCTTCCTTGATTACAAATGAAAAGAAAAAACATTTCTGTTGGAAACTAATATGTTTGACAATTTCTATACTTCAAATATATTTATGACTTAAATTATGTCAACTGGATGTTTCCCGCAAATTATGAAAAGATTTATATTCTGACATTAAAACTGATTGGACTTATATTAGTGTAAATAACTTGGGAATAAATACTAGCTTCTTTAACATAGTAACTTTTTAGCTGAACTCTTAAAAAAAAGAACAGCATTCATAAAGAAGTTCATCAGGACCACTGCAAAAAGTTAATCATTAATTCTCTTTTAAAAGGCTATGTTAAATTCAATTTTATAATTAAGCTTAGAAGATGTGAAATATTATTTGACTTCAATCTCAGAAATCTCTTTAAATGTTACGTGGTTTTTTGGTTTTTTTTAAAGAAGTTAAATCTTAAAGAAACCAAACATAAAATTGTGAAATTTGCTTCATATTGATGAAGAAAAATGTAAAAAAAAAAAACACAACTAATCTAATAGTCTCCTTTTAAATGATTTTCTGGTGGAATCTGATTAGGTTCATAACCGAATCTCAACTTTTTCCATAAAACAAGTCTTTAAAAATCAACTTACATCTCGACAAATGAGCTGACATAAAAAAAAAAAAAACTACCCAGTGCACAAATTTTAAAAATGTATTTGCCTTTTTAAAAAAAAAACAAAAAAACAACCAAGATTAAAAAAAAAAAAGACATTTAAAAATACAATAACTCTTTATTTTTTTTTTTGTCGTAACAGGATGAATTAAATTTTTTTTACCACCGAAAGAAATTTAAAGACATAAAAAAATGGTGTAAATAGAATGTAAATCAGCAAAAAGAAAACAAAAAGCCTACAATGTCTATGCTATAGTAGTCATAGGTGATCCCCTGCAATAAAACGAGATGAAATGTAAATTATACAATCAACGGTAGGCTGCATTAAAACAAATAAGTACAGAGCAGATTTTAAAAAAAAAAACAACACACAAATAAATTTTAAGTAAGGAAACAAAGAAGATTTTTTTTTTGTTTGAACGAGCCAAGGTTCCTGAAGAACATCCGCTGTCAATTCAAAAAGTGATACAATTTTATCTCAGCCCCCATACAATACTAATACTGTCTGACGTAATTAAGTTCTGACCAATCAGTACCGACCGTTCTTATGATCCTCTGCTGCTGATCGCTGAGATATTCACAAAGTTGAGCTCTGGTGGCGTTGTCCCAGATTAAGTAAGGATTCTCTGTATTGCTGTTTAAAATTTTCAGGAGCTGGGTTTAAAAAAAAAAAGGAAATCAGAAACAATGGAACAATTAATCATAATTAAACAATTAACAAATGACTTGCAAATGAAGAAAAACTAATTTTTTTACCAAATGTTGCCAGTATATGAATGGACTTTTTTTTCTATTTCACAAGGCAAAAATAAAAACACATTGAAAAAATGTTTTCTTACATGACATATTAATCATAAAAAAGATCCAGAAAAAAAAACCCAGGAATTATAACAGACTTTTAAAACTACATTAAAAACAACTATATACATCAACAACACACATGGGAGGGTTACGCACATTAAAGTGAATTATACGGAACTGTTTAAACAAAGGAACATTTAGGAACTTCAGCTGCCTGGCTTCACTTCATGTCAACGTTGCATGAATGAATTGGATTAAAAAAAAAAATGAATAGCTATAAAAATTTAACGCAGCCCAGGGCATCGTTATATACTGATTTTTTTTATGACATGTTCAGACAAATCGTCCATGACATGAAAACAAAAACAAAAAGCAACAACTGTTGGATTAAGATTTGGTGTGATAAGAGTTAACATATATTGACATGTTCAGACAAATCGTTTATGACATGAAAACAAAAAACAAAAAACAACAACTGTGGGATTAAGATTTGGTGTGATAAGAGTTAACATATATTGACATGTTCAGACAAATCGTCTATGACATGAAAACAAAAAACAACAACTGTTGTATTTAGATTTGGTGTGATAAGAGTTAACATATATTGACATGTTCAGACAAATCGTCTATGACACGAAAACAAAAAACAAAAAGCAACAACTGTTGGATTAAAATTTGGTGTGATAAGAGTTAACATATATTTGAGATTCAATGGCATTTTAAAAAAAAACAACTAAAAAGCAAAATTTTTATTTAAAAAAAAAAAATAAGAAAGCAAAGTATATTTTTTAATTATTTTTTTCTTATGTAATGCAGAATCTGCAATTTCCTAAAGGAAAAATTGAATCAAGGATAGAATTTTTAAGACTCAAACTGATAATAATAGATATATAATATAAATATATAATTTAGTATGATATAATATGTATAATAATATTAAATATATAAGTAAAAAAATAAAAAAGTTTTCAAAACGTACACTGATCCGGGAAATTAAAGTTACTTTTAAATCATGATCGGCAAGCTGAATTCAATTACCCAAAAGGGGTAGCGATAAAATTGTATGAGATTATAGACTTTAATTCAATAGTATACAAAGAAAAATTTTAAAAAATACCAACTGTGAAAATAATAGTTTGGAATAATGCATTGGATACATACCCTGCCCCAGGTTAAAAATTCTCTGACCATTGTTTTTTTTTTTTCATATCTTTTTACTTAATAAATGACTTAAATTACTCCTGGAGAGCAGACGATTTTCTTCAGTACCTCTATTGCTTTTTAAAAAAATACTAAAGTTGAAATGCACTCTTTTTATTTTAAAATAATTATCTTGTACTTCGAGGTCACCAAAAAATGAATCAATAAACATGGCATTTCTAACAATAATTATAATTAATTAGAATTTGGCTATGCTAGGAGCTGAGAATGTATTTATGGTATTGTAGTTTTTTTTTTAGGCCCATGTAGGTTTCTATGTTACATTGAATAAAACAGAGAAGATACAATTTGATTAAGCTCTACAAAAATTTGAAAAAAATGATCAGAAAATGTTGGAAGAAAAAGATGAAAACAAATAAAATATTTACAATTAGTAAGAGATTATATAAAAGTATAGAAAACCAATCACTTAAGAGAACCACAATAAAATTTATTTAATTTTTGTATGGTTGTAAGTAAATGATGTACCGTGAGAAACTATAAATTACTCACTTATAGATGTAATTAGTTTTCAAAGACATTACACAAAACTATTTTAAGAAGTGAACTGAAATCTTAAAAATAAATGACTTTATGGGTTTAATATTAAACTTGGAAACCAAGCCAATGTAAAGAGTTATCAGTAGAAAAAAAACTCTATACCAATAAGTTACTTAAATTCATTGCAGGTGATTTTCTTTGTAAATTAAAAGTTTTCTACGTACTTTATCACAGCTAAGTATATACTCTAAAATCTAAATTACATGTATATCTCTTTGAATGGGCTTTATTCCTTTTAATCTCCTTGCATCTTGTAACCTTCAGTAGATTATTATGTAGTCCCTATCCCATCAGCCATTAAAGGAACAATATTAACATGGCAAAGAGTGTAGGCCTGTGAGATACTGATGTGCTTTAACCAACAAGCAGCATCTATCCAGAGCTGGTGATAGATTTATGTGATCCTAAAAATAAGAGAGTCCCAGCCCTCATAAGGGTGTAAACAAAAGACCTGTGAGCTAGCAACTGTGTTTGTGCTGCAAGGGCAATTCCACAATCCTGTGGTACTTTTGGGTGGCTGCCTGCTGATTTTAATACAAGAACACAAACGTTCAAGTAACTCTGATGTGAAATATACAGTGTGAAAATGCAAGGCAATATCAAACAGTCACAATAGTTGCACACAAGGGATCAGGGGATGGACTTTATGCCGAATAAAACTTATTGATGTTGAGAGTGAAGGCATTATTAAAACTTTACTTTAGCAAATATTAAGCCTCTAATCATGTGAACTAACTAGCCAAATAAAGATAATTCATAGTCCCTTTTTTAAAATTATAGTTTTTATTGCTTACGCAAAGCAAGCTTTCAAAAAGTCCACACATTATTTAATATGGCTCTTACAAGAAAGCAAATAAAGGGTACAAGTTTATTACTTCATAATGTGATCAGAAAATTCCAAAATTTATTACTTTCAAAAGTAATACATGTATTACTTAATGTTACTTGTGTTACTCTTTTTTAAAGCTACCTGGAAGTTCTTAGAAATAGTACATAATAGACATGTAAACTCAATTATAATACTGCTAGGTCTTCTTTAATTTTCTTAAAGACTAACAAATCTTTTATGATTGTCACACAATGTGCTTGCTGTGCTTGTTTTCATGCATGGTTGCAAAGGGTTAAAAATGGTCGGGGGGGGGGGGGCTTGCTGGTTGAATGGATGAGACCATGCATGTAACTGGCCAGAGGATGAAACACTGTGGACATTTACTTGATAGAGGTCAAGTATTGTATCACCAGGAACAGTTGTGTTAGGTTTTTAACAATAAAACAAAAGCAGTCACTGAGAACTCTGGGAGTTTATTATGCACTGTGTGCAGTTGAGAGAAATCTGAATGTATATTTAATGAAGGATCTATTTTTGCTATTACAATTAAGGACTACAGTTTTATTTGCAAACTGTGAATTGAGTTGGTGCTAGCCCCTGATAGTTGTGCTCTCCCCTGTGATAATTCATTTGCAAATATTTGTTACGTGTGTGATGAATATAAGAGAGTGCACAAACTCAGCCGACGTTTACAGAAAAAAAACATGTTATTTACTGTTCTCTGTACATGTCCTTTTTTTTAATAAACCTTTTACTTTGCGAGCGTGAAATTTATTTAAGACGTTAAAAAAAAAATGACGTCTGATATGTCTATGACCATTCAGAACTACATCTATAAGCAAGACACTTGAAATCACATGCTAAGCACAAAAAAAGATTTTAAAAAAAAAAAAGAAGTCACGAACTACACAGATAATGACACAAAGTCAAGTCTTTCTTACCGTCTCAGCTCTATTGCCAGCAACGCACTAAAGTGAATAAACAGCAATTAATCACAAAACTAATATCAATAAATCTATATCAAGAGTAATCTGTACAGCACCAACGATTTTTTTATATTCATTTAAAACCGATTCAGAAAAAGTTGATGGGAAGTGGTGAGGGAATAATAAATCACACAAATTTTGGAAAAACATAGCATAAAAAGTTTCGGAGGTTTTTTTTTTTTTTTTTTTTTTTTAAACGGCAATGACACAAATAAAAAGGCTTAAAAAATGGATCACAGGGGATTTGTTAAAATGTTATATAACCTATTCATTCATTGCATACCTCAACTGGACTTTCGTTAGACAATTTTCTTGCCAAGTATGGAGTGAGCAAAGCATAAAGGGATTTCTTCACCGAGGGATTATCTGGGGTCGTCAGCTCACTTTCACTGCTGTAGAATCCAGCCAGTCTTCCGCAGGCTGTCACGCTCATTTTGGCTAGGTAATTGGCAACTTCCTGTTGTGAATAAAGATATAAACACATAAAAATGTATGCCTAATGCACAGTCAGTATTGAGCTGGTATATTAAATAATTTAGTAGGCCTCGAGTTCATAAAAATTGTAGGTTTCAAAGAAATGATTAAAAAAAATGTCTAGTAGACCATTGCAAAAAATAAATAAATTGATCATGGAAATCTACAAGTGACACTTAGCCCTGAATAACATTAGCTAAGACACATAAGATTAAAAAAATGGCAGCTTTCGTCAATTGTCATTTTTATTCTCAGCTTAATTTATAAACCTGACCAAATTTTTTTTCACCTACCGTGAGCTAGACAATTGAGTCATACAGAAAATTGAAGCCTTAAATCTTAAAGTTTGAACTTAACATTCAATACCAATGCTTTGTTCATGAAGAATATGTCCCTATTGTCTAATACATGTACTAATGACAACTTTTGCTATTCTTCAAAACAAGACAAAGTTGTTTGAGCTCAGAAAGAAGTAGAGAGTCAGACCACAGGCAGGTATGAAACTCTAAGGGTGTGAGGTTGGAACTAATATTACCAGGCTTATGGTTCATAGATCGTGCAAATCTTACTAAAGACCTTTAGTAAGTAAACAAAAGATATAATGCATAGAGAAAAACCATCAAAGTGCTAACCTGCTGATTACTGTCTTGACTCTTCTCAACCCCTCCTTCCTCCAGAGTGTAGTCATAGTTGAAGAGGTACAAGAGGAGATGCCAGAGCACACCGGACTGGAAAAGGTTGGTCTGAAGCCAGAAGTCTATACAGAATGCACTGACACACTCACATACAACAGCACATAACTTGGGTAAATTCTGAAAAATGATAGTGCGGATTTAAAAAAAAAAACACAATCGAGAAATCCCAAATAATAAGGCATGAGAGCTACACTACGGTTTTTTATATAGGTAAAAAATACTTTCAAGATATGCACTATAGTCAGTTTATCAAAATTTAGTTAACCAAGTAAATAGATAATAGAAAAATCTGGCTTATATGCATTGTAGTCAGTTTATCAAAATTTAGTTAACCAAAGTAAATAGATTATAGAAAAAACTGGATTATTAGGAGTCGCACTAAAATAATCAAAGAGTCGCATTCTGCAGCTCCCATAATAAGGCAACTTTTAAAGGCAAAATTATAACAAACGATAATAGTTTCACTGTAACTTTTCCATAATAAACTGCAGAGAAATATGCTAAATAAAAATCTATAATTGTTCATTAAAGACTAGTACGGTGAAGTGTTTAAAATTGGTCTATTTTAATGACGCGCTCAGTACCTTGTAATACAGAATACGACACAAGTCTTTGATAATAGCAGAACATTCTTGAATTTTTTCTCTGCACCCTGCAAACTGTGCAGCCACAGAATAGCACTGAGCAATGTAACTACACACCTAAAATGAAATGTATAGAAAACACTTCCCTAGAAAATCATAAGAGTTTTTTAAAAAAAATATCATTTCATTACTAAATCTGAACAAAAATAATGCTTTATGAATGTTTAGAGAAATGTGACAAATTTTTTGTAATAAAAACAAAATGACAGCAATTTTAGGAAATATACAAGAATGATTTTACATGATCAAATTTTAGTTTTACAGGGCTAGATCTTTTATTTCTTCAGTTAAACATTTTACTTTACAGGCTCTGTAACAAGGAATCATTTATGCTGAAATATTTTATTATATTTTGTTTAGCTGTTTTTAATCAATTTTTTTCTTGTTTTTTAAGTACATACATTTAATGTCTAATATTTATCTAATTTATCCACTGTCCTTTAAAATCATCATTCATAATTATTTCTGTAATTGACAAGCCCCTCAAGCTTTTACAATTCTGATTTTATTTTAGATAAATTATCAGAGTTTTTCATTTTCTTCCTCTCAAAGCCATATACACAAATGATACAAAGAAACTAGCAGATGAGGTTTAAAATTTTAGAGAATATTTTTCTAAAATTTCATTAATTAGCAATAAAATAAGCCAAATCAATTTTTTTATCTAAATAAAAAGTTTTAAAAAACACTTCCACAAGATGAGTGTCAACTTCATCCCATCTAAAAAAAAAAGCCTTCAGAGGTACAACCATAACTCACAGTGACTGCAGTGTCCTCCTGCTTGCTTGACATGTTCAATACATTAACACAGCGAGAGAAAGCATCTTGAAGAACCTGATGGTAAATATAAATAAACTTAAATGAACTAAAATTAAACACACACAAAAAAAAAAACATATTGCCATTTGAAAAATTCAGTAAAAAAATATTTTAGCTATTTGTTACAGACAATGTTTTGCAAACAAGTTTTCATTCTGTTGATTAACAAACAGTTCCTTGAAACTTTATGACACTAAATATCTTTAATTAATTAAAGCATATATATTAATTAAGACCTTCAGTATATTTCCTTTATGAAAGCTTTAATATGGAGATTAAATTTTTTTAAATGTTATGAAAACTAATTGCAGCTTAATAAAATCTTCTGTTACCTGGATGCCATTTTCCCTGCGCAGCTCTTCAGCATTCAATGCTGAGCAGTTAACAGTATGGTAAGTCAACTCAGCAGCTGCTGAGAGGAGTGGTGCTGACTTACTAAACAACTGGTCATCATTTGTCTCCATCCTAATGGTTTTTATCAGCATTGGGTATCCAGCAAATTTATAGGGCTGTAACTCTGAAGTTGTAACGGAAGATATGTGATAAGCTCTTTATGTGTGATAAGAAAGAGCTGTGAGAATCATTTATGAAGTTACTAGATGTACCTAAACATAGAACACTGTTTATTGTTATAGTTTTTAATCATCTAATATGGCTAATGTTAATAATCAATGAGAGTAATGTAAGCAATATTTATAGCTAAGAGATTCTATCATAGTCTCCTCAGTTAAAATTGTATTTTAGGTTATTTTTTTATTCTTTTTATCTTCAGAATTTTCCTAAAGACACTAAAAAAATTAAATACATGTATAATATATCTCTCTTTTTTTTTTAAGTTATATTTTTAACTCAAAAATAATTAAATATTTTCTCAATAATATCAAATATAGATACTTTTTTAATGGGTGTATTAATGAATAGAAGTATTTTTCAATATTAACATTCAAATCAATCAGGAAAACCGTGTGGGGAAAGACAGTAAACTAAATTCCTAGAGATTTATTCAATATTTAAAAATGGTTTTCAGAAAATGCACAGTAACAAATTTTGATGAAAAAAATGTTCTTATCATGAATTATGAGAACACAACAAAGCTCTGATAAAACTTATTAGATTAAGATAAACTAAAACAAATTTTTAACCAACCATCTTTGTATCTGCTGAAGAGAATGCTTTGTGCCTTAAGGATGAGCACAATGTTTTGTGGATCAGGGCCATCCTTCACCTTACTCTTGCTGCACAGAAACTCGTAGGCTTTGTTCACTTGCTCAAACATTTCCTGTCAAAAAAAAAAAACAACTCCAATAGTACACTTTCAAGAATGAACATTATTAGTATCAGCTAACATCTGAAATTTTTCCAGGGGAAAAAAATGAGAGGCTAAACTAGATCAATTGGATTTTTTGATGTTATACTAGTTCTTTATATTATATACTTTTTAAACAGTGAAAAATTAATTTTTTCAGTCTTACTCTTCCTTCTGGATTTTTATCAGGGTGATAATCTCTGGCCATCTTGAAGTAAGCTTTACGAATCTTAGCCTCATCATGGCTGTGCAATGCAATAAGGAAAAAAACATTCCAATGCTCACAAAAAATAAATTTAAATTACAATTGATATCAAAAATTAAGATAAAGTAATTCAAGAATTTCAAGGCAAAAGTAACATTACAGCAGATGATAAATATTTAAAGAAATTATATTTTTTTACTTGAAAAAATGACAGTGATTCTGTTATTTTAAGTATAATACCCTGCAGTACATGAATATTTTATTTATGTAAAGTAAGTTTTAGTTCTTAAAAATGTCTAAAATACTAATTTTATTTATAAACTTTTGGACATGAATATTTCACTTTATTTCTCACTCAAGTAAAAAAAAAAAAAAAAAATCACAACGTAATTATGAATATAACAAATTTTCCAATGGTTTCAGTTCCTCACCCTCCAGATCCTTTAGTCAAATTCAATACATTGTAAGCTTCTTCTAAAGACATGGTTGGTGGCTTCTTCTCTACTTCTTTCTTCCAGGCATCCAAAATGTCTTTCAGTAGACGCACCTGTTATGATGAAAAAAAAAAGGTTTGAAATACTATGAAAAAAGAAAAGTGATTAATTAAAGGATTCATCAAACACATAAAAACATTTCAAAGTACCCAGTGAAAGTTTTAAAACTAAAATCTATTTACGTTGTACTTTGTATTTGGAGATAAAGAGTTTAACATTTCAAAATTAACTTCTTTGTTTTATAATTTATAAGAAATAGCAATAATTATGACTAAATGTTTATAACTTTTAATTTCTTGAAAAATATGAGCATAACGACTTGAATAAATGTGTTTTAAACTAAATTATAAGAACATTGAAAAAAAAAGGATATGAAAAAAATTTCTCTGATGTACAAAAAGATAACTTGAGAATTTAATTTTTAAATAAATTTTCTTGTAAGTTAAATACCTAATACATGTACATGTATAATGCAGTAAAGGTTACATGAGACAAGTAAATTTCATTGTATTTCAGATTTTTATAGCCCCTATCATTTCTAAAAAAAATAGGATAAAAAAAATAAATAAGCCGTTGTATATAACAGGTTTGAAAAATTAGTTCAGTACACACCGGGTCTTTGATTGGCCAGTCTGGGAAGCGAGCTGTATCACACAAATGTTTCAGGTAGTATATGTTACAGAAGAGCTCATTGTTCAGCTGTGGGTAATTGATTGATGGAATGGGGCAATATTGGAACAGGGCTCTCGTATTGCTCTGAAGGCGAGGAGAGAAATCTGCCAGGTGTGAGGCTATCTTTTCAATCATCATACGCCTGATGGAGAAACAACAGACATGTGTAAAAGAAGGAGGTCTTAAAGAGAAATCCGTCAGTAAATCTAAATATAAACACAGGATTAAAACATACTGCAGCTTTAATATATCATAAAAAAAAAACTGGGGATCAGCAGTTTTTTTATTTATTTATTTTGGTAGCAATGTTTTTCAAGAGACATTAGGTATTTTGTTTTTAAATTGATACATTTATAATAGTGAATGAATAAATTTCAAAAGTAGGCTTTGGTACAACAAGCCTTAAATATAAAAAATATGATATAATAATTTCAGATACAATTTTCAAACAAATTTTCATTTGATATCTATTCTGAATAAATTTCTCACCTCATTTCATTGTTCCAAATGGCCTCTGGTGTATCAAACTCTCCAAGGAATATCTGGGCAAATTTTTCAGCAGAATAATTTTCAAGATAGCAGACCATCGCTTCAGGTAGAATAGGACCAAGTACACTTCGAGCGAGAATGTCTGACGTTGTGTTCTGGATGGATTACAATTTAGTTTATAAGCAATTCAAATAATTACATGGTCAGTGAGAATGCAAGTCAACTTAAAAACCAAAATGTATGTGTCCAGTCCAGGTCTATATTTAGTGAAAAAGGTTGAAGATGAAAACTTCTCTAACTTGATTTATCATGCTCAGCAGTCAACAGTTATTAGAACCTCTTTAACAATGCTAAATAACCATAACATCTTTTTAAAAATAAAGACAAACCTCTTCTGATCTAAAAGCTTGCTTCAGGTGAGTGTACTTCAGGAATCTGGCCACAGGCAGCACATTTGAACCCGTGTACATCATGATGAAGAAGAAAGCGCCAGACAGGTAAAGCCTTGATATTCCAGGGTTGTCCTGCATGATCAGGAACAATAAGGTGGCCACTTTCTCTACCAGAACTGGATCAAAAGTAAGCAATAACTGTAACAAAAATCAAAATTAAGTCAATTATTCAATATATATCAAATTTAGGCAACTTCAAAAAATATAATTAGCAAGTCATAAAATTTAACTAAAATTAAATCATGTTTTTTTTCTTAGCTTTTTATTAAGTTAGAGAAAAACAAATACATGTAATATCACAAATCTTGATATTTCAAATGCCTCATTACTGCAAAGGCTAATTGAGTCAACTTCCCCCCCAACAAAAATAGATAATGTAACATGTACCATGGGAGATATAAAGACACTATATACGTCAGTGCAATTTCAGTAAGGAAGGGCACACTTTGTATTATTATGAGCAGAGCAATCAAAAAGCTTTACTTGTTAATGCAATGAATTATACAGAAATAATGGTTAAATGGTAATTACCTGAACAATGTGAGGTAAACATGTTGCATCAGATAAAAGTCTCTTGATTCTTGGCAGAGGTCTGATAATGGCACCATCAGAATCTCTGTCATCAATAAACATACTTTATAAATTCTTCGGTATGTGCAACACTCTTAATGTCCAAATAAATGATAGGGGAAAAAAAAAACTGCATAATTGTACATGACAGAATAAATTTCATATTAATTTATGCAGAGATTCTTTCTTTCCCCCCAAATACATGCATTGATTAGATTAAGAATTTAACATCTTTCAATATGTTTTAAGTGAAAAAATAAAAAAAATTAGAAAAGGGATCATTTTTTTTAAGTAAAAAAAAAATATGAACAACCTAAATCCAGAAGTCATTAAATGATTTACTAACACAGCAACCATTAATAACTGTCTATATACAAAATGTAAAATGTTTTCTGATATATTTTTTTTTTACTCAACATGTAAATAATTGCTGAATATGTCATTAGCCTGTCACTCACCGACTAGGATAGTACTCTGTCATTTTAATGAGCATGTTGAGTATTAAAGTGGCCATGTCAGTTTCATTCATCACGGCCTGACCAGTGGCCAGCAGCATCCACTTCAGCTGGGGAACAGACTGTAGTGGCCTCCACCCATCCATGCCTTGGGCCCAGCATCTTGTTTTGGCATGCACAGTCCCATCAGCATAAAATGCTTTCATCTATGCAAAAACAAAAATAGAATTTATCTGTAATATCATGCATGCATTATTTCAGTTGATCCTAATATCAGAGGAATGTATTTAAGTGTACACACTTCCTGATAACTGAAAGGCCCCAGTCTTTCTTTCTCTTTATTACCATAGTACCACTCTTTCTCGCTCTCCCTTTCCATGTCTGGTGCTGCTTCTATCACATTGGTCTGAAAACATCAAGACAAGTGTGTGGAATTTTTTTTTTTCTTAAATACAATAACTTAAACACAATTACCTAAATACATGGATCTAGTAAAAAAATTAGGCTATTCTCAATTTCATCTATTTTTAAACTTAAAAAAATTAATTTTGCACTGATAAATAATGTGATGTCAAGTCAATGGTCCGGAAGAAATATTATTCATGAAAAAAAAAACAGATGCCAGACCTGAAGAGGAACAGTTGCTCGTGTTGTATGCAGGTGGGCAATGGTCAACAGGTCCACCAATGTCCTGACCCCATTAGCATCCATAATCTCCTTAACATTTCTTTGGTTCAGAATGAGTTTGTTTAAGAACAGAATCAGGCGGTCACGTTCTAGCTTGTCAGTACACTGAAGATATCAATATTAAATTTTTTTAAAGCTCATTGAATTTATTAGAAGCAGCCTCTTTTTAGATAAAGGCTGAATATTTCATGCACATCATAACTGTTTATTTGTTATCCAGAAATTTCATTTCCCCCTAACTCCATTTCACCACAGCTTGGATTATGTCTTATTCAGATTATTTTAAGTACTTGTGCGTATGAGTAATTTTTTCTGTATTAATTTTCATATTTTTAAATTATTCTATAGAACGGAGAAAAAGGGAATTCACTAGAACATTTTTAAATCTATAGTTTAAATATTATAAAAATTTTAGTTATGAATATATTCTTAAAGCGCAAAAAATGCTGAGATCACCACTAGAATCAGAGTACATGCATATGTATCCAATAAAAGGCTGATCTGCCCCTGCTAAAGCTGGGTGTGCACCTATTCAAGTCTAGGTGGTGGTCCCAGGAACAGCATTTAGAAAAAAAAATCTCTGGAACAGTATTTAGAAAAAAAAATCTCTAAAACAGCATTTAGAAAAAAAAATCTCTGGAACAGCATTTAGAAAAAAAAATCTCTGGAACAGCATTTAGAAAAAAAAATCTCTGGAACAGCATTTAGAAAAA
Source organism: Bulinus truncatus (assembly GCA_021962125.1). Lineage (NCBI taxonomy): Eukaryota > Metazoa > Mollusca > Gastropoda > Planorbidae > Bulinus > Bulinus truncatus. The sequence goes on from JAGDYQ010000004.1 coordinate 1,009,117, forward strand.
AAAATCTCTGGAACAGCATTTAGAAAAAAAAATTTCTGGAACAGCATTTAGAAAAAAAAATCTCTGGAACAGAATTTAGAAAAAAAAATCTATTTTAAAAAGGGGCCTCCTCAAGTACCTCATATGCACCAATTTTTAAATTAAACATTGAAATGGATAATTAAAACAAATAAAAGCTATTTCTAACTGGACAGCCGTGAGGAATAGAGATTCAAATAAACATTTGAGACACTACAGCGACTCACTCTGTCCAGCATGCCCACAATGTATCTTGTATCGTTGAAAGCTCCAATCTCTTCATGACACCTCCCATACACAATGGCCATGGCTTGTAGACACATACACTTCATGTTCACTTTGGGCGTTAAAAGGAAGCGGTGGTAGAGGTCATTGAAGAATTCATAACTAGAGATAAATAATTTAAAAAAGAATTACCAGTTGTCGTGATCACTGAATGAAATCTTAGAGGAGTTATTTTTCCCCTTTGTATATAGAAGACATTTTAAAAATAGGGACATTTGTAAAGAAAAACCGTACAGATCAAGTAATTTTTGTTTTTAGTTTATTGGTTCTGTTGGTTCTGAATGATTTATTATGCATAAATATCCATTTTATTATATAAATTTAAAGCACCATAATCTGGACATATGAAAAAACAACATAAAATTTAACCGAGCTTTTTTAAGAAAATATGGCAGCACATATACCTGAGCCAAATCATTTCAGGCAGAATTACGGATAAATGTCAGGGACGAGCTAACAGTACCACTTACGATTTTTTTATTGCACTTGTTTCTTCACTAGCTTCATCATCATCTTCTTCTAGGAGTAGCCTGAGATAATAGTCGCCTGAACATAAAAAAAAAACAAAATAAATCAGATTTTTCTTTTATTTTTAGTTACAAAAATATTGATCATTATACAGTGCATTTGTTGTCAATGGTCTAATAGTAGATTATGTATTTTTAGAGATCATTTTACTTCAAATAGTTTGCAAAATCATTGCTGTCTAAATGGACATTGTTAAAAATATGGTCTAAGACGGATCTAACAGCAGGCTAACCGGTTATCCACTGCTATGTTGAAATTAGTTATATGTGGTGATATATAGTACACATCCCCTCTTAATTTATCAACCATAAATGAATAGATAATACATCTGTATGATCCTAAAAGCGAGATGGATTAATCACCAGCAGCGACATAAGACATAACAATCCATTGCTTTCCTATTAAAATAAAAAAAAAACCATGAATAAAGAGACTAATACACTACCTATTTTGATTTCATCAGCCAAACAGTGATAAGGAACTTCAAATTCTGTGTGGTTCCAGCCTACAATGAAAGTAGCTCCAAGCTCTTTATCCACATTGAAAGCTCTGATCTCATTCTCAAGGCTCTCTCTCAGTTCTTCTCTGGTCTTGAAGTTCCAGATTAGATTGGGCTTGGCATGGTCCTTCATGAAACAATCATAAAACAGTGATATTGTTTCTTATAATTTAGCTTCAAATTTTAATATACAGTAAGGAAATATCTATATAAAAAAAAAGCAAAATAAATAATTGTTTTAAAAGAGTACATTTCATAAAGCATTTTAGAAATCTCTGACCTGATTGAATTGATAATAGAATAAGGTCCAGTTGGCTTCACTTTTGATTCTCTGTCTCCTTTTTCTTAACACTATCGGTTTCTCATTTTGTTGCTAAAAATACAATAATTAAATAAATAATAAAATAAAGTTGATTTTGTTTTGTAAATATTTTTTTTTACAACTCAATTTAAAAATATTACATTATTGTGATAAAAATCTACAATGTTATATCCGCTAAGATATTTTAAAAACAAAGAGAGATTTTCAACTTATTTCAGCAGTCAGATTTAGTGCTCATCTAAAAGTTCAAAACAACAATGATACGTTTCAATATACCAAACTAATCAAGTGGACTGAAAACCAAATACCTGCTTATTGTCCAGCCCTATTCGAGCTCTCCAATGCTGAAGTAAATTATCTATTTTCTTTTCTAATATAAGCAGCTGTTGATTGCGCTTGTTTTTATTAAAATGGTCCTGTGAGAAACAATAAATAATGAATGATTAGCTCTACTCCCCAACATAAGAGGATACATATTTCAACAATAAATGAAAATGTCTAAACGAAACTAAGCGAAAAAAAACATTCACCTGAGCTAATTTAACATTATCTCTTATATGCAATCTATCTGTTTCTGTCACAGGGACATCGTCAGTTGAATCTAAGAAGAGCATCAGACCAGAAGGCTGCAATCGGAAATTATTTTACAATTGTGTTATTTTAAATTTTGAACCCTAGGTGCAAGTTATTGTTTTTTGTTAACATTTTATCTGCTAAACATAGCTATATTTTGTGCAAAAGTCCCCCCTATCCTTTGATTTTTTTTGGAAACCATATCTGTTATAATTTAAAATTATCATGAGGGCATATATAGGCCATACTATTCAAAACATCAGAGATGTTTAAGTAGTTTAACTTATTTCTAAACATAAAGCTAGGTTATGAAAATTTTAGAAAAGCAGGTATCAGTGATTTTTTTTACTTACCAATATTCTTTTTAATAAACCCATAGCTGTTGGATGTCCAGTAACCCAAAGGCCTACTAAATGTCTACTAAGTTGTCTGTAAAAAAAATCATGCAGATTTAATATCAATGTGTAATGAAAAAAAAATAAATGATCAAAAAGTGAAGTGAACAATGAAAAAAAAAAAAGATATCGGAACATTATATTAGTAATCACAGTACCAAATTCATGTAAATTATTCTGACAGTTAATATCTAAGAAATTTTAATAAAAATGTCCTTATTTAAGAGTTAACTTTATATAGGTCAAAAGCGAACATGTTTTAATTTAAACAACATAGAAAGCAATATGGCCACAAAGCCAGCCCTGACCTATTGGTTAACATCCTGCTATCTGTGCTTTGAGTGAACATGGCCGTGTGAAGATGTTTAGGCAGAGCACCTTCTGACAGAGCTAAATCTTGCATTTTGGCTGCTATCTCAGCATCACCTTCCTGCAAAATGTTAAGGCAAAAAAAAAAAAGAATAACTGTGAATCAAAACACTGCCTATTTTACAGCTAGAAACTATGCAATAGTAGGTTACATTGGAACTACAAGAAAATCCGGTCAGATTCGGCTTGTCTCAATATCCTCTAACATCATATTAATTATTTACAAACACTAAGCTCCACTTCACCTATACTATTCACCAGGAACTCTTAAATGTTTATTGTGTTATATTTATTTTTTTTTACAGCTTTTTAGTGTATGCAAAGTAATAAAAAATTACCCAATATTTCTACTATTAAATATTAATGAATGAATATAAAATAACTAAGAAGATTTTTTTAAAAAAAAACTTCTAAATAAAAGCATTATTAAAATGCACTAAAGAGTTAACAAATAATTTTTTAGCTCATACAAATATTTATATAAATTACCAGTACTAAAAATATTACAACGGGTGCCCATCTTGACATATAGATTATTTATTTACTTATAGTATTTAACAACTAATGTAAAACTATTGTAATCACCCACATATTTAAAATTTTAATTTATGAGTTTCCTCATTAAATTAGAAAAAGTCCGAAAGTGAGTTATAGGATTAAAGGACAAAACTACAGAAAGTTTAACTAATTTAAAAGACTACAAAAACTAATACCATCACATAAAAATTTAATGCACAAAAAATCTGTTAAGAAAAAAAACAAAACAATGAGAAGGGTCAGGCTTAAGAGATGCACTCACCTCAATAATTGCTTTCATGACAAGCCCAGCCCCCTTTACTATAGCCATGGATGGATGCTGCAATTTAATTAATACATAACCAATTAAATTTGTTCTATAGTTTCCTATTTCATGAGCTAACTGCATTTATTGCAATTTAAAAGAACAAAGAGGTTGTTATTTCAGGCAACAATTTTTTGAATTTGCTTCAATCAAACTTTTAATGGGAAAAAAAAGAAAAAACAATAGCTGTGATAATATTAATAGGACATAATATCCGGAGAAAAATAATTGTGCAAGATTTATAAATGGATATTAAAATCATAAATGTCAAGATAAAATGAATGTTAAGTAAAATACACTACAATGAATACCAACATATGTTTTAGAATCTGTTTTTGTGAAAATTGTATTGAAATAAAGGAAAAATAAATTTAAAAGATGGGATGGGGAAAAGTTTATTATGGTAGTTATTAATCGTAAAACAATTTTAACTAAATAATCGCTATATTTCCCTCTGATTTTTTAGGCCTCTCAAAAACACTGTATGCATGAAGTACCTGAAATAACTTGAAAACAACTCGGCCATTAGCTGCTACCATTTCTAAGAGCATATCAAACTGGGTGCCATCGGTGGTCTCACTGTATGGGGCACAAAGAGCAAACGTCAAAAAATCCAACATGGCTGCTATCACCAGAGCCCCAGTTCCATGGACCTGAATTTAAATTATGAGAGTTTTCTTTAAAAATGAGGCAACCAGCAAGACAGTGATAATAATACAATTTGTTCACCGTGTAACCTAAATATCTGCACCGAAATACATGAGTGAAAAAATAAGGATTCAACCTACTACATGTTCATTGAACATTTCTAACAGACTCTCCAGAAATTTGCGAGACGACATGAGAGAGGTTTTGTTCAGCTGCTCCTGTCTAAGATCATAGTTGTCATGCATAGGCTGAAACAAAAGATGTACGAGAATAAGAAGACATAATGAATAATATGAGTACCCCACACTTTCCACAGAAATGTAAAAAAAAACAAACAGGTTTTTAAAACTGATTTTGCTTTTTTTTGGCCTGTTGCATTATTTAGCATATTTTTACAAAATTTTGAACATCAAATACCTTTAATAGTATGATTAAAAACCAGAGTTTGTTTGAGTAAAGCTATTTCTGGATTTGATAAAATGATTAAGCCTGAAAAAGGCCTGAAAGTGACAATAATTACCTGCATAAGTGCACATAGCATATCAAGTGCTGCGTGGGTTATGGCATCATCCTTCCTTTTTAAAGCTTTGATAACCTTTATACCAACTTTTTCTCTCATCCTGCATAGTGAAATAACAAAAAAAAAGAAAGAAGGGTAAAAATGATTTTTATTTATAATACTGAACAAATTGTAAAAATACAGTTATAAAAGAAAAATATGAACAAAATAATAACAAACAAAAAAAAAATGAAACAAAAAAAATATTATGTTTCCTTTTAAGATAAACTACTTATATGTCTCATAAAAAAATAGCACAACACCAATTTGAATTCAATTCAAAGAGAAATATTTTTTGGAAATTTTTTAAACCAAAACTTAACTGTGTTTTCTGTATGTTTAAAGAGAAATAGGAATTTTGTTTTCTGAAAAGATAACAAGCAACGTGCCAAGATACCAAGGGGGGGGGAATAAGTACCGTTCACAAAAAAAAAATTGTAACGATACACAACTCACTTGGGGATCTCAGTAAAGCCTTGATATCCAGCTTTTGATGCCACCAGTCTACGGAGGGCATGGAACTGAGCTTCCAGACACTCATTGGACACTTTCTCTTGGTCTCCTTCTTTGTCTATCAAGGACTGGAGGGCCATGTTGATTAACTTTTCTTTGTTTTGAGCAAACAAACCCTGAATAAATATTTTTAAAAAAATAGATCCGGAAATGAACTTTAAAAAGACAAAAAAAAAACAAGGTTCTTATAAACAGGAGTAACGAGCATTTTTTAATGTAACTGGTGTTAAGGATTTTTGTCGTTCGTCAGAACCACAAGACAGCATGTAAACAATTAAACTTGTAATCATGCCACTGTTAAGTAATTGATTTATGTTCAACATCAGAAAAGAAAGGATCTTAATCAGTGAAAACTAAAAGAGAAACTGTCATTCAAAATTGTCACCTTGGATCAATTCTTTTATACAGGTTAAATTCATAGAATATAAAAAAGAATTATTGTCTGATCTTAATAATAAAGCACTTTGAGAAGACTTCCACTTATTAACATATAAAAAAAATATTATCATATAAATAAAATGGAGATTTAAAAAAAAACAATTTATTAACTACAAGGATACAAAATAATAATAAAGCACTTTGAGAAGACTTCCACTTATTAACATATTAAAAAAATATTATCATATAAATAAAATGGAGATTTAAAAAAAAACAATTTATTAACCACAAGGATACAAAATAAAATGCAAATACCTCAGCAGTGACAGCATGGAGCAGACCACTGTAGGAAACATTAGCGTTAAATCTGTACACAGCCTCATTGAAGGTCATTCCCTCTGAAACAAAGACATTTCAATAGTAACCATTTCCAAATGCAAACCTTTAATACATGTATATGTTACATTTAATTTTCTTTATCATTAATTGCAACCTTCTTCAACTCGCATCACTTTAAAATTCTTTAAAAAACTCTGTGGCTCAATTAAGCAAATTAGGGTCTCTGTTATATAGCGCATGATAGAAATTAAGAAACATTACAAAAACACCCATGTATGTTTTTATTTTTAAATGTATCCACAATTGAGCCATACTTGTATTTGTTTTTTTTAAATGTAGTTTGATTGTAGTTATTCTTTTATGAGCACAATATTTATACATTAGACTCATCAACTGAAGCTTTTTAATAAGTGTCTTGTAAAAAGGATCAATTATCATTTTATGTATGAGTAAAGAAAAACTTCATGCGTGGATGTGCAGCTTTGAAAATTTGTAGAATTTTTCAATGGCTACTTTAGAAAACTGTTGAATACATCTCTGATGTAAGCCCACCATTTCTTCATTCTAGAAATTCTTTGCTATTACTCTGAGACAATGTTACGGATCATGTTATAGCAATACTTACAAAGAGATTTCAGATCCAACGTTAAATCCTTTGTGTTGATGTAAAAGAAAATGTAAAAGCATCAAATGCTTATTTTGCTAAATCAAAAAAAAAACTGTAAGCAGAGTTTGATTTCTGTTATTTCTTTTGAGCAGTTAACTTTTTTTCTTCCAAATTCAGTTCATAGATGTGCTTAATTATGTCTGGCATGTATGCAAGTTTAGCTAGCTAACACTGACTGACTTTGCCATGCTTACAATCTTCGCGCTTGTTCAAATTTAATTAAAATGTATCATTGTGTGGAGGAGTTCAAATATTTTTACAGATAATTTCATTTGAGAAAGTAGGCATACAATATTGTGAATGAACAATGACTGGTGCAGAGGCATTCTTACATTTATGCGGTCCCTATGCCTTTTGAAGTTCTTTGTCGATTGTTAGTTTGGGGGAACCTTGGGGAAAAATACAGTCAAGGTCCCAGATTGCAAATTGTACGGCCTTTATAATCTTTGAAGCTTAGACCTCTCTGACCACACATCTGTAAAATCGTTTAAGCTTGGGTCCCTGCTAAATGATTTTTTTTTTCATAATAATGTGAATTTACCAGGGGATTCAACACAGTCAGTGAGGAATAGACCTTTCAAAGGTAGATAGTTATATATTCTAGAGACCAACCATATCAAAATTCAGTACAGTCTTATGAACCAATTCAATGAATCTGAACTAACCTGGTGGAGACTGTAAGGATTTGAGATGGGTTGATTCCACTTCCTCATCCACCGGAACTGTGAAAGGCCCTTAAATAGAAAAAAATTACGGCAAGAATTAAATTGGCTAATAAATAAAATGTTCTTGAATTGTCAACAAATCTATTTTCTTCATTTTTATATTTACTTAATATTAATTAAGGAAAACAATTTTATACTAGGTATTCAAATAAAAAATTGGACAAGTTTACAATTTCTGATAAATATTAATGTGCTACCTAGTCTAAATCCTCTGGGTGTTTTATGCATCTTGACACAAACATCCCTGTTTCCAGAAGCCCTGACACCGTCCAACACTGAAGCTATCAGAGAATCTCTAGAAAAACAAATTTTCAAAATGAAAATAAATTAAACCTGCATAAGACAGAATAGAGAAACTACTTTACCAAGCCATCTTTATTTTAAAAATATAATGTCTAAAATGCAATGTAACTTACAAGTGTTCAACTATTTTTGATTTCTATACACACAAAAATTGCACTATGGTTATTATCATGACAGTGCTCAACAAATTAGACTTATTTGATTTGTTAAATGGAATAAATAAATATTATCTGATTTGTTAAACGGAATAGTTAAATAAAACGGACCTGTCTGTTGATAGGTAAGTGCGAATGGCCCCTTTCACATACTCTACGCTGAACTTCTGTGGATTCTCAGCATCTCTATTGATTGCAAATACCTGTTACAAAATTTGTATTTTTACTTTTTCTCATTTGAATCCAACATTTTTAAATTAAGATAAGTGTGTTAACTGAATGAAATAAAGTTGAAAATATTAAGTGCATATGATTCTTAAAATAAAAATAAGACCAAGTCTCACAAATATAAAAAAAAAAATTACTTGAAAGAAAGGAATTAATTTATTGACATTTATTTTCTATCGCATCTCAAGGAACCTAAATTCAACTGAAATTAAAAGCTCAGCTAGATAAACAAAAAATACCATAATATGGATAAGAAAATTATCATAACTAATGTTTTTAACTCACATCGCACAAAGGTTTACACGTGCATATGTTATAGGTGGCCGGATCACGTTCTACCAAACAGGTTTCTGTTAGGCACAGTGTCCTGCGTACACTGTCTGGGTGTCGTATTGAAACTTTTTGAACTGTGAACTCTGCATAGGATGTGACTGCTTCATCAGTACTGTGGACAAAGATAAATGACAATAATTGAACCAAATGAACCCAAAGACAACCACACAAAGAAAAAGACAAAGAAATTTTTTATAAATTTTAAATGTGCTAGAAAGAAGAAAAAAAAATCTTAAAGTAATACAAATAGTATATAAATTTGGACGACTAAAAAAATAATAGAGCAGGTTAAATTCAAGCGTATGAAAATTCTTAAAGAAATACTGCTGATCCAGCCAATCATTAAACAAGCAAAAAATAATTTTCCATTCTTTTACGGGTCATCCAATTTCATTTGTGTAATTTGCCTTACATTGTAGGACCCTTGTGTTTCTGACATGTCTACAACAGGCTTACCTATACTTGCCCAAGCGTTGAATCTGGAACTGCTCTAAAGTAATCGTCTCTTTTCTAGTTCGTACGAAGACTCCGACAAAGTTTGCACTTGCTTCCGATATTGCTTTGCATAACTCATCTCTCTGCTCTAGCGCAAACAAGTGCTTGAAACAGATTCAAATTTAAATTGTATTAAGTGATATGGTCAGTAAATTACACCTTTACAGAGAACCACTATCTCTATGAATTCCTTTAATTTGTTCAACAATCAGTATTGGACAACTTATAAAAATCAGCATTAAAAACATGAATAAATTAGAATCTTAACAAAAAGTTCCCTTAAGCCCCCTAAAGGCTCTTCAGGGCAGATGAAATGTAGGACTCAGCTGTTTCAGTAATATATATATAAAGGGATTGTCTGGTCAGCACATTGGCCAGCCGCCTCTACTCTCTCAACATAAAATCAGGTACCCATTTAAAGTTGGGTGGACTTGGGGGACTGTCGTATCCTACTTGTGATCTAATTAAATCAGACGACACAACTCCTTGTATTGTAAAAGAATTAACTGAACTTTTAATGCATGATATATACAGATGAGAATATGATAATCCAATATAAACACTTGAGAAGATGAATCAATAAAACACATGTATAATTCTATACTTTATCACACACGATAAATACTAAGATCAATATTTTATGAGAGATGTGGCAATAAATCACAAGTAGCTGCTATAACTTATAAACCAGTACACGAATCTATAACTATTATAACTCTCGACTGCACTGTCCACTTAGTCCTAGTATCCCTTTCCTGGGTCTCTAGTCTCTCTCTTGTGTGTAAGTCTCCGTCTCTCTTTCAACCGTGGTAACTTCCCTATTTATAGGATATATCACCCCCTCATATTGCATCATTGGTGTAATTGCATCACTGGGGTGATTGCATCACTGGTGATTGCATCATGCATGCCTGACCCTGCAAGCACTTACAGGGGATAGGACAGGGACTTTCACCAGGACCTAAAAAAATCCCAAGGTTCTCATTGAGGATCGAACCCAGGACCCCTCTGATTGACAGTCCAGCGCTCTATACTGTATGACACCCATCCCCCTAAATTAGAATCTGATATCTCTAAAATTTTATACAACCGCATCTACCAAAAAAGAAGAAAAAAATACAAGTGCAAACATTTCTTGTTGTTAACCAGCAACTTTTACCCAGGCTATTCAAAAATTATTAACCATCTCTAAACAATTCAATGTTCATACCAATCTGCTGAAGCCTCCATAGACTACCGCTACCCCTCCAGGATAATCTGACAGCTGGAGTAGGAAAAAAAAAATATTTCAATTTTATATATATATATATTTTTTTTTTTTTGCTTCAGTAAAAGAATTCAAACATAACAATGCATTTATTTTATTATTTTTTCATTCCATGCAATAGACATCAAATATTTTTAACAGGTTAGGGGAAATCTTAAAAAAAGAGTGTATGTCTTTTTGAAAATTGAAGATTAATAAGGGAAATACACATGCACATTAAATTAATAACCAAGTAGCAGAGTTTAATTGGGAAACTAAATATGCCGGATTAATAATAGCGCTCTCCATAATATAATGCATATATATATGTAATACATTTAATAGGGCTGGAGTTGGCATTAAGGAGAAATATTTAGGAGAAAAAACAAATGTTATAATATCTTTGGTGAAAAAGCACATTAGATGTTTTTTTTTATACATGAACTGGTAAATAAGGACCATTAGCAAGGAAATGCTAAGACCACTTTTACTAGACTATGTCAAGCTAATACTTTTTTTTAGCAAAAAAGAAAAAGAGCACTTTAATTAATAGAATAAAGCGATTTTAAAATGATACGCATTAAACATAAGTAAACCTAAAATTAATTAAAATAATCATGAGTATCATTCACCATTATATTTACTTAGTTCAGTCGCTATTACTAAAAACAACCAAGAAAATCTTTAAAAAATATATGTATTCTTTTTCTTTATCATTTTTTTTTTTAAAACTTGTCAAAACTCTTCACATTTTTTTACTTTTGCTCATTTATAAAAATACCCTTAATTGAATTTGTAGGTTATATAAAGCAATTTACAGGTCAATACTAAAATGTTATCATTAAATTTCCGTACCATTTGCAAACATTCAATGTCTTTGTAGTCATAAGAACACAATTTTTTATTGGTGGTTGGTTCAATTTGATCCAAAGAGCCCTGGTTTACCTCCAGAGTTACAGGTACTCTATTCTCTGACCAGTGATGCTTGAAACAGTTGAATCTGTGTGGTGTGTAATTACTGGGATCAGCAAACTGGTCACGAAATCTCTGCACAAAGATAAGAAGGAAATTAATGTTTCACAAGACAAAAGTATGTTATTCATTGATCGAGAACTAATTAACCAAAGAGCTTAAAAAATTGATACAGTTAAAAAATAAATAAATCTTTAAGGAAAAAGCAATAATTACAAATAATAATATGATTGTTGTATCTACACTATGTAACAAATAAAACATTGAATTTGAAATAATTTTACAAAATTCACTTTTTTAAGTTTAAAAAAGAAAATTAATGAATGTGAGCAACACCATCGCACTCACCAAAGCTTCTGTTAAAAGATCAGCTCTGTGATCTGTAGAAAACTTCATGGAGTCAGTTTTCTTTGCTCCTTTCTTCATGGAGATGATAAACTCCTGGCTGTTCATGACTTTGCTGTTTGGGACAATGCTGATGAACTCATTATAAGCCCACTATAAGGTAATGAAGAAAAAAAAAATATCCTGCATTCAAGTCTTAATTGGTTTATTTAACAGGTAAACAGATTACTCTGGGGCAAAAAACATGCCACAAATGTAGGCACTAATGTGCAGAATTAATTACCTAAAATGCATTAACATTTTTCTTTTTTTATTTAATTATTGTGAATTTTGTCAACATTTAAACCAAACTTCTTTAGATGCCAAAACAACATGCTAGTGGATATTAAAGCAAATTAAAAATCGTTGCAAAAGTTGTTCATTTTCTCCTTAAGCATTTTTTAACATTTTCATATAAAATACATTTAGTAATGTTTCAAAGCCATTGCATGACTTTTGAAAGAAAACGGAATAGCCACACAAAAAAAAAAAAACTTCAGACTATTGAAGGTTAAATTTTATGTAACATACTCAGAGTCGGCGGGTTGAAATAGTCTTGAAACAACCAAATGGCAAAAAAATTGTTGCCTGGTTTTATCAATTTTTTAAAAATATTTAATCAGTAATCAACTTCGAATCAAATTATAAAATTTTGAACACAACTAACAATGAAGATAAACAGCTTATAAACCAACCAACACAATAAATCAACTATAACAAAACATGATTGAATGTATTACTTGATTTGTCACAGTGAAAGTGGCTGGATTGTAAGTGGTGATTCCATGAGTCCCCACTGAAAATATTCTTTTATACCTTAAAAAAAAAAAAAGAAGAAAACTATTAGAATCATGAACTTAATGCTTATTCAATACTGAAATTAAAATTTTAATTATAAATTAAAGACATTTAAAGTAAACTTACTTCCCTTTCCATGAATGCTTTGTAATAAAGTAGCAAGCCACATCTTTATTATCCTTAAGGGTTGCCATCATTTCTGGAATATACAAGAAGAATTATTTAAAAAAAAAAAAATAATTTCACAACTATAGATAATTAGTAAAAATGATTAATAAAAAATAATTTAAAAATAATATTTTAAAAAAATTCAAGAAGAAAAATAATGGCAATGTCTAAATCAATTTACATTTCAGCACAAATATATTTGACATATAAAAAGTTGATAAAATTGTTCAAAGTGTTTATCCAAACTTAACAATCAATATTACCTTATTTTATTTTGTTACTTAAAAGTTAAAACTTAACAATTTAGTAACCTAATAACATCTTTTCCTATCTGGATGAACTTTTGTCAATTAAAGGAAAATGTATGTAATATTATGTATTATTCTTTAAGCCTTTTACTCTTATTCTGTCAAAATAACAAAATATTGAGTATTGATCAACAATATAAGATGTACTGCTTACTTTGTTCCAAGATATAAAATGTCAAAATGTGTGTGAATTACCCAAAACTTGGCAATACTGTGTGACTTGAGTTACAAATTAAAAAAAAAAACTTGAGATATTGAAAATAGAATTTATAGAATGCTTTACAAAAAAAATCTATTAATAAAAATTAATAAAAATAAAACCCTTATTTTAAGATGTGTGAGTTAAGTATATGTGTGTGCTTATTACCTAATTAATCATTTAAATTTTAAGTGGTCTAAGACTAAGTTATCAGTCTCTTCAAGACTCTTGAAAGTAAAATAAGGAAGTAAAATCTAGTATTATTGTCATTACCTGAATTGAGAACATAACTAGTTTCTATTTATTATAGCTAAAGATCAATATATTTTTTTATCAATTAATAGTTTATCAACAATGAAAGGGGGCGTGTCATGTGATGTTGATAATCCACTGAAAAGCTAATAAATAATTTAATTTGAGACTGTAAGATCTTCTAACAGTTATAAGAGCTTACTTTTCTATCTGGCCTCCTTTTGTAAACTCAAAAATGATATGTATACATTATATAAAGATATTAAATAATAAGAAGATTTATTCAATAATGAAATTGTGTGAATTAATCTGTATTTTTATTCTGATAAACTTCCATTTTCCAGGAGGCCGCCATGTTTTTGATACAAACTTCCGCTAATGTTTGTTTCGCTTATGCTGCGAAAGCTTCTAAATAAGCGATTTAATAATTATTTCTTCCTGTGTATAGTTGAAATCCTTTTTCATCCAAGAAATGGAAGGAAAGTGGGTGAAATAAAAAAAATTGATAATTCAGCAGCATAGAACTGGGGGAAAATTTTAATAAATCATTTCAAATAATAATCGCTGACCAAGGCGGCTATGATTAGGTCTAATCCATTTAATGGCACAGTTAGGCCAAACTCCACTATAAATATTTGCATAAAATTAGTCTTTTATTTTAACCCGGTAGATGGATGATCGAGCAGTTAAAACGGTTCGTCAGTCAACTTTGTGAAAGTTGGTTGAAATCAGTGCTCGATTTACGAAAAAACCAGTGCCGGGGTTGAAAACAGATTTCTGCACAGCCGGGGATAAATGTCTATGTTTTCATCTCCGGCAGGGATATATTAGCTAAAGCAGAGCCGGGAATGACAGGTCTCAGTGCCGGGGATGACAGGTCTCAGTGCCGGGGATATACCCGGCATCCTCGGCGGTAAATCGAGCCCTGGTTGAAGTCCTCCGAGACCACCAAGCTTTAAATGAGTGTCTGACTGTATTGTAGTATTTTATTTCTAACAACAACAATCTTAAATTACGTTGATTGATACAACTACATGCCCCCCCCCCCCCCCCCACTTTTGAGCTTCATATCAGAGATGAGCGGACAGCGGACGCGTCCGCTTGCGGACGCAGATCCGCAGACTTTTCCGAATCCGTATGGTTAAGTTGCGGACTCGCGGCCTGACGCGGATCTTCTTTAGCGTTACCATACAAAATTTCAAGTCATTTAAACAGCTAAATTTCAGCAATGCGGACGCGCGGACTGACTGCAAACCAATGTTGTAAGATTCTGCGGACGCGGATCATAGATAGAAATCCATGGACGGACGCGGACGCTAAATTTCAAGATCCGCACACCTTTGCTTCATATAGGCCTACCTTGTTTAGTTTTATGATCCTCCCTAAGCTCCATAGACCCTCTTGAGATTCGTGGACTTCTTTTGGCTTTGTTGTCCCTATCCCTTGACCTGTGTGAACTTCAAAGGCATCTTTTAGCTTTATATCCAACCCACCCCCATTTGACATATGTGGCTCTTCTGAACCAATGGCCACCAAAGCCTTCAAGCGACTACAAATAACTAGAATCGATCTGGTTCCGATACCGTAACCTTTGAATGATTGTGCTTATAAGCACAGCACCTTCGAATCCCCTCTTAAAGATTTATCGCAACATATCACCCCCCTCCCAATGAAAGCTACGTTCCCGTAACTATATAGAAGTTAATTTATTAAGTTCAAAATTGTGTTTCGATGGTAAGATTTTGCCGACCCTATGATACCACCCACGTGTTTTGCACGCATTCTCACCAAAATACAACGTTTGTAGCTTTTTATGCTTTATTCCTTTTTTTTCCTAATGAAATAACTACCTAGTGTATTTTCCGTACAAGAAAAGAATAGTATTATACATCTGCCTTAAAAATCGATAATTTAAAAAAAAAATAGTGTTTGTGGATTAAGAGACGCGTCAATCCATTTTATTGATTACATAGACGGAAACTGATTTGGAAGCAACCCGAACGATTTCGGAATTTGAACATTTGAATAGAACGAAATTAGCTTCATATTCTGATATTTCCATGCATGATTAAGCACTGGGGTAGATGGGGCGGATTAGACATGTACAAACAGTGTAAATGCACAGGACCACCAAATCCTCTGGGATGTGGGCAAACATTTTGAATCGCGTGCCAAAGTGTGGTTTTTTTTTTTGTAACTTGACGGAAGGGCTGAACCAATAGAAAAATTATGGATTGTTTCTATGTCTAGCGAGAAACTGACTGTGCTGAAATTATTTTTGCGCGTATGAGGTAAACTGGAGCGCGAGCCACATCCGATAGCTAAGCGGACCTTACTTGGCTCGCGGGACATGGTTTGCCCACCCTGGAATCGGTTTTTCTCAGTTTTTTTTTTTACAAGCAGGACGTCGACCTCCTTATTTGTACAATCAACAAACTGTTTGGTTTAGCATCAAACACTTCTTGGCCAGCCCCGCCCTGTATGTCTTGGAATGACATCGCCCTGCCCCTGCTGCTTAGACAACATTATACTCCCCCCACCGCACACACACACACTTTCTTTTAGATAGCCAGCAAGTTTTTATAGAATCGGGATATATTACTACAAATTGCTTATTATTCAATTACACACTTTATATTTTTCAATAAGTATTTTTTTTAAAGTACATTTTATGTGTATGTGTTGCTTTTTTTTTTTTAAATTTAATGTCAGTCAGTTTTTTTTTAGAGTATGCCTTTGACTTTCAGTTGAACCTAAGCTCTATTAATCGCGCCGTCCTTTCACCTCTGTGACATCTGGATTTGCATAATGAATAATAATTAATGATGGGGGGGGGGTAGTGTGGGCTAGAGTTCATATATAAAGGGAAGTAGGTACTAAAACTTGAACTTAAAGCCAAATATTCGAGTTTAAGACAAAAATTAAAACGAAAATATAAAAACAAACAAAAAAAAATAGTTTTTGGAAATGAGGTTTTCGAAAGTTTACTGAGTTAAAAAAAAGCTATTTTAGTAATATTTCTGAGGACATATTGATTGCTTTTTTTTTATTATTATTCAATTGTAAAATATTAAGTAAGTATTCACATT
Organism: Bulinus truncatus; assembly: GCA_021962125.1. Lineage (NCBI taxonomy): Eukaryota > Metazoa > Mollusca > Gastropoda > Planorbidae > Bulinus > Bulinus truncatus. Next base: position 1,025,706 of record JAGDYQ010000004.1, read on the forward strand.
TTTTTTTGGTCTTTACAATTAAATGGGAAAAAGCATTACACATAAACTATTTCAATAAAGATTGTCCATATCATCAGTTAAGATAAATTGATATCCAATAAAAAAAACTTATATTTAAAAAGTGTAGTATTCGCGATATTTAACACTATTTTATTTTAATAAAGATAACGGATTATATAAAAAGCTTTACGTGCATTTTTTATGTTTTCATTAATTCTCACGTATTATACAATGTAGTCGAATAAATAATAATAAATAGATTCCTCATAGCTTGATATGTAATTTACTCTGCGTTATATTAGACTTTTTTGGCAGTTTTTTTAAACAATTGTGTCCATTTAAAAACAATATATGTTGTTTTCAAAATTAAATTTTGAGATTATCACTTTATTTTCTTGAATAATATATAACATATTTTACTTTACATTTTACTGAGTCTAAAATCGTATATTTGAAACATCTAGTCCACAAGTTAAAATGCTCTCCTTACTGCAGCACGAGAAAAAGATTACAAAAAAAAATGAAAAGTAAAAATTAAACAAAAGCAAGACAAACATATTCTTTTCCGATAACAGGTCAAACCATGCATATTCGTCTTTGCTTAATCTGTATAATGCAAGTGGCTCTTGTCAGCACGGCGCCGCCTGCCGTTGAACGAGCCACAGGTGCACCATCAGTTGTCACAAACAAGACTTCAGTGTTCACCCCTGACCACATCAAAACTATACTAGACGGACACAATGAAGCCAGGCGGCTGGAAAACGCCAAGACTATGCCAGATTTGGTAAGAGCTAACATGCATTCGCTTAAAAAAAAGACGTTCTTATTAAGGAAACTGTGTGTTGACACATTTTTAAGTGTTGATTTCGTTTGTCCTGCTGTACAGTTCTAGTCAAGTACTACCACATGCGCTTATTTTAATAACTGTTGTTTTTTTTAAACCTCTCTCGGATGCATAGTACCCCCGCTACAAAAGGGCTTCCCTATCGGAACTTTTTTTTTGACAATTTACAGTTTAACCTTTTTTTTTAAAGTAAAAATTGTCTGAACCATTTAGTTACTCAAAAGGTGGTAACTAGCATTAAAATCTAGTTTCACATTCAGTCATGCTTACATTACGACAGACGGACCCGACACAAGTAAGGGCAATCTGAGCCATTTGTCAGAGGGCTCCGGGTCAAAATGTGAATGTCAAAAGTAACTAAATTATTACGGCCCTGGAAGGTGAAACACATTTCAGGGGGCCCTGCTTCTAAGGGCCCATGCCGGTATCGTAGTCTGCTATATAACCACTTAGCAATGGGTGGGTGGCTGAGATCACAAAAGACTCTAATGTTGAAGACTGTCAGGTTAGCTGGCCATGGTCTTGACCGCATTTCGTAAAATAGCGACCTTCCCTGACCCTTAACGTGTTACGTCATTTAATGGTATATGAAGCAAACAGGGTTGTTAGTATCGAAGTATCGGTATCGGCCAATACAGTATTGGCGATACTTTTTTAGTATTGGTTGCTGTATTGCCGATCCTTTTTGTATCAAGTATTGATTTAAGTATCGCCGATACATTTTGAACGAAAATTTTTCGATACTCGATATCAATACTTTTCTATTGCCTCTATTAGCTATTTGCAAAAAAAAACAAAACAATAGCGATTTTAATACATTGTTTTAAAAGTAATCTTCATAAATTCAATCACTACTTGAAATCTGTAATCATAGCCATCAACCCAACCAATATTAATACCTCCCACCTCCCCAGCAGCCCCGTAGCCAAGGTGTGGAGTGCTCCCTCCCGGCTGAAAAAAAGAAGAAAAGAGGAAAAAATAAAGAAAAAGTAAAGGTGCCCCCTTGGTGGGTATTGGTGCCCCCCTGCTGACTTTGACCTGGCTACGGGCCTGCTCCCTAGCAAGACAACTTGGATCACAAGGCTGAAGTTTAACAAACCTTAAAGCGTGCTTGCATTGCACTGAGTTCAGTTTCCACTCAACTTTTACTGCACGGCGGCAGAACCGGCTTAATAGTAACATTTTTGCTGAAGTAGACATATCTTGAAGATAACTCATCAGAAATGCTGTCATTAGTACCCAATCCAACCTACCCAAGCATTAAGAAACTATATTGGTGAGTTGATTGGCTAGTGCTGGGTTGCGCGCCTGTTTTCATTGAATGGGCGTGTATTTATGCAATGATCGTTTTGAAATGACGGTCACGTGCTGCCAAGTGGTGAAGTTTTTAATAGTAAAGAAAAGTTCCCTTAACCCTAACGGGCCATCGGGGATTCATCTGTTTATATAACCTCGGCATATGAAGTGATTGTGTGGTTAGTGCAACGCCCAGCCGCCTTTACTTCCCCAGCTTAAAGTCGGGTACCTATTTAAAGCTGGGTGGACTTGTGGAAAATTTCCCATTGTTTTCACCGAGGATTGATCCCATGACTCTTAGGTCGACAGTCGAGTTTTTACACCACTCGGCCATCCGTCAAGTGATGAAGTGATTAGCATTAAAATTGTGCTTTGACATTGTATTTATTGTTTTTTACATTTTTTTAAACTTGAAAACCTTGCACTCATTATATTTTAAATAAAAATATTTTGTTGTTCTCAAAAGTATCGGTATTGTAATGGTATCGATTTTGGCAATACATTTTTACTTGAGTATTTGTATTGGTATTGGCGATACTATTTTCATGAAGTATTGGTATCGGTATTGACGATACAATTTAAGAGTATTGTTAACAACCCTGGAAGCAAAACAACACGATGCTTACATCTGAGAAGGGAAATCAAAATTACACAATGCTCTTCACTGCAGTCAAAATTAATGTACACTTTATACCACAGTCACGTATTCAGGTATTTCATTAATTTATTTTATTCGCCCAGAAATGGAATGCGGAACTTGCCATCAAAGCTCAAAACTGGACTGACGGCTGCAAGTTTGCCCACCAGCCTCCCAGGGTCAGAAGGTGGGGTGAGTACTTCAGACATTTGTTAGCTTTCTCTTGGTATTTGAGTCAAACATAAATGCATACGAAGCGGGCGTAATATCAACTATGAATTATACGTTTTACATATCTATATAACTACTATTTATACATTAGTCTATATAAGTTATAGAAAATCATTCATCGGTATTTTTTACAGTATATTAATATCATAGTAAACTATTTTTAGCAATGAGAGAGCCATTATTTTGTGTTGGGTTAACTCAGTATGTGCTGTGCACTCATTTGAACATGGTTATTCGTAAATAGTCAAAAATGAATGTAGCCACCCAGTGGTTGGCAAGTTAAGATTTGATATGAGTGAAGAAGTTTTGTTACAAGAGAAGTGTGTCGGTTAGAGGTCAGTGTGTGCACAAGTGTTAAGTAAGCCAGTTAGTAAAGTCTGTACAGCTCAGTCAGTCAGTGAAGCCAGTCCACGCTCTGCTTATTGTGAGAATCTGTCATGCCCAGCTCAGCGTCCAGTTAGGTGGATGGTAGAGAGAGAGTCGGTGAAGTCATTCAGTACAAGTCAGACATCTGGATTAAAGAATCACCGTATGAATCAGAAAGAAGGTGACCAGATTAATCCATGCAACAAATCTGTGTAGGCATCACAGCAACACTAAAGATGGCTGATACTAATAGAAATCCTTTTTTTTTAAATGTATGTTGTGAACTAGTGTAAGTGCTTGTATTTTTTAAATAGAAAAAATCGAATCATAAAAAAATGTTTCTGCTTAATGAGACTGATGATTACTGAAATTAGAGGGAAAGATAGAATACATTTATTAAATCATTAATGTAGTTATGTAGAGAAAAAATAATAATCAAACATTTTATGTAAACGTTAAAACAGACAGAAAACATTCAGATAAAAAGAAAAATCAGATGTAAATGTTAATTAGATATAAAGACAGATGGTCAAAATACAGAAAGATAGGCAGACAAACTAACAGAAAGACATATAGATAGATTGACAAAAGCGGCCCTACGGGGTGGAAACTGGTGAGACATCCCCAAAGTCCCTTTTGCTTCATTTGTTACCCTAACTGAACGAAACTAAATATTTGCTCCATACCCGAAAGTGACACATGCACAAGACCTCCTAAATGACACCTGTCCTGTGCCTCGCAAATGACACCCTAGGCTTCGCAAATGACACTTGCCCTAGGCCTAGCAAATGAAACTTGCCTCATGCCTCGATAATGACACTTGCCCTATGCTTCGCAAATGACACTTGCCCCATACCTCGCAAATGACACTTCCCCTATGTCTCGCGAATGCCACCTGCCCAATGTATCGCAAATGAAACTTGCCCTACGCCTCGCAAATGACATTTGCCCTATGTCTTGCAAATGCTACCTGCCCAATGCCTATGCGTACTGCTAACGCTGCCACCGCATCAACGTAATACCCAATGACATTGTGAAACAACTTATTTCGATCCTCACAGTATTTTTTGTTTCGTTGCCAAATACACAAGTTACGCTGTTTTTTTTTTTCTTTCCCCAACTCCCCCCCCCCCACCTCGCCCCATTTAACATCCCACTTGACAGGTTACGGTATAGAATCAGGGCTTGTGGGTCTAGCAGGCGTCAACAGCTCCGAGGGACATGAATTCACGACAGGACATTGTACACATGTTTTACGACATGACAACCCCTGTTACCTAAGGTTTTTTTTTTTCTTATCTTTTAGTTATGTTAAGAAATGTTTCAATGCTTATTATCCACGCCCTCAATGTCAAAGAAAGGGGAACTGCTCGGGTAAGAGGGGTGTGGGGGGAGGAGGGGGGCGGGGCTCGGAAAGACGCATGTTTTTGTTGTTTTTGAGAACATCAATAACTTTATAAAACAAAAATGTCTGAAAACAAAGTGTTTACTTTAATGCTCGGACAAACAGAATTAGCATATTTAGGTGTTACAAACCATCAATAAAATAGTGATTTCTTCGCTTCTGTGATCATTGCAAATTGTCTTCTTAAATAACATTGGTGTGCCCATGCGTTTTAAAGAAAATGAATATATATTAAAAGATACAGAGGTGAAGAAATGTGAACGCGTGCGATCAGTAAAATTGGGTTAAAAAAAAAACTTCAAACCATATGTTTTCTAGTAGGTTTTTGTTAACGCACTTATATTTAAATAAACTAAATTACAGATTTCTTAGTTAAATTTATTACATAAGTCTCATTATTGTTGATTGATTTATATTATTTTATTGTTTAATATATGTCAACATTGAAGATGGTTATCAAATATTTGCAGTGAAAAAAAAATAAAGTAAGTTATTGAGCTATACTGCATACATTTCGGTAGAATCTTATAGCCCCACGTTAACTACACACACAAATTAGAGACGGCCTTAAAAATACTGTTGAATGCGCCTAGGACGAGTGTCAAATGTGGGGCCTAAAACCTTAGATATAGTCTATATATATAGTGCCAAATCGATCACATTGCGGGTTACAGAAACAGATGAATTATACATTTTATCTGCCCCCTCCCCCTCCCCACCCCCCATGGCCCTTCTGGGTTAAGGAACTTTTACTACATACAAACTTTATTGAAATGTTGATGTTTGTTGGTGTGTAGGTGAGAACATAGCAGCAGTAGGAAACACCAGGCCCATTCCGAGTCAGCTGACTGCCATGATCACTGAATGGGTGGATGAGAAAAAATTCAATACAAACGGAACGTTTGAGGAGTGCTGCAGCTTCCGCGCCAGTGATTGCTGTCATTATACGCAGGTGAGTTCTGATTGCTGTCACTATACGCAGGTGAGTTCTGATTGCTGTCATTATACGCAGGTGAGTTCTGATTGATGTCATTATACGCAGGTGTGTTCTGATTGCTGTCATTATACGCAGGTGAGTTCTGATTGATGTCATTATACGCAGGTGAGTTTTGATTGCTGTCATTATACGCAGGTGAGTTCTGATTGCTGTCATTATACGCAGGTGAGTTCTGATTGCTGTCATTATACGCAGGTGAGTTCTGATTGCTGTCATTATACGCAGGTGAGTTCTGATAGCTGTCATTATACGCAGGTGAGTTCTGATTGCTGTCAATATATGCAGGTGAGTTCTGATTGCTGTCGCATGAACACATACAACTTAAAGATTGAGAGATTGTGCCGACGGCCAATGCACACATGTGGGCTAGTAAATGATGTTAATGTGAACAGAGTGAGTTGGTGATTGATATCGCTGTGTGCACAGGAGATTGGTATCATTTTGTGCATGCTGGTGAATGGTATCAAAGTGCACTTGTGCACTTAGTGGTAGTGACTCAGCTGAGTTAGTTATTGGTGTCAACACACACAGGTGAGCTAATGTCTTATGTCAATTTACACAAGTTATTTTGGTATAGATGTCAATTAATATAGGCAAGTGAGTAAGTGGTGTCACAACATGCAAATGAGTTAGTCACTGATGTCACTGCGCACATGCTTTTTTTTTTGTTGGTAATGTTCGATGTCACAATACACAAGTTGATTTAGTTACTGCTGTCTACATACAATGGTGAAAAATGTATGGCTGCCACAGTAGACGAGTCAGTGACTGCCATTGGTGTTCACAGATAAGGTTAAGGTGGTCCATGGGGCATTTAAGGTTTCTGGTGGTTGTTTTTTCTATCTTTTTTATTTTTTAAGCTACACTAGCCAGTTAATTTTTCGGGGGGGGGGGGTAGGTTAGAAAAAAATTATTTTTCAAAAAAAAATTGGACGTTTGTTTGAAACACACTCATTAACATTTGGGCAAAGTTATTTTACGATATCTATAATAGATTTTTAAAAATTGGTTCTTTGAACATTTTTGAAAATATGTCTTAAAATTACACTTTTTTACCCAAAAAAGTCACAAAATACATTTTGAAATAAATTTGTTTATATTTTTTTTATTTCTTTGTTCATTAATTGGTATGTTGTATGCATGTGCCAAAAATGGCTAGTGTAGCTTAAAAAATAAAAAAGATAGAAAAAACAACCACCAGAAACCTTAAATGCCCCATGGACCACCTTAAGGTCACTGGCTCTGCACACAATTTCTCATGTACGGTGCACCAGTTTGACAACTATTTTTTTTTCAAAGAGAAGCTCTAAATTAATTTTTTTTATAAATTGTATATACAATGAAGTCCCCATGATATAAGAAGGTATTACTTCTCTGACATTCTCTTAAAAATACCAAATGTAAACGTCGTGGCTTTATTTTTAGACAAACTGGCCTAAAGTCTTCTGCTTGCTGTTTCTATTACATTCAGGTTGTTTGGGCCAAGACCACAGATGTGGGCTGTGGCTACACCGTGTGTCAAGATCTTGAGTACGGCAGTAACCAACTGACCAACATTGCCTTCCTGGCATGCTACTATACACCTTCGTGAGTACATTTCCATTTATTCATATAAACTCAACGTTATTTTGAAGTTTAAATGAACAACATTAACGACTACCTTCTGGAATAAAATTTTATTGTTATTTAAGATTGCAAGAAAAAAAATAGTCCGTTCATTTAATCAACTTCTTTTTTTTTTTCAACATTTTTATTTCTATTTTAAGTTCATGTGTTGCATAGATTCTTTTTAAAAACCAAAAACGTTATTGATAACTTTCATGTGTTGCATAGATTCTTTTTAAAACCAAAAACGTTTTTGATAACTTTCATGTGTTGCATAGATTCTTTTTAAAACCAAAAACGTTTTTGATAACTTTCATGTGTTGCATAGATTCTTTTTAAAACCAAAAACGTTATTGATAACTTTCATGTGTTGCATAGATTCTTTTTAAAACCAAAAACGTTATTGATAACTTTCTTTCAGTGGCAACAGTCCAGTGGTGACGTACGACTGGAGGCCATATTTGTCAGCCAATATCACACTGCCTTAAGAATATGTTTGTCTTAACATTAGCTTAATTCAAAAGATTAAACTCTAAATGACTCAGAGCAGTGATTTTCAAACTTATGCGATTCGCGACCAACTTAGAAATTTTTTCGGATTTTGCGATCTACTAGATGTGCAGTAAGAAATGTATATACATTTTAAAAAAAACAACTAAAATTAGTTGTATATATATTCGAGAAGTAATTATTGAAATTTTCGACGACCCATTTCAAATCAGCTCGCGACCTTACACTTTGAGAATCACTGTCTTTGAACTATGTTATTGTTACCAAATGACTACATCCGAAAGCTGATAATGTAAAAATCACTTTTGGCTTAGAAAATAAAAGTATGTGTGTGAGAAGGAGAGTTCAATAAAAGTATAATGGCTGTACCTAAATATTAGATTTCATAGACTTTGAAATCTGTAATATATTTCAAATAAAAACAAACGTTAACGAAAAAGACAGAAATGTAAAATAGTTATTATGTTTACATTTTATTATCTTGCAAGAAAGAATTTGTTTTCATTCCTCCTATATAATATCTTGGCACTTTTCATTTTTTAATGTAAGTCAAGACAAGGATTAAGTGACTTATCAAATAATTAATTAAAGTAATTTGCTTTAAAATAATTTATTTTACAAGGGCGTAGTTAATCTGATAAAAACTTAAAATCTGAATTGTACTACGACCAAGACCTCAGGCTAATAGACTTGTAGGTTATATTGTCTAGTCTCTTGGATAAAATTGTATAGATAAATTACTTTATCGTATTTTTAATACGTCATGATTAAAATATTACCTTGAAGCAATTAAAACGAAGAATTTTTAAATCACAGTTTTCATATCTTTATCATTTGTCTCTTTTTAACAGTTTCATTATATATATATATATATATATATATATATATATTAGGGGTGTTCCGGAATCCGGTCCGGAATCCGGTTCCGCCGGATTTTGCACTATCCGGTGAAATCCGGTTCTGCCGGATTTACATGTATCCGGAATAACCGGATTCCGGATTCCGGAAAATACCGGATTTCTGAATTTGCCAGATTTTTTGACTCACAGGATCATAATCTGGAATAAAAGTAATTCTCTTTCCCGAATTCCACACGATCACGATACATTAATCGATTGTTTCGAGCTTTGAGCTTGTTTAATGTTTTGAACATACCAGAGGCTAGAGTCAGCACCGCTAATAGTGGCCAATCGGCCCAATCCCATACATGATAGTGCGGGGATGAGTAATTATTATTTGTGACGTCATCTTAACCGCAATCACCAATGACGTTGTAACAGAAATAATAAGCAACTATACTGCCCAAGCGCCTGGCCGCCAGCCCGCCACCTTCATAACAAAATAAATAACAGAAATGAATGGTTTTTGATAAATTCAACATTTAAGTTATTTAGATTTCTCTGAGAGATGGAAAAGATGTCTTCTTTGTTATTAAATTAAAATGCATCATCCACGAGATTGCCTGTTGAAAAATAGTTCAAATATAAATATTAAATATTTTAAAATGAAAAATAGAATATTTTTCCATTCTGAAATTTCCGTGAAGAAACACTATTTCTCTAACCCTAATTAATATAACAAGTCACTGAGTTTGTAACAGGCCCGTAGCCAGAGAGGGGCTAGATGGGGCTGAGTATTTTGGGCAGCATTGACATTTGGTGCTTCAACAGCCGTGTGTGAGAACAATTTCTCAACCCTCACACAATGCTCACCCCATATAGCAGATAAATGTTACAAAAGCGTCTAAGCAATCTTTTCCTGCTTGCATTTGAAAAAGATTTAACAGACAATTTGAATGCTGAAACATTTTTAGGTAAATTCAGTGCTAAACCCAGGCCCGTAGCCACGTCTAAGTAAGCAGGGAAGTACCAGTACCCAGCAAGGGGGCACCTTTACTTTTTCTTATTTTTTCCTCTTTTTCTTCTTTTTTAAGGGGGTGGGCACTCCACACCTAGCGGGCGGGGGGCACGGCCCCCAGTGCCCCCTTGGCTACGGGGCTGGCTAAACCAAGAAGTTTGCAAATTTGAAACGTATAATAATATAAGTTCGCAACAAGTGCCGACGAGTGGGGGGGGGGCAGGGGGGCCAATGCCCAGGGGCCCGGCGAGTTTTAGGGACCCGGACTGAGCTGGCCAATCAACTTTTTAAAATATTAATATCAGCCCAGGGGCCCGAAATTTCTGTCGCAACCTTGATATAAATAAGTTAATAAAATAACATTGGCTTCTGACTTCATTTTTATACATATGTATAATAAAATAATAAATTACAAACTCCGTGATTTCTGAGTCATGTTATTTAGTTTGCTAATTTACTTTTTAGCAGAATTAATTTTATTTTAAATTGAATGTTTGCGACTGTTTTTGTTGATAGATCTGTTCTTTGTTTTCAATATTTTATAAGAAATATCACACAAATAGCTAAGCTTTATTCATGCATCTTTGTCGTTCTTCCCGGGTTGTACGTTAAACAAACAGTATAATAATATAAATCAGGTATCTATTATGTAACAATTGTGTAGCAGAACCATTGGTCAATATATTTATAGCAGGAATCAGAAATAGCTCAGCCTCAATAAATTTTTATCATTAAAACTCTTTACTATTTAAATTATTTTTAACAAAACTGTAACATGCCATGCATTATTAAAACGTAGTAAAAATTATTTATTTCTAATTAATAGCTAAACAATCAGTACTAAAATGCACCATTCCAGATATGGAAGTGCAAAAAATTTCTTGGGGAGGGGACTCACTGAGATCCTCTCCCCAAACCCTTCCTCTCCGTTCGTAAGCATTCGGCGCTTCGCGCCTCCATTTTCGCCCCCCCCCGAACATTTCTTCTACCCCACCAGGGGCGGATTTAGAGGAGTGGGCGGGGGGCCCATGCTCCCACCCCCCCGTTATCGCAAGTTTAGGTAATACATCATTAAATTATCGAAATATTTGTTTGTTCTAAGACCAATTTTCAACAATGAAAACAGTTTTGCCCTCCCCCCGGGGTCAATTTTTTGCCCCCCCCCCACCCCCGTCAAAGTTGTCTAGATCCGCCCCGATCATTTCTTCGGCACCCCCCCCCCCCGAAAAAAAATGTCTTCGCCCCCCCCCCCAAAAATGTCTTCGGCCTTCCCCCCCAATCCAATATTCCTGGCTACGGGCCTGGTTGGTAATCTAACCCTAACGTAACGTCTTCCTTTAAAAGCAATTCCTTCCCAATTTTTTTATATTTTTTAATTCTATTTTATAATAAAGGTTATTATAATTCTATTTAAACAAGGAATTAAAAGTCAAATATGCTTTAAAAAAATTTACCGTAATTTTAATTCATATTTTGATTTATATTATCGTTCACTCAATTGTTAAAAATACCTATCATTTTTGAGTAAAAATTAACATTACGTAAGCGGTCTAGTATAAATTTAAAGGTCTTTGGTGATCTCTATGTCACCAAGCCATCTTCGGCGATTATCGCTTGCGCTATGACCTGTGCTCTTTGGTTTAAACCACGGTATGACGTAGCCGCGGCCCGCGGCGCTCAGCTGTGATTGTGTGGCATCACTGGAATGTGTACATTATTTGGCCGTGGACTTGGAGTAACTTAACATTGTTAACAAACTAATAGTCATTAGTTAGTTATCAACATCTTATTCTTACTTCTTTAGGCTTGAATAGTGGCTTTGTCAAATGCCAATTGAATTCATTAAAATTTGAATTTCAATTTTCAAACTTGTAAAGTACAGAAATACAGAATTATTGTTCTCAAATCTCAATTCAATTCAATCTTGTTATTTGTTTTTTTCCAATTAATTATCCATTTCAATACACATCATAAACTATGAACATTTGAACAATAACAATAAGCATCCATCATCCAATGAGCCAATGACTAGACGAGATTAACTCAGATGATGAGTCTGACTTTCTCCTCAGATTCAAAACAATTAGTGCACTAAATAAAAATTACACTGCCAAGTGTATATATATATATAAGCTTAGAAAAGAAGAAGAAAAATATAATAAAAGGCTGCATTAGACCGGCATGGTACAAGATGGCTGCAGGCCCGTAGCCAGGTCAAAGTAAGCAGGGCACAAATACCCAGCAAGGGGGCACCTTCTCATTTTAGTTACTTTTTCTTTATTTTTTCCTCTTTTTCTTCTTTTTTAAGCGGGGGGGGGGGGCACTCGACACTTAGCGGGGGGGCACGGCCCCCAGTGGCCCCTTGGCTACGGGGCTGGATGGCTGGCTCATCTCACGGACAGGAATATTAAAAGGACACCTTAGATGTCATATTTCCCCAACTGCCAAGCTATTATAGTGTTATTGGTTTCTTAAAGACTATAGCAGTCTCTACTACATCTCGTCATAATACGATTATTGTATGATGGAATACAACACTATCATATAAGTAGAACGTATGCATAAAAAAGTGGCCTTGACAAAAAATGAGGAATCTCTAGAAGCCATAAGCTATTTATTTACACACTTTATTTATTTTATAATACTGCTTGTAAACAAATAATAATCATATTTTAAACGATTCACTACAGTGCAGATTTTTAAACGACAACCGGATGTGATTTCTTTTCCTGCACAAATGCTATTGCAGTAAAAAAAATGTCAGTGAAATGATGCAAGGTAGGGCGATTCATAACTAGATTCTGATACAATACAAGGTAGAGAGATAAACTTCTAGATTACGTTAGTATTGATACAAACAGTGGCGCAACCAGGAGGGGGAGGGGGTGGCTTCAGCCCCCCCCCCCAGACCAAATCATCAATACATACTTTACTATATAAAGTTACTAAAAAGACTGTCAAACTGTCTTTTTTCTATATGTGAGCCCCCCCCCAGCATTTTTTTTCTATAGGTGAGCCCCCCACCAGCATTTTTTGCTGGTTGCGCCACTGGATACAAGGTAGGGAGATACAGAACTAGATCATCACTGTTTGACTTAAGATCACAAAAATTTGCTTTCATTTTATAAATATCTACAGCAAAATAAACATGAAAAAAAGATAATGATGTGATTTCTAATTTTGGAAACTTGGAATGAAATCATAATTGATATTAAAGATATTTGTCAATTGTGATGTAGTTGAAGTCTAAGGACAAAAAAAAAAATCTCCAGAAATGGGTTCAACATATGAAGATGAGTTGGATTCGCGCGGAATCGAACCCCTCTCATAAATTAACATTATTTCACATTCGACAAAGACATGGCGAGGAAATTATAGTCCCCCACCCCCGGAGCCCCAATCATCAGCTGACGTCAATAACCGTTTTATACATGGTGCCCAAATATGCGGGATGAAAGGTTACCGGTGTTAGCCCAACCTCCCCCCCACCCCACCCCTCAATGACGCCAATTAACTGTGTCCGTCCCCCCCCCCCACCTGTCTTAATATGTTGTGATGGCCTCATTATGCCGAACAATCTGACGTACACCCATTGCAGTCTTATCTAAACAATAAACACTTCCACCCGGAGTCAGGAACAATGTAAACAAGAGGGGCGGGGAAAAAAAAAGAAGATGAAGTCAACAGCGACTAAAGTCAAGGACAAACAGTCCAGTGTCAAGGCCGCCAACAAATGGAAGAGGCCGGAGAGGAAGACCCCGGCGGAGAAAACAGCCAAGAAAGACCCCAAGAAGGAAAAGGCAACTGAGTCTAAGAAAGGCGGGAGTTTCTCGGGTTAAGTACCGGTCATGTGTTGTCTTAGATTTTTTTTTAGAGAGCCGGATTTCGTTACAGCGAAGGGGGAGTGGCAGAGGGGTGGGAGGGGAGGGGAGGGGAAATAACCCGGTACTTCCCCCAGGCGCGTGATCTGTTGACCAGTAGAGGCCTAAGGTTGGGGCAACTGGTGCAACCGCCCCATGTCCCACGCTTGAGAGGCAGTAGAGTAGAAAGCGTTGTACGAGTTATGCGGCCACGCAAAGGTGGGGCTAAATGGCTATTTAAAATACGTGCTCACTTTTCATAGCTGAGGGTGGGCGCCAAAGAGTAAACTTCGCATTGGGCGCTACAATTAGCTAACTACGCTCTGCTGAGATGGGGCCCCCATCTTGGTGTTATTTTTTTTATTATCCCACTGTCATAAAACTAGACGTATGATTGAAATAAAACTAGACGTTTGATTGTAATAAAACTAGACGTTTGATTGAAATGAAATGAGGTTTTGAAAGAAATAGTGGGTTGTTCTTTGTTTTTTTTTAAATCAGGATTTTGGATTATCAGTCTCGTCAGTTTGCCACAAAAGGCCGGATAATCGATGTACTGCTGTAGTACGCTATATTCTTCTTAAGTGGATTATATATATTCTTGCGTTCAGATGGCGATATATAACAGCGGGGGAAGCGGATGGTTAAGCGTGTAGAGCGCTCGACTGTCGACATGAGACTACAGGGTTCGGTCATCGAAGAGAAACAAAGGGAATTTTTGAAGATCCTGTTGAAAGTTGGTTAGTTTTTTGGTGCAGACACTCTCAAGTCCATCTGGCCAGTGGCGTAGCGAGCTTAACTCGCGCCCGGGGCACAAAACCTTTTTAGCACCCTCCCATTCGAAAACCATATAATATTATATTAAAATATACGATTTTGCGCCCCTTTGTAAGTAGCGCCTGGGGCATGATGACCCCCCTTGCCCTCCCCCCACTACGCCACTGCACCTGGCTTTAATTTACAATCGGTGAGAACCAATGAAATAACTCCAGGTCCAGGCGACAGTTAGTTCAAAGTCCTCTAAGTCCTCCCAGCTTACAATAATTGCCTTACTTGGAGGAGGGGAAGGGTTAACGCAGCTGGGCGTTTAACTAGCCTCACAACCCCCACGATTTGTGCCGTTGCTACAGAAACAGGTGAATTCTACATTTTATCTACCCAACGGTCTTAAAGGGCTTAGGAGTACTAAGGTAAATAGACTCCCATAGATAATACCAATTATCAGGGGTTAAGAATACACAAACACTCAAAATGAGCCAAGGTTCGTTCTGTTCAGAAATTTCATTGTGCAACTCTACACACCTAACCCAACAGAAAACAGACAGTCGGCGACCACGTTCGACAAGAAGGATGACGACAAAGATGACGACAAAGATGAGGAAGAGAATCTCTACAACCAGCCCACCCCGGACCTGTTGGAATTATCTGACGCCACCGAAGGGAGCGTCAAAATTAATGAAGGTTTGTTTGATCCAGCGGTTAGTTGTTTTTTTTTTTAATTTAAATTAAGGGGGCAGCCAAGGGGGGGGGGGCAATGGGGGGGGCCGTGCCCCCCCCCCCGCTTAAAAAAGAAGAAAAAGAGGAAAAAATAAAGAAAAAGTAAAGGTGCCCCCTTGCTGGGTATTGGTGCCTCCCTGCTTACTTTGACCTGGCTACGGGCCTGTTAAGGGGGGGTCTTTGAATAACTATGTTTACAGTCAGAGGAGGAGATGCGACTATGGCTAGCAGGGGTCTCGGATGCTGAAGAAAATCGTTGGGGGGAAGGGGGGAGTAGAATACAAAAAACTGCAAAAAAGGCATTAAGTTGGGTTTTATAAGTATAAACAGGACCGACCCACGCAAGCCGCTCTATCCACTTCTGCAGGGAAGGATTTGATGACGGACACACATGAAGCGCGACTTCGACCCAGTTTTTAAAGGGCCTTACAAAACCTTGACTTGATACTTGTTTTGATTTTGTCTAAGTCTTTCTTTTTAATGGGAAACGAGTATATTCTTCTACGCTCGCGGCATCACTTGACATTTATCCACCCTTGTTTACAGCACAGGGTCAGAGTCTGTAAACAGCACAGGGTCAGAGTCTGTATTTTAACGGACAAATTGCAGCTGGCGTTTACAGGTAGCTCGTTTGAAAACGTTTCTCACTTAGTGTGTTCATATTTCAAATATTCATCAGTAAGCGTAAACAATCATCAGGGTTGTTAACAATACTCTTAAATTGTATCGTCAATACCGATACCAATACTTCATGAAAATAGTATCGCCAATACCAATACAAATACTCAAGTAAAAATGTATTGCCAAAATCGATACCGACACAATACCGATACTTTTGAGAACAACAGACTATTTTTATTTAAAATAATCATGAGTGCAAGTTTTTCAAGTTTAAAAAAAAAGTGAAAACAATAAAATACAATGTCAAAGCACAAATTTATTGCTAATCACTTTAGTACTTGACAGCTGGCCAATTTGTGTAGATACTCGACTGTCGACTTCAGAGTCATGGGTTCGATCCTCGGTGGGAACAATGGGAATTTTCCCACAAGTTCATCCAGTTTTAAATAGGTACCCGACTTTAAGCTGGGGAAGTAAAGGTGACTGGGCGTTGTGCTAACCACACAATCCCTTCATATGCCGAGGTTATAAAAACAGATGAATCCCCGATGACCCGTCAGGGCTAAGGGAACTTTTCTTTACTATTTCACTACTTGGCAGCACATAAGACGACCATCATTTCAAAACAGTCATTGCTTAGCCTAGAACGTAATGGCATAAAAATACGCCAACCTAATGAAAACAGGCGCTCAACTCAGCACTAGCCGATCAACTCAGCAATATAGTTTCTTAATGCTTGGGTAGGTTGGGTAGGGTGCTAATGACAGCATTTCTGATGAGTTATCTTCAAGATATCTGTCTACTTCAGCAAAACTTTACTATTAAGCCGGTTATGCCGCCGTGCAGTAAAACTGAACAGCTGACTGTATTGAAGTTGCACCACCCTGCCGAGTAAGCATTGCAAGCATACTTTAAGTTTTGTTCAACTTCAGCCTTGTGATCCAAGTTGTCTTGGTGGGGAGGTGGGTGGTATTAATAGTGGTAGGGTTGATGGTTATCATTACAAGCAGTGATTGAATTTATGGAGATTACTTTTAAAACAATGTATTAAACTCGCTATTGTTTTTCTGCAAATAGCTAATAGTGGCAACAGAAAAGTAGTGGTATCGAGTATCGAAAATTTTTCTTTTAAAATGTATCGGCGATACACAAATCAATACTTGATACAAAAAGGATCGGCAATACAGCAACCAATACTGAAAAAGTATCGCCGATACTGTATTGGCCGATACCGATACTTCGATACTAACAACCCTGACAATCATTATAAACTAGTATAAAACAGTTACGAAAACGTGAATAGTTCAATTGAAATAAATAATAAAGCAATCAAAGAAAAAGACACAAAGCGATAAAGTACAAACACATTTAAACATAAATCATTTGCACTATGTATATGATGACGCGTACCAGGCCCGTAGCGTGCATTTTATCTGCCCCCCCCCCTCTGCTTATTTGTTCTACTTAGTAAAATGTATTTATTACCTGCCCCCCCCCCCTGCTATTGCCTGGCCCCTGCTGTAGAATGCCTGGCACCTACTGTAGAATTTTCACGCTACGGGGCTGACGCGCACCAAGTTATTCTCATTTACGGAATTGGTCAAGTTGCAATGCATGATTTAGCGCTAGCAACCGTGTGCGAAATTGTACTCCTAGATTCATGTATCAAAAGGCAAGCATATATCTGTATGCCTAGAAAATTTCAGTATAATATTTCTGTTTTTTTTTTCCTGAAAAGTTGTAAGATACATGTACATAATGATTCCGATATGCAATAACCAAATGTTTACCATTTGCACCCACACAGTCACACACACACACACGTGTAGTTGATTTTGCATGTATGAAAATTTCATCGCTAACGCACTAACCAATGTCTCATCACAATGATATTCACACCAGTACTTTTCACCAGCCCCGTAGTCAAGGGGGGCACTGGGGGGCCGTGCCCCCCCCCCGCTATATGTGGAGTGACACCCCTCCGCTTAAAAAAGAAGAAAAAGAGGAAAAAATAAAGAAAAGGTGCCCCCTTGCTAGGTATTGGTGCCCCTTGCTTACTTTGACCTGGCTACGGGCCTGCTTTTCACCATGCATTTCTTACTGGAATGTACTGATTATTTTCATATACCCTGTGTCTTCGTTTCGGAATGGGGGGGGGGCGTTCAGGGGAGAGGAGGGTGGCATTGTTTGCGATCTCATTAGATGTTCCGTATCAAATCTTGTTTCAATCATTACTATTTTTCAAACATTATAACGCAATTTTGTCTTTGGTTTCATACTAGGTTTGTCGTATTTAAGATGCATGAAATGTTTAATACTAATGAAAAGTAATAACTGCGTTATTTAATAACATCTTTTTTTTAATTGAAGGAAGACAACACCAGCCAAGCACTTCCGCGAAAACCGAAAAGGTCATCAAGAAAACTGGCTACACTGAACGTCGGGCGCGGAAAGCTCACAAATCGAAGGGAAAGAAAAAAAAGTCCGCGAAAAAAAGCAAGTCCAATGGTCAGAAATCTCTTTCAGGATCAGGCAGCTCCTTGGCGCCTGATAAAAAAAAATTGGCCGAGGAGCAATCCAAGAAACTAAACGACGTCGATGACACGACAGATCGCTTGAAGGACTGGATCTCAAGCCTGAACGTTTTATCTAGTAAAGAGTTTAATGCCGGTCAGAACGAAGAAGCAATACCCACCGATTCCTTGGAATATGTTTGCCGATCGAGGTTATCATGCGACAGTTCGGTTTCCAGGGTCGAGGAGAGGCACCCGAGGCCTCTTCCGGTAAAAGAGGCCGAGACGCAGACGGTCGTAAACCAAGAGGAGGAAAGGAGGAAGCGGAGACTGATTGAGGAGAAAATATATCGTAGGCAGGTAGAGTTTCAGAGGCACTTCCAGATATTGGTGGAGAGACAATACTTCCAGGCGGCCAAGATCTGGCGCATCGGTCGTGAAATGCAGCAACTGACGAAAGAGTCGTCTGTCGCTATTGACTTGTCCGATCTTTCATCCTCGGAGCTAACGGGCAACTACACCAGCTACGAGCAGCCTAGCATCTCTGTCGCGTGCTGCAGAGATCATTTCACCGGAAGCAATCCCAATAATGGCAGACACGATTCTTTGGACAGCTCCGTAACGAACGCCCCAAACTACATGAAGGCACTAGGCTGGCTGGAAGAGGAGCTTCTTCATCATGAGAGCATGGAGCAAGATTCCAGGGACGTGCCACGGGGAATCCACAGCCACACCCCTTGCTTATACGGGAATGGTTTCATTCAGAAGAGAGAAACCAGGATCACTACCGCGAGGGTCGCATTCGCGGACGATTGTTCGGTCGACGGACGAAATTTGGCTTCTGTGAAAGACACGTTGAAAAAGCGCTTAAAATGGTTCCGGAAGTCTATCAAAGTACGCAAAAAATCGCCCAAACTGCGTCAGTCGAGCAGCTTGGCTATGAACGACGGTCTGCGTCGAACATGTAGTGGTCAGTATATGATACTGGTTTTGATAGTTTTCGCACAGTTCGTAGCCCAGCTCTTGTATAGTTAGAAAATCCAGAAACTTTAATAACAGTGCACTAGCTGACGTTGATATTTTGTTTGGTTTTACAAACTAGACACGTGTTGATAGCGACCTATCCAATGTGCACTTGTGTCATGATTATACATGATACAATCGATTTTAGCATTTTAACTGCACTCCAGCTAACACATTGAAATAAGTCTACACATATTGTAGTTCTACTTTCACATAATTTTGAAGTGGGTCTGATTTATTAATTAACATTTACATTTGTATTTTTGATCAAGTTATGTTCCAGCCAGTGGCGTAGCGGGGGGGGGGGCAAGGGGGATCATGCTCACATAGGGGCGCCGAATGGTATATTTTACATATAATATTATATGGTTTTCGAATGGGGGTGTGCTAAAAAGGTATTGTGCCCCGGGCGCGAGTTAAGCTCGCTACGCCACTGGTTCCAGCCTATATCATTCACGATGATTTATATTTTGCTGTAAGTTAATTTACAATCAATTTTTTTTATTATTTTTTCACATTTATACATGATAGAGAATGACATACAATGCTGAGCTTTTAATAAACTTTTCAACCATTTTGAATCTCCAAATTTTCTCTTAATTTTTATTTTCGCAACTTTCCGATTCTTGAAATTGAATTCCATTGTAAGAAGAAAGAGATAAAGACCAATTTTTAAGTAGGACTATCCTCTAACTTCGCCAGGTTTACTCTAATATTGTGTATCCAGATCACCTAAAATCGATATCTAGTCACGAATACGAGGAACTTTGGTGATCTATGTTCTCATTGATTAACTTACACTACTGCTTTGTATTTGATGCTGGATTGTCATTGGTTCGACATTGTTAGTTTCTCGAACAATAGAAATGTATGACGGGATATAACTCTAGTTTACTCTAGTATGGGAGAGGTGCGTGAAAAAGAATAACTAAGAGTGTACGAACACAGGCACAAAAAAGCTTTTACAAATTTCACAAAAAAATAGCTTTTGATCGTACTTAATATAAGTATGATTGAACATATTCTAATATGTAAATACAATGTTTAATAAGTTATCTGTTTCGAAAAACAAAATACCAGCACCCCCAGACAGGGGGAATAAGTAGGAGCTTATGGGAATATGTAGGAGCTTATGGGAATATGTCGGAGCTTATGGGAATTTGTAGAAGCTTATGGAAATATGTAGGAGCTTATGGAAATATTAGGGGCTTATGGGAATATTAGGAGCTTATGGGAATATGAAGGAGCTTATGAGAATATTTAAGAGCTTATGGGAATATGTCGTAACTTATGGGAATATGTAGGAGCTTATGGGAATATGTGCCAATTGATTCTACTCCTGTTTAGTATTTGGCGAATGGGACTATAGGCTTTGTGTTAATTTTCAACCAGGTAAGTTGAAATTTTTACGCTTCAGTAAATTCTACTCTTGTATTTCAATTTTTGAAACGGACTATAAGCTTCGTTTCAATTCTCTGCTATACAATGATCAATTGCCATGCATAAGTAGATTCAACTCTATGTCAGTTATCGAAAAAGAGAGGTAAGGAAAGAGAGAGAGATAATGGGAATATATGGGAACTTATTCGAATACGCGGGAGTTTATGAGAACATGCGGGAGCTTATGGGAATATGCGGGAGCTTATGTGAATATGTAGAAGCTTCTGGGAATATTAGGAGCTTGTGAGATTATGTAGGAGCTTATTGGAATATGTGGGAGCTTATGGGATTTTTAGGATCTTTTGGGAATATGTAGGAGCTTATGCGAATTTTTAGGAGCTTATGGGAATATTAGGAGCTTATGGGAAAATGTAGGAGCTTATGGGAATATTTAAGATCTTATAGGAATATATTGGAGCTTATGGGACTTTTTTGAAGCTTATGGGAATATGTAGGAGCTTATGGGAATATGTAGGAGCTTATGGGAATATTAGGAGCTTATTGAAATATTTAGGAGCTTATGGGAATATCTGGGAGCTTATGGGAAAAGTGGGAGCTTATGGTAATATCTGGGAGCTTTTTGGGAAAATTAGAAGCTTATGGGAATAAGTGGGAGCTTATGGGATATCTGAGAGCTTATGGGAATATGTAGGAGCTCATGGGAATAAATGGGAGGTTATGGGATTTTTTTGGACCTTTTGGGAATGTGTAGGAGCTTATGCGAATTTTATGGAGCTTATTGGAATATTATGAGCTTATGGGAAAATGTAGGAGCTTATGGAAATATTCAAGACCTTATGGGAATATATCGGAGCTTATGGGAATATGTAGGAGCGTATATGTGCCAATTGATTTGACTCCTTGTTAGTATTTGGCGAATGGGACTATAGGCTTTGTGTTTATTTTCAACCACGTAAGTTCAAAATTTTACGCATCTACTCCTATTTTTCAATATTTGAAACAGACTATAAGCTTCGTTTCAAATTTCTGCGATACAATAATCAACTGCAATGGATAAGTAGATTCAACTCTATGTGAATTATCGAAAAAGAGAGATAAGGAAAGAGAGAGAGAGAGAGAGAGAGAGAGAGAGAAAGAAAGAGAGAATATGTGAATATGCGGGAGCTTATGGGAATAATAGGAGCATATTGAAATATTTAGGAGCTTATGGGAATATCTGGGAGCTTATGGCGATATCTGGGAGCTTATGGGAAAATAAGGAGCTTATGGGAAAAAGTGGGAGCTTATGGGAATATCTGGGAGCTTATGGGAAAATTAGGAGCTTATGGGAATAAGTGGGAGCTTATGGGAATATGTGGGAGCTTATGGGAATATGTAGGAGCTTATGGGAATAAATGGGAGATTATGATGATATATATATATGTGCCAATTGATTCTACTCCTTTTTAGTATTTGGCGAAAGGGACTATAGGCTTTGTGTATATTTTCAACCACATAAGTTAAAAAATTTTACGCATCAGTAAATTCTACTCCTATTTTTCAATATTTGAATCAGACTATAAGCTTCGTTTCAAATTTCTGCTATACAATAATCAACTGCAATGGATAAGTAGATTCAATTCTATGTCAATTATCGAAATAGAGAGATAAGGAAAGAGAGAGAGAGAGAGAGAGAGAGAGAGAGAGAGAGAGAGAAAGAGATAGATAATATGGGAATATGTAGGTTCGTATGGGAATACATGGTAACTTGTGGGACTTTTTGAAGTTTATGGAATATGTAGGAGAGAAAAAAAAAGAGACAGAGAAGGAGAGAGAGAGCGAAATAAGGAGAAATAGAGAGAGAGAAATGGAATATTTGGGAGCTTATGGGAATATGTAGGAGCTTATGGGAATTTGTGGGAGCTTATACGAATATGTAGGAGTTTATGGGACTTTTTTGGAGCTTATGGGAATATGTAGGGAGCTTATGAGGATATTAGGAGCTTATGGGAATATGCGGGAGATTATGGAAATATGTGGGAGCTTAAGGGAATATGTAGGAGCTAATGGGAATATGTAAGAGCTTATGTGAATATTAGGAGCTTATGGGAATATATGGGAGATTATGGAAATATGTGGGAGCTTATGGGAATATGTAGGAGCTTATGGGAATATGTAGAAGCTTATGAGAATATTAGGAGCTTATGGAAATATGTGGGAGATTATGGAAATATGTGGGAGCTTATGTGAATATGTAGGAGCTTATGGGAATATTAGGAGCTTATGGGAATATGTGGGAGCTTATGGGAATATTAGAAAATTATGGGAATATTTAGGAGCTTAAGGGAATATGTGGGAGCTTATATGAATATTAGAAGCTTATGGGACTATGTAGGAGCTTATGGGAATTTGTGGGAGCTTATGCGAATATGTGGGAGCTTAAGGGAATATGTAGGAGCTTATGGGAATATGTAGGAGCTTATGGGAATATGTGGGAGCTTATAGGAATATTAGAAGATTATGTGAATATGTAGGAGCCTATAGAAATATGTGGGTGCTTATGGGAACATTAGGAGCTTATGGGAATATTTATGAGCTTAAGGATATATATGGAAGCGTATGTGAATATTAGGAGCTTATGGGAATATTAGGAGCTTATGGGAATATATGGGAGCTTATTTGAATATTAGAAGATTATGGGAATATGTTGGAGCTTAAGGGAATATGTGGGAGCTTATATGAATATTAGAAGCTTATGGGACTATGTAGGAGCTTATGGGAATTTGTGGGAGCTTATGCGAATATGTGGGAGCTTAAGGGAATATGTAGGAGCTTATGGGAATATGTTGGAGCTTATGGGAATATGTGGGAGCTTATATGAATATTAGAAGCTTATGGGACTATGTAGGAGCTTATGGGAATTTGTGGGAGCTTATGCGAATATGTGGGAGCTTAAGGGAATATGTAGGAGCTTATGCGAATATTGGGAGCTTATGGGAATATGTAGCAGCTTATGGGAATATGTGGGAGCTTATGGGAATATGTAGGAGCTTATAGGAATATTAGAAGATTATGTGAATATGTAGGAGCCTATAGAAATATGTGGGTGCTTATGGGAATATTAGGAGCTTATGGGAATATTTATGAGCTTAAGGATATATATGGAAGCGTATGTGAATATTAGGAGCTTATGGGAATATTAGGAGCTTATGGGAATATATGGGAGCTTATTTGAATATTAGAAGATTATGGGAATATGTAGGAGCTCATGGAAATATGTGTGAGCTTATGGGAATATGTGGGAGCTTATGAGGATATGTAGGAGCTTATGGGAATATGTGAGAGATTATGGGAATATGTGGGAGCTTATGGGAATATGTGGGAGCTTATGGAAATATGTAAGATCTTATGGGAATATGTGGGAGCTTATGCGAATATTAGGAGCTTATGGGAATATGTAGGAGCTTATGGGAATATGTGGGTGTTTATGTGAATATTAGAAGCTTATTGGACTATGTAGGAACTTATGGGAATTTGTGGGAGCTTATGCGAATATGTGGGAGCTTAAGGGAATATGTGGGAGCTTAAGGGAATATGTAGGAGCTTATGGGAATATGTGGGTGTTTATGTGAATATTAGAAGCTTATTGGACTATGTAAGAACTTATGGGAATTAGTGGGAGCTTATGCGAATATGTGGGAGCTTAAGGGAATATGTAGGAGCTTATGGCAATATGTGGGTGTTTATGTGAATATTAGAAGCTTATTGGACTATGTAGGAACTTATGGGAATTTGTGGGAGCTTATGCGAATATGTGGGAGCTTAAGGGAATATGTAGGAGCTTTTGGGATATCTGGGAGCTTATGGGAATATTAGAAGCTTATGGGAATATGTGGGAGCTTATAGGAATATTAGAAGATTATGTGAATATGTAGGAGCCTATAGAAATATGTGGGTGCTTATGGGAACATTAGGAGCTTATGGGAATATTTATGAGCTTAAGGATATATATGGAAGCGTATGTGAATATTAGGAGCTTATGGGAATATTAGGAGCTTATGGGAATATATGGGAGCTTATTTGAATATTAGAAGATTATGGGAATATGTTGGAGCTTAAGGGAATATGTGGGAGCTTATATGAATATTAGAAGCTTATGGGACTATGTAGGAGCTTATGGGAATTTGTGGGAGCTTATGCGAATATGTGGGAGCTTAAGGGAATATGTAGGAGCTTATGGGAATATGTGGGAGCTTATATGAATATTAGAAGCTTATGGGACTATGTAGGAGCTTATGGGAATTTGTGGGAGCTTATGCGAATATGTGGGAGCTTAAGGGAATATGTAGGAGCTTATGGAAATATGTTGGAGTGTATGGGAATATTGGGAGCTTATGGGAATATGTAGCAGCTTATGGGAATATGTGGGAGCTTATGGGAATATGTAGGAGCTTATAGGAATATTAGAAGATTATGTGAATATGTAGGAGCCTATAGAAATATGTGGGTGCTTATGGGAATATTAGGAGCTTATGGGAATATTTATGAGCTTAAGGATATATATGGAAGCGTATGTGAATATTAGGAGCTTATGGGAATATTAGGAGCTTATGGGAATATATGGGAGCTTATTTGAATATTAGAAGATTATGGGAATATGTAGGAGCTCATGGAAATATGTGTGAGCTTATGGGAATATGTGGGAGCTTATGAGGATATGTAGGAGCTTATGGGAATATGTGAGAGATTATGGGAATATGTGGGAGCTTATGGGAATATGTGGGAGCTTATGGAAATATGTAAGATCTTATGGGAATATGTGGGAGCTTATGCGAATATTAGGAGCTTATGGGAATATGTAGGAGCTTATGGGAATATGTGGGTGTTTATGTGAATATTAGAAGCTTATTGGACTATGTAGGAACTTATGGGAATTTGTGGGAGCTTATGCGAATATGTGGGAGCTTAAGGGAATATGTGGGAGCTTAAGGGAATATGTAGGAGCTTATGGGAATATGTGGGTGTTTATGTGAATATTAGAAGCTTATTGGACTATGTAAGAACTTATGGGAATTAGTGGGAGCTTATGCGAATATGTGGGAGCTTAAGGGAATATGTAGGAGCTTATGGGAATATGTGGGTGTTTATGTGAATATTAGAAGCTTATTGGACTATGTAGGAACTTATGGGAATTTGTGGGAGCTTATGCGAATATGTGGGAGCTTAAGGGAATATGTAGGAGCTTTTGGGATATCTGGGAGCTTATGGGAATATTAGAAGCTTATGGGAATATTTAGGAGCTTATGGAAATATGTGGGAGCTTATGGGAATATGTAGGAGCTTGTGAGAATATGTGAGAGATTATGGGAATATGTGGAAGCTTATGGGAATATATGGAAGCTTATGGGAATATTAGGATCTTATGGGAATATGTAAGAGGTTTTGTGAATATTAGGAGCTTATGGGAATATCAGGAGCTTATGGGATCTTATGAATAGCAAACTATATAAAATGAAGATCCCCTCTTAGTATCTGTATAAATAATAGCGGTGTGGGTTGTGTGATAAATCGAAAATAAAGAATTAATACAACAGTATTCCAATTTAAAATCTTCAAACGTAAACAATAGTAATAAAAATCCTGAAAAAATGTTATTCGTCCGAAACCATAATAACCTAGCCTATTGATCAAGCCTAAGGGGATATAACTCTATGCTAAGGTTTTGCAGGGTACAGCTAGTTAATTACTATAACAATGATTGTTAGAGGGCTAACACAGTTACTTATGTCGGGGTTCTCATAAAAGTTAAGTGCTCATCGGAGAAGATTAAGAGAAGAATTAATATGTATCAAACAAACAAGTATTGAAGAAATGCAATCTTCGAATTAAACACACGCACACAAAAAAAGTTAAACAAAATCATGCATAAAACCATTTTTTAAATTATATATCCTCCATAACTAACAAATCTAATCGTTCGTTATCTATAAATATATAACTTACTACTTTAACATTGACAAACATGTTTTAGAAGTAACTGATTCACTAAATCATAAGATATTAATAAATGTTCTAGTAGGCTAACTGATCACAGATTTAATATCTAATTCTAATCTATGAAAACTATTGTATTTTTTTTTTTTGAATTCTCAAAGCAAATAAGACTACAAGTAATTAAGAAAGCAAATTCCAATTAATTGCATCATCAAAAACTTCTGAAAAAAAGAAGAAAATTGCGCACTACGTCATAATAAACTTTAAAACTTGTAAATCTGCTTATTCGTGTTCCCTGACGATCTCCACCATTTTGGTTCCGTTCGTATCACACCAATGGTTAAGTCATTTTTAAAGCCGATCCCTTTACCCGACTGGGTTATTAATTGAAAAATGACCCTAATACCTGTTTGGGTCGCACTTCCCCCACCCTTCCCCCTTGCGAAGACCCTGCAAACTTGTTAACAAGGTTCATACCATATTCCAAAGATACTACCTCTTAACATGTAATAGTTGTAAAAAGTGGATAATGATCCACCGTCACATTGCTTTCCGTAATACAACCTTTCCCCCATACCCTTTTTTTTAAAAAAAAAGGCCCTCAACTGGACAAAACAAATCAAACAAGCCCTACCTCCCTACATTCACTAACACATGACTGTAGCCCTGCCTCCCTACATTCACTAACACATGACTGTAATTCCCTAACTTGTTGACAGTCCATGTCTTCATGTCTCACACTCTATTTGTTTGTCAGACCAAGCGGATTGAGAGTTCACTGGTTGGGAGTTTCTCAAGCCGGTGTCATTAAGACAACACTTTGGGTAATCTAAGCTATGAAGTTCCGAAGTGATGTTCTTTGTCGTTTTCTTATGAATTCACTATAGAAAAATAAAGCTGATTTTTCATAACATTAAAGTTCTATAATTTTTTTTGTTTTATTTTATTGTAATAAAGAAATTTTATGAAAAACTTTATCCAATACTTCAATTCTTATGAGTTAATGGATTAAAGTTTGTGATTTGTGAAGGTTATTCTATCCCACCTCTATGTAAGGATTAAATATTTTTTTCTGCACGCCGAAGAAGATTATTTTTCCCACTTCCGGCTTGTCGTTTGTAAAACTATTTGCTTTGATGCCGAAAATAGTTTTGCATTGGTCATCTTTCAGCAAAAGGAAAGTAAAGTGGACAGTGAGCTAATTAAAACATTGACCGCATTTTGGGCACTTTTGTAAGAAAGCTGTGTTTAAATAATGTACAAATTGTTCAGATTTCTATTTGGCGTTCTAGTCAAAGCTTCAATAGTTGTCACAGTTACACGAGGTAAATTAAAATAAAATGTTTTGTCGTTTAAGATTTATATCTATTGCCTTACTTCAAGTTCAAAAATACTTGCCTCAAGTTAGCGATATAGAAATCCCAAAAAATCTCGACCATGTCAATTTAATGTTCCTAACAATGACGATAAAAGATGCATTTCATTATTATATGTTAACATACTCATCATTATATGTTAACATACTCATCATAATATGTTAACATACAAACAATACGTACATTATGTACAACTATGTGTAGTGAATGTAGTATAGATATACATAATCATTGCTCGATATAAAAAAAAAATAAACCAGTACTGGGGATGAAAACCAATTTCTGCAGTGCCGGGGGATAAATGTCTATGGTTTCATCCCTGGCAGGGATGACATTAGCTAAAGCAGAGCCGGGGGTGACAGTTCTCAGTGCTGGGGATATCCCCGGCATCCCCGGCGGTAAATCGAGCCCTGTACATAATATGCACACAGAAGACAACAGAAAACTTTAGCTCTTAACTGCTCGAAATCTCTAATCATGAGGCTAGTATACAGCTATGACAGAACTCTTTGGCTCCGAGCACAGAATAAACATTATAATTTACACTCTGTGGCCCCGAGCACAGAATAAACATTCTAATTTACACTCTGTGGCCCCGAGCACAGAATAAACATTCTAATTTACACTCTGTGGCCCCGAGCACAGAATAAACATTCTAATTTACACTCTGTGGCCCCGAGCACAGAATAAACATTCTAATTTACACTCTGTGGCCCCGAGCACAGAATAAACATTATAATTTACACTCTGTGGCCCCGAGCACAGAATAAACATTATCATTTACACTCTGTGGCCCCGAGCACAGAATAAACATTCTAATTTACACTATGTGGCCCCGAGCACAGAATAAACATTCTAATTTACACTATGTGGCCCCGAGCACAGAATAAACATTCTAATTTACACTCTGTGGCCCCGAGCACAGAATAAACATTCTAATTTACACTCTGTGGCCCCGAGCACAGAATAAACATTCTAATTTACACTCTGTGGCCCCGAGCACAGAATAAACATTCTAATTTGCACTCTGTGGCCCCGAGCACAGAATAAACATTATCATTTACACTCTGTGGCCCCGAGCACAGAATAAACATTCTAATTTACACTCTGTGCCCCGAGCACAGAATAAACATTCTAATTTACACTCTGTGGCCCCGAGCACAGAATAAACATTATAATTTACACTCTGTGGCCCCGAGCACAGAATAAACATTATAATTTACACTCTGTGGCCCCGAGCAAAGAATAAACATTATCATTTATACTCTGTGGCCCCGAGCACAGAATAAACATTATCATTTACACTCTGTGGCCCCGAGCAAAGAATAAACATTATCATTTACACTCTGTGGCCCCGAGCAAAGAATAAACATTATCATTTACACTCTGTGGCCCCGAGCACAGAATAAACATTATAATTTACACTCTGTGGCCCCGAGCACAGAATAAACATTATCATTTACACTCTGTGGCCCCGAGCACAGAATAAACATTATCATTTACACTCTGTGGCCCCGAGCACAGAATAAACATTATCATTTACACTCTGTGGCCCCGAGCACAGAATAAACATTATCATTTACACTCTGTGGCCCCGAGCACAGAATAAACATTATCATTTACACTCTGTGGCCCCGAGCACAGAATAAACATTCTAATTTACACTCTGTGGCCCCGAGCACAGAATAAACATTCTAATTTACACTCTGTGGCCCCGAGCACAGAATAAACATTCTAATTTACACTCTGTGGCCCCGAGCACAGAATAAACATTCTAATTTACACTCTGTGGCCCTGAGCACAGAATAAACATTCTAATTTACACTCTGTGGCCCTGAGCACAGAATAAACATTATCATTTACACTCTGTGGCCCTGAGCACAGAATAAACATTATCATTTACACTCTGTGGCCCTGAGCACAGAATAAACATTATCATTTACACTCTGTGGCCCCGAGCACAGAATAAACATTCTAATTTACACTCTGTGCCCCGAGCACAGAATAAACATTATCATTTACACTCTGTGGCCCCGAGCACAGAATAAACATTATCATTTACACTCTGTGGCCCCGAGCACAGAATAAACATTATCATTTACACTCTGTGGCCCCGAGCACAGAATAAACATTATCATTTACACTCTGTGGCCCCGAGCACAGAATAAACATTATCATTTACACTCTGTGGCCCTGAGCACAGAATAAACATTATCATTTACACTCTGTGGCCCTGAGCACAGAATAAACATTATAATTTACACTCTGTGGCCCCGAGCACAGAATAAACATTATCATTTACACTCTGTGGCCCCGAGCACAGAATAAACATTATCATTTACACTCTGTGGCCCCGAGCACAGAATAAACATTATCATTTACACTCTGTGGCCCCGAGCACAGAATAAACATTATCATTTACACTCTGTGGCCCCGAGCAAAGAATAAACATTATCATTTACACTCTGTGGCCCGAGCACAGAATAAACATTATCATTTACACTCTGTGGCCCCGAGCACAGAATAAACATTCTAATTTACACTCTGTGGCCCCGAGCACAGAATAAACATTATAATTTACACTCTGTGGCCCCGAGCACAGAATAAACATTATAATTTACACTCTGTGGCCCCGAGCAAAGAATAAACATTATCATTTACACTCTGTGGCCCCGAGCACAGAATAAACATTATCATTTACACTCTGTGGCCCCGAGCACAGAATAAACATTATCATTTACACTCTGTGGCCCCGAGCACAGAATAAACATTATCATTTACACTCTGTGGCCCCGAGCACAGAATAAACATTATCATTTACACTCTGTGGCCCCGAGCACAGAATAAACATTATCATTTACACTCTGTGGCCCCGAGCACAGAATAAACATTATCATTTACACTCTGTGGCCCCGAGTAAGAAGTTTATGGGGAGTCCTAACTTTTTAATAAGAGTTAAAAAATTATTTCCTAATAGTTTTAAGAAACGCAGTGGCTACGGTTCGGTCCGACCGAACACGTATTTTTTTTCTTCGGGT
Organism: Bulinus truncatus; assembly: GCA_021962125.1. Taxonomy (NCBI): domain Eukaryota; kingdom Metazoa; phylum Mollusca; class Gastropoda; family Planorbidae; genus Bulinus; species Bulinus truncatus. Next base: position 1,056,756 of record JAGDYQ010000004.1, read on the forward strand.
AACAGCCATAGATAATATTGCTCCACAACCTAACCCTAACCCTATCCCTATCCCTAACCCTAACCCTAATCCTGAAAAAAAAATTCTGAAATAAAAAATGTATCTATGCCATGTTCCTTATACCCTAATATAATGGTTTTGGCTGGTGCCGGAGCCACTGCGTTTAAGAAACTGAAAAGGTGTAAAGCAACCCTTGTATTTTCAGATATCTGTAAACGTCAAAGTAGCTATTTTTTTTTTACATTTACTATAAATTTTCTGTAAATATACAGGAACCTACAAATAAAAGTTATTGCCATTATTTTAGTTCACTTTTTAGAGCATTTTCGAAAAAAAAAAATGCTCTATTGTCCCCGTTTTGTCTGTCTGTCCGTCATCACCCTAGATCTCAACAACCATAAGTCCTAGACCCATGATGTATTTATCATTTTGTAGGTCTTGGCCTGCCATGCGTGCAGCAAAAGTTCATTTCGCGATCTGACCTCTGAGGGCCGTAAAAGGGGGCTTATAAAGTAACGATTTTTACTATATAAGCTATATTAACAATGGAGCGCCCTATATCTCAGCAACTATAAGTCCTAGACCCATGATGTATATATCATTTTGTAGGTCTTGGCCTGCCACGTGTACATCAAAAGTCCATTTCGCAATCTGACCTCTCAGAGCCAAAATATAAGAGTTTCTTATATACCGTTTTTGCTTATATTTTAAATATAAATAATAAAAGCTAATCAAAGGGGCGTAATCATTATTTATTTTTGTAATAGTTATTCAGCATGATTACTTCCCTCTCTAAATTTATCTAAATTCATGCGCGTGGAGCAATATTTATGACTGTAACCCGGAAAAAAAATACGGATTTCGTCCGGCGAAAATGCTCTAAAATGTCCTTTGTCCGAAACGGAAAAGACTTAAATTGCTTGTTTTTTTTATAAAAGCTCACTTTCCAAATGTTTATTGTGAATCGTTATAAATATGAACTTTCGTCGATGCAGTTATTTTTTTTTGTTGTATATTAACACAGAGGCCTAAGAAATTATTATTAATGAATATAACCTTTATTTTTATAATATTTTTACATTTCAGCATCATAAATATACATTTTTTACAAACGAAAATGAAAAAAAAACATTACTGACTTAATATAATGTATTATTCTATAACATTTAATTTAGGTCAAGCGGAAAAGCAAGCCTCAGGCCTACAGTCTTTCAGGAGGGTTTGTTACTTCACTAACTGGTCATGTGACTTGCTCGTTAGAGAGGCCCACTTCTGCTTACGTCACATCGACGTTAACCTGTGCACGCATATCGTCTACGCCTTCGCGGGTATTAATGTGACGTCACTGTCGCTGTCTCCGACCAGGTTGGATGATGAGAACAGAGGAGAGATCAAGGTCTTCGCTCTAATCGTTTTTCTGAATTATCTGTTGTTTATTTTAAATCTATTCTCTGTGCGGGGTTTCTACTTTGATAGGATTTAAAGAAAATAAATAACTTGGACTTGTAGTAATAAAAAATGAATTTTAAATTTCAGGGTCGCTATGTGTTGTTCAATGACCTGAAAAAGAGAGACAGGCGTCTGAGAACACTGCTGAGTGTCGGAGGGTCATACCAGACGGAAATGTTCGTCAAGGTGTCGACGTCTGCGGCGGCGAGGAGCCAGTTTGCGTACAACAGCGCCTTCTACGTCAGGAAGTGGGGTTTCGACGGCCTTGACCTGGACTGGGAGTACCCCCACGAGAGCCACAAAGAGGCTCTGACGTTACTTATACAGGTACTGGCCCCGACACCATCAAATCATTTAGCTGATTGGCGGATTTAACGGTTGCTGCAGCGAATACAGGCGATGTGGGCTCCGAGTTCGGAACGGCCCAATAATAACACCAGCTTTACAATTGTATTAATATTTTCCCCTGTGTCTTTTTTTTTCAAGGCGGCTCCAAAAATTGTTCAGCACCCAGGGCATCAACAGTAATTAATCCACCTTTGCACATTTAAATAAACCACATGGTAATGAAAAAAAACACATGCATGGGTTTTAGTTTTGACAAAGTTTGACAGGTCTATAAAGGTCAATTTAGGTACTTAAGTTATATTTCTGGGAGGGACCATGCTGCTCTTCGTGGCCTCGGCTCGTCAAGATAATCTTCACTTAGTCTTTACAACTTTTAATTTTCTGCAACTCAGAAAAAGTGTTTTAAATTTAAATTTAACTCTAGTATTGTACATTGTAACGGGTCCATTTTTTTTTCTTTTAATCCATAAGTGTTACGGGCTCTTTGGTTATGCTCTATAAACGTCTCAGGCCCTTTGGTTTATGTTATGAGTTGTGCGTTTTAATTCAAACGTAGAGATGTCAATTTAGCTTAATGTCTGACTGTTTCACTCTTATTTGCTCACTCCTTTGTCATAACTCAAAAACCAATCAAACTCGATGCGTTGTCAGTACAACGATTTATTTACATGAATGTACATCAGAATACAACAAGTCCATAAAGGAATACACATTTAAATCCACAGTAATTTGCTCTGCCTCAACTCTGACTAACTAAAGATCTCTAAACTATTCTCGTCGCTCTCGTAACTATCTCTCTTCTCTAACTCCTCATAACTAACTCCTCTCATAACTACTCCTTATGACTCGTAACGATCTCTCTTCTCTATCTCGTCCTAACTCACAAATGTCTGAATCCAGCCCCTATTTATACCCCTAACGTCCGTGCCCTAATTTCTCTAAGTACGTCACAGTCTCTTCAGTATTGTCCTAACTATCTAATCTTTCTAGGAGCGTCACCTGGTCGTCATTGATACCCTACTAGCCTGTCCGACGCCGCCTCCTGGTCTTCACACCTTTGCTGTCTACTATTCTGTTGTTTCCCAACCTTGTCACCTTGTCACTATTATTCGTATTAATCCTAATTCTTAGATATCTATTATATTAAAACGTCGAATGGGATTGTCTCAGTCTCTACATCTACTTTAGCTTGTCACATACATTCTATTGCTTTAAGAAAAACCTGATACATTATTTTCTTTTCGTGTTTCATTATATTCTCGACAAAATGATATTCAAAATCATGGCTCTCAACCCTGTGGTACGCGTACCCTAATGGGGTTAAGGGAAATGTTATGCACGGGTACGCAGCGACATATAGTTTGCGTTCAAAAATGTGTGTAGAACGTCACCAGTTTGCTGCATGATCATCCATCACCAAACTACGTGCCCGCCACCAGAAAAGTAAGAAAAATTCCATTATGACAATAAGTAAATTTATTCACGAACTTAACGTGTGAGGGGGTGCCATTGGACATACTTTCGCACACATTTTGGGTACAGTCGCGAAAAAGATTGAGAACTAATGTCTTAACATGATATGAACATGGCATAACCTTGATATTATAATGATATTAACATGATATTAATTGATATTAACATAATATAAACTGATATTTCTTTGATATAAACTGATATTAACATGATATTGAAATGATATCACCAGAGTGTTTACTGATATTAAAGTGATATTGACTGATTCTAACATGATATTAACATGATATTAACTGATAATAGCATGATACTAACATGATATCAACTGATACTGGCATGATATTAACATGATATACAAGTTTTGCTACTATCACCCGATAGGACCTCAGGCTCGCCTTCATGGAAGAAGCAGAACTGTCAGGTGGTCCAGAACTTATCCTGTCCCTAGCTGCGCCTGCGAGTGACGAGAAGGTGAAGGCCGGGTTTGACGTCAACGTAATAAGCCAGTGAGTATGTAGTTGTGGTTATTTTTTGTAGTGGTTTTTTTGTTGTAGTGGTTTTTTTCGTAGTGGTTTTTTTGTAGTGGTTTTTTTGTGGTGGTTTTTTTGTAGTGGTTTTTTGTAGTGGTTTTTTTGTGGGGGCGGCGGGGGCGGCCCCGTAGCGGGGAAATTCTACAGCAGGGGCCAAGCAATAGCAGGGGGGCCAGGTAATACATTTTACTAAGTAGAACAAATAAGCAGAGGGGGGGCCAGACAAAACGCAGGGGGGGCGGACCCTGCCTCCCACCCCGCACGCTACGGGCCTAGCGGGGGGTGGCGGCTTAGGTTATATATAATTAATTCATTAATAAAATATTTGAAAAATACATTAGATAATGTGTTTAGCCACCGAACAAACAAGCGTACTGAGCGGGATCCGTTGTACAACGCATCAAAATAATGAAATGTAAAAAAAGATCCATACTTCTACCTCGGCTTATGAGTGTAATTAAAAAGGGAAAAAAACAAGCAATTCAAGTCTTTTCCGTTTCGGACAAAGGACATTTTAGAGCATTTTCGCCGGACGAAATCCGTATTTTTTTTTTCCGGGTTACAGCCATAAATATTGCTCCACGCGCATGAATTTTGATAAATTTAGAGATGGAAGTAATCATGTTGAATAACTATTACAAAAATAAATAATGATTACGCCCCTTTGATTAGCTTTTATTATTTATATTTAAAATATAAGCAAAAACGGTACATAGTAAACTCTTATATTTTGGCTCTGAGAGGTCAGATTGCGAAATAGACTTTTGATGTACACTTGGCAGGCCAAGACCTACAAAATGATATATACATCATGGGTCTAGGACTTATGGTTGCTGATATATAAGGCGCTCCATTGTTAATATAGCTTATATAGTAAAAAAAACGGTACTTTATAAGCCCCCTTTTACGGCCCTCAGAGGAGTTTTCGGACGATTAAATGACTACAATTTCGAATGTTTTCAATTATGAGTCCTATTTCAGTAACCACAAACCACTTGTAGTTAGATTTAAGAGAAAATATTCTTTTTTCAAATATAAAGAAACGTCTTTATAATATTTTTTACAGATATATGCATTACACAATTGAATTTATAAACATTTCCAAAATTTACAAATATTTACTGAAAGCCAACATACGTACTGATACATAACATGAAAATGCGCTAACACGTCCTGTGTCCAGAATGGAACAGGCTTAATTGCTTGTTTTTTTTTTAATTAAATTAAATTCGAGATGAAGTACTGAATACTCATTTAGGAAGCTACCGTGTTTCTAAAAATTTATTTCAGGCATGTTGATATGATCAACCTCATGGCCTACGACTTCTACGGTGCCTGGGGCCGTATAACAGGCTTCAACAGCCCCCTGTACCCTAGGGCGTCGGACACTAGGATATCTCACAAACACTGTGTTGTAAGTCAATTGTGTTTGTTTACGTGTGTTTGTGCTTGTGTGTTGGCTAGATCGAATCGCATTGATAAAGATGTTTTTTTTTTTGACTCAGAACTATTTCTTGCATGTTTCTGCCGAACTAAATGAAGACGGCTTGTAGCCATGGGCGTATTCATGGGTGGGGGGCAAATCCCCCCCCCCCTACATTTTGAAAAAATGTCATAAAGTTGTTATTTGTCCCCCCTGGACAATTTTTGCCCCCCCCCTGGAAAAATTCCTAGCGACGCCCATGCATGTAGCTAATTCTATTTGTTTCTATTAATCTAGCTAATGAATTAAATTATTTTTTTTATCACCAATAAATGTATAACATTGTTTTTTTTTTCCTTTTTCCACTTAAAACTCTAAAAAAAATAATAATTTAACACAAAAGGTTTGCACATTTTTTTCGTTTACCGGTTAGCAAGCTTTTATTGTTGAGTTAAATTTTAGTCAAATAAAGTGATTGATGCTGTGTAAAGCTGATTTAGTATTACTGCTCACAGTTCCTGGCAATGTATATCATTACAATATAATGATAATAATGCAGCGTGTATTTATAGGTTTGGGCTGATATGTGTAGACCCTAATTAGTTTCAATTATATCGAGTGATTTAAAAAATGAGTCACAGTCTAGCGATAAAAACATTGATCGTTCTGTCAGAGTCACAACATTATTTACTTTTAATGACATCCTTTCAATGACACAACATTATATACTTTAAATGACATCCTTTCAATGACGCAACATTATATACTTTAAATGACATCCTTTCAATGACGCAACAGTATATACTTTAAATGACATCCTTTCAATGACGCAACATTATATACTTTAAATGACATCCTTTCAATGACACAACATTATATACTTTAAATGACATCCTGTCAGAGTCACAACATTATATACTTTAAATGACATCCTTTCAATGACACAACGCTATATACTTTACATGACATCCTTTCAATGACACAGCATTATATACTTAAAATGACATTGACATACTTTCAATAACGAAAATTATATACTTTAAATGATATTGTCATCTCGTCGAAGTGATGACATGACATGGAAAAAAAATTATATCCGAATTTCCATTGTAAACACTAAATATAACCCTTTATTTACTTAATTTCAAGATTATCATAATATTTCTTTTTGAAGTAATTGAATGTTTGAAACTTTATAACAGGAATGGTCAGTGAAGTTATGGCTTCATCTCGGGGCGCCAGCTAACAAAATAAATCTTGGAATAGCCGCATACGGACAATCTTTCACGCTAGACACTAAGAAAGGGGAGGCAGCTCTATTCAATATTTCCAGTACAGGGGATAGAAATTACCTCCCTGCTTCAGTGACTAAAAATACAACAAGGGAGACCACTATGTGCAACGAAACAAACTGCGTTAGTTTGCTGGACCCCACCGCTCGGTTTGTTGACAGACAACAGTCGCTCAACGGAACGGCCAGGGATCAAACTAGCGATGACGTTCTCGCGGCGAACGACAATGTCTACGACATTAACGCTGACCACCAGGCGGTTGGGGTCGGCGCGAAATCGATCGGGCCAGGACGGCCGGGAAGGTTACGTCACTTCAATGGTCAGCTGTCATACCCCGAGGTAACGAAGAAATTGTGTGTGTTTCAGTGTTTGATCTCTTACAGTACAGGGACTCTCAATCTTTTTTTTAAGGTTCGAAGCCCGTTATAAGAACTGTTCGGTTCTCGCAACCAGTGGCGCAAACTGAGTCAAACTCAGTCTCAAACCAGCATCCAAAAAAAATCATTGGATTTGGAAAAATTGCATGGTCCCTCCGATTTGGCCTGGGGGGGGGTGTTGAGCCCCCCCTGCCCCCCTGTTGCGCCACTGCTCGCAACCCACTCGTCAAGCATGGCCACAGATAAACTGTGACAACGGGGGATATCTGTCTGACCTCCCCCCACCCTCTATTTTGCATTAAAAAATTTAAATAAAATAATGCGAACCTCTTCCACCCCAAACTCCACGGCTTGGTGCCCTGAACAAGTGTTTGTCCTTAAGCAAAAGCACCGTTTTGGGTATAGATTTCTCCACAATATAATTTATCAGCACAAAATCGTATAATTTAGGGATTTACAGCGAGTCATGTTTGTCTTAATATCATCAAATTCACACAAACATTTACACGACAGGCAGCCACTTTGCCTTGCGGTGGTCGTAGTTGGCTGACTTATGTTGCCGGTCGTAACTCTTAGAGATAAATGTATTGACGTTTTTATGCTATATACAAAGCACACAAACGAACTTAGATTTATATATTTGTATAAAACATTAGACTAACAGCATATACGGTGTAAAATGAAAGCTATATGTATTCAAACTTTTAGTCATTCTATTATGGATTTATTGATTATGCTAACTATATTCATCAAACACAGTACTATTATACATGTATAACATTTTCTATAAATACGACTCACGCCTCGTCCCTGCATCCTATGCTAATAAAATGCCCTAGCTCTGATGGTCGTGCGGGGTCAACTCTTCATCCGGGGGTTCCGGGTTCGATCTTCTTCAGTGAGAGAGAGAGAGAGAGAGAGAGAGAGAGAGAGAGAGAGAGAGAGAGAGAGAGAGAGAGAGCCAAGAGAACTTTTCAGGTCATGGTTAGATTTTCCCTCCAAATCTTCCTTGATGCCTTGCTGGTCAATGCACTATGGCTATGGTTGGGATGAAAGAAGGGCACTGGGAAAAAAACGTCCCATAGTGGTTTATAGGATCTAATCTCATTCTCACCTGGACTTTACATATATGATAAGTATCATGTAGACTGTAATGATTTGACATTTGTAAGGTCCAGATCCCCAATCATGTATCATTTACCTGGTGGTCTGCAACTTGGACAAGTTTTAACGCACAGCCACTTACGTTGTTGTTTTTTTGTTGTTTTTTTTTAAACAGATATGTGAAAACTCTCTGCTGGGCAAGGGCATGATGTTCTGGGACGACGAGCAGCAGGTGCCGTATGTCACGTATGACGATCAGTGGATCGGGTTTGATGACGTCAGAAGTGTGGCTGTAAAGGTACTGGAATCCGTCCCCGCAATAGTGGGATACAAGTGATAATGGAGATATAGATTGATTTGATTATATTATTAATGATAGGTGGATTTCCGTATCATGGAATTAGTAATTTCAACTTGGGAATGGGACGGGGACGGGGACGGGGGGAGGAACGGGGGGGGGGGCGGGCGAGGTTAAGTTGTAGTTATCTATATATATACAGCGTAAAAAAAACACTATAATGTGGAGACGGGAGGGCTGATCACAGCAAGCGTGTTGTTTAAAGTGGGTTAAGATGGATCACGGCAAGCGTGTTGTTTATATTGATTGATAAGGCGGCGTATTACTATGCGGGACGACTAGTTGGAAAATATTTCACGTAATGTATATGAAGAGTTAGTTCACAACCAGGTTGAAGTACTAATAATGTGTATGCAAGTGATTGAAAAATCTAAACATATGAAGAATCAGAATTACTTAGCGATGCTGGTTTTTATGTATGATATCAGAAAGTATAAAGATTAATAGAAATGTGTTGACACTTGAATGTAATATAGAATTAATTATGTATTAGTATATATACTAAAATCACCCAACCAAAATAAAAAAGACTGCTCGACACGACTGCAACTTATCAGACCCAGCTTGTGACGTGGCAAAACTAAAAGTAACTGGCCTGTCTATAAAGTTCAAGATGGCCGTGATTATACCCATATCTTAACGAAAATTATTGTAACATGTTTGAAATTGTTCGTAATTTTTGTCTAACAGGTGAAGTGGGCAGTTCGTCACAGACTTGGCGGTGTCATGTTCTGGTCACTGGACCTCGATGACTTCACTGGACAGTACTGCGGCGAGGGAAGATTTCCTCTTCTCACGGCCGTTCACAACACGCTCACCTGCCTGATAGACGGCGCCGAAGACAACGCGACCACCTCCGGCACAGGTGACACCTACGGCGGGGACTGCCTCGGCCACGCATCTGATGTCCGGAACGGGTCAAAGGTCAACCTCAGCCTCTTTGAGCTCCTTCTGGCCCAGTCTTTAGACGCCTCAGGCGGCTACACGGGCGACTATTCTAGGACAAGGGTGGGTAATTCTACTCTCGCACCCTTCTCGTCGACGACGAAAGGAAACGGTACCCACCCCTCGGGGTCACGTGGAGGAAGCATCCTCATCGACAAACTCAGGCCAACCTCATCACCGAGCAGCGCCAAGGGGAGAAACCGCGAGGATAACCCTACGTCGCCTCGCTCCGATATCATGAGAGACGCCGGTGGTGAGAAAAGCCGTCCAAGAGATGACCAGGTCACTCAGGGCGGAGGTCAGTCGGGTCAAAGACACCACGGCCCCAACAGACACCCGCAGACCAACGGCGACAGCGTTCCTCATCATCGACGGAGAAGCGGCCTCAATAACAGCAGCAGTGACAGGTACCCACCTGAAGAGCCCACCGAGATCCCCGCTGGGGATAGAGCGGAGGATGATAAGTCGCTGGACAGCCTGCCCGACTTGGACGCAATAGACTACGATGACCAGGATAATAAAAACGATTTTGCCAACAACTACTACTACTACATAGCTTTCAAGGCAGACCGGACTCCGTCGCCGGAAGCGTCCACGACAACGGTGAAACAACCAGCTACAGTGAAAGCCACAACAAAAAGTACAACAAAAAGTACAACAAGAACTACATCAAAAACAAGGGCGACAACGACGACATCATCGACAACGACAGGAACAGTGCGCACAACCCCCAGCGTTAAGAAACACGTTCACAAAGATAAACAGGGAATCCCCGCACATTTACGACGAAATTTGACGGGGAAAATCCAACCCAACTTTGGCAGCATACTCGTTCTTTTCTTTATTTTTCTTTACTGTGGTTTTTTAATAACTTGTTAACCCTTCTTTTGTTTTTGTTTTAAAACTTGTTTAAAAACCTTTTTTTTAAATTCATCAATAAATGTATTTATATAATAAATATATGTAAACAAGAGTTTCTATCTAATAGTCTTTTTCCAGGAAACATCAGAATATAATCATATAACACAGATAGAGCATCGCATTTTTTTTTTAAAAGTCTTCTACCATTAACTAAAAATTTAGCCAGTAATTTTCTTATTGTGTAGCACCTTAGTATTTATAAACAGCTGCAGTTGTGTTAATGAGAATGACTTCTACATATGGCAGATTTTAAAAAAAAAAACAATGAATTCTTAAATAACTTCGTCCATTTTAATAAACACCAAATAAAAAACTGAATAATAGATTGCTAATAAAAATTCCGGTCCGGCCTTGTGAAATTAAATCACATTATTTTCAATGACTTTGAAGATGGAATATAAGGAGATGCTCGATAAACAATGATCCAGTTATTTACAGCAATTGTATTGCTAGTCTCACTGAGTTCACTAAAAAAGCCCACATTGCGGTAATCGTTAAGTCCCTCAAATCGTTGATTGCGCATTCTGTATAATTTATATTCTGTCTTCCCTCGCCACAGTACTGTCGAGTGAAGTCATCGAGGTCCAGTGACCAGAACATGACACCTGTGACGAACTGCCCACTTCACATAAGTCAAATGGGCGATTGCAAAGGGTCACTACTACTACCAATCGCTTCCAACAATACTAATCCATATCAAAAATGATACTTTAATGACCCCCGAAGATACTTCAGCCTAGTTCTCTGGAAATATCCAAATGTGACTTTGTAACTTTGATACCTCCCTCCTAAAAGACTATGTAGACTCTTTTTGCTGACAATGGAACCGCGGTTCTCATTCGGTGGTACGCGTACCCCCAGGGGGACGGGACAAATTATACAGGGGGGTACGCAGTGATATATATATATATATATATATATATATATATATATATATATATATATATATATATACTTTTCGTTTAAAACAACCCAGAGGTTAGATGAAGGTCACCGTTTGCTGCGTGACTCACCAAACCACCGTGCCCAAGCATCGCGTTTGAAAGGTGTGTATGAAGGATGAGATGAAATCTCTTAGATCCTATAAACCACTCATGGGACGGTTTTTATGGTGCCCGATTGTGCAATGGCCATGGAGACACCACGGGAGATATATCGGGAACTTGAGCCAAGAGCCCAAGACCTGAAAAATGTCCTTGGTACATTCAGGTCGACAGTCGAGCGCTTTACCGCACGACCATCAGTCCCCCCCTCCGTTAGATAGGTGGGCACATTCCATTATGAAATAGGGCATTTGTTCGCGAACTTACCTGTGAAAGATACCCGCGGACATACTTTCGCACTCTTTGAGGGTACAGTCGTCGCGATAAAGGTTAAGAATCGCTGTAATTGAGGGATGGGTGCGGTGGCGTAGCTAGCGGGGTGGGGGTGGGGGGTAGACCCACGGCGACACTCATTATGCCACCATCATTGGCGGGATTTTCACCAGGCTAGTATGTTTTGAAATGGGCGGCATTTTAAGGAGAGCACCACTGTCCACCACTAATGCCAATTCAGCCACTGGTTTGGGTGTGGGATTAAGAGGTGAGGGGGGCATTTACCTTCTTTCAGGCAAGGCAATATTCCTTTCCAGCCAACATGTTATATCACATGGTGTTAAACACTTAACATCTGATAAAAAGAGTTTGTTAATTATATTTTACTCATCAATCTCCCAGGTTATTGGTAAGAATTTTTTTAAGCAAATTAAAATATTTACTTACAACTTTCAATGCTAATTATATATTTCATTTTTTTTTAAATAAAGTCGTTAAACTGTCACGTGTTGTACCAAGTGCAGTCAGGTGATTTTTTTTGTATCTCTCTGTTTGAACCAGGCGTATCTGTTTGATACCGGGTCAAATAACCGATGGGTCACATTCTGTGGTTAGGTTGGTATCACATACAGTGGTTAGGGTGGTGTGACGGTTTACTAATTGACTTGTATCATTATTGTCAGGGATATCCTGTTGATATATTTAGGTCATTTATATTTATGCATGGTTGTGTATGTATGCTTGCGGGGTTTTTTTTATATTATATTATTATTATTATATATTTGTATCAGACAGTTTGATTTCTAAAGGTACACAGTTATGACTACAATTACTTTGAGATAATAGAACATATTCCATTAAAATTATTTGAAATTCTTAATCTCATCAAAGTTTTTTTTATAGTAGGCTAAGTCTGACAAGACGTCAATTCTATACGCCAGTCTGTCTGTCAATGCGTCTATTCTACTATTCTATATGTCAGTCTGTCTGTCAAGACGTCTATTCTATACCCCAGTCTGTCTGTCAAGACGTCTATTCTACTATTCTATATGCCAGTCTGTCTGTCAAGACGTCTATTCTATACGCCAGTCTGTCTGTCAAGACGTCTATTCTATACACCAGTCTGTCCCAGCCATATATGAACCATTTTTAATTGACAACCTTTCAAAGAGACATATTTAATATGGAAAAATACACAACGTACATTATCTATCTATGAGTTCTAAATAGGAAATACACACACACACACACATAATACAAGCAAATGCAAGAAGTTCCGGGGCAATAAAACATGGATCAGTGATCATCACTAATGAAACTATATATATTTAGTGGTTTCCGAGTATGGAACTCATGAATTAAATGGTCTGAGACGTACACTAAAGGGCTGTAGGCAAATAGTTGTATGGGACTCTGATGTTCTAATAGTGCCTGGAACTTAAACATTTGCTTATATTTCCCAAGTCCCTATCAGCGAACATGTAAAAAAAAAATAATGAATGCAAAGAGACTGTCGTGCAAGAAATCATTTTTCTTTTTTAAATAAATTGAGAACCACTGCTTACCCCGGGGGGGATGTGGGGGGGGGGGAAGAGGGAGGCAGACTCTTTAACCATTATTAGCAATCAATACATTAGTAGCAAGAAAAATGTTTTAGTTTAACGGTTGTCACGAGGGCCGTAAGTATTCAGTTTAATATCTGTCCGCCGGCCAACTTGACTTCCCCGCCCTTGCCCCCCCCCCTGGGAAGCACCTTTCACCCCCCCCCCCCCCACTTTCCCCTTTCAACCAAATTCTTTTAATGTTCACTGCCTTTGAATATCCCTGATCCATCCCACCCTCTACCAGTGTGTATGTATGTGTGTGTGTGTGTGTGTATTTGTGTGTGTATGTGTGCTTACATGTATGTGCGAGTGTACCGGATCTTCTTTTGTTGCGCTAGAGGACCCCACTTTCATTTCTAATCTTTTTTTTTTCGTCATTCAATATGTTCCCACCTCCCTTCCCCCTCTTTACCTTTGGCTGTCCCTTACCCCCTCCCACTCCAACTCAGACACACACACACACACACACACACACAATAATGTCTCCTGTTCATTTCATACTAAAAAAAATGTAACCTTATAATAACGCTGTCATGTGTAGGTAGGTACAATGAGCAATATTGTTAATAGCAAAATTGGAGGTTACTGAATGTGACTAACGGGGTGAGGTGACTTAGTGTTGGAGTTTACACGACTAGTTTATTGTTTATTTATAACATCCGCTTTGCCGTGGAACTTTTGTTTTTATTTTATTATTGCTCCGTATTCTGTCTGATATTAGGAACTTCCTAAATGTATGTAGGACTTCATTTGGATTCACAGGTAAGCTCGAAAAAGCATATTAATATTGATTAAATGTTGCTAACTATTATAGATGGTTATTTATAGATGATACATTGTTTCCCTAATTCTCTATCAGTGTCGTTAATGTATTTCTTATTTATCTCAGATTTATCTCAGATTTATCTCACAGTTTTCTTGTGTTTATCTCAGATTTATCGCTCTATATTTCCTTGAAGTTAATCTTGTAACTTCAAATTTTAATATTTTCTGAATCATTTTTTTATGTGGCAGTTTCCCCTCCCCCCCACCCCACCCCTGGAGGGGGAATGTGTGAGTTTGTGGCGATGGGGGTGGTTAGCTCGATCGGCGGGAGACGTACTTCTGTCGACACTTTAAAACCACTATATGAGGCTATTTAGTAGTACATTTACTTTTCACACACCTCCCCTACCTTTCTTCCAACGATCAGCAGAGTCAAGTGTGCAGTGGCCATTGAAACACCAAGAAATATAAAGGCAGGTGACTTGACACAATGAGATTTAAACCCATAACTTACCACGTGTATATTGGACTCACAACCAAATCGTGGTCACTCCATTTAGATATTTTCATTCAATTATTTTTGTTTTTAAACTAGGCTCCTGTAAAGAGTATTAATTCTTGTCATAGTGTTTGTTTCTGTATTTATTAAGTTCATACAACGTTAAGCTGTGTCGATTGTATGGAAAAGCATCCGAATTATATTAGCGAGCATCCATAATTGAAATCTTCAATGGGACATGTATCTCTAGAAATGTATCATTAAACACATATCCTTATCCTTGTTGTGCCTGACATTGGTTGACAGTTTATTGACATTTCGTTAAAAAAACATTAGACTGACCGCTAGGCAGATCGTACATGATGTGACCCCCATGGGCCATACATGTCCATACCATTACTCCCGACCACCCACACCAATCACGATGATTTTGCCCAGTTTTTATTATGCCTCCAGGGCAACGACCTAAAATGTAAGGGAGACCTGCAAAACTCTACTTTCTACCCTTTTTATGTCTTTCCTTATTTTAATGGCCCAATATTTTCTACTGCGTTTGGGCCCCACCCCCAACTGACGGTAGTCAGTCTGTGCTAGACTTTTTAGAGCATTTTCGAAAAAAAATGCTCTATTGTCCCCGTTTTGTCTGTCTGTCTGTCTGTCTGTCTGTCTGTCATCACCCTAGATCTCAACAACCATAAGCCCTAGACCCATGATGTATATATCATTTTGTAGGTCTTGGCCTGCCAAGAAATGACTTTTCTCCATTTCGCGATCTGACCTCTGAGGGCCGTAAAAGGGGGCTTATAAAGTACCGTTTTTTTTACTATATAAGCTATATTAATAAAAGAGCGTCCTATATCTCAGCAACCATAAGTCCTAGACCCATGATGTATATATCATTTTGTAGGTCTTGGCCTGCCATGTGTACATCAAAAGTTCATTTTGCGATAGGACCTCTCAGTGCCGGGCTTCAGGGCTCCTAAGGGGCTTATATATTATATATAGATTATAAGCTAAACAAAGGGGCGAAATCATTATTTATTTTTGTAACAGTTATTCAACATGACTTACTTCCCTTACTTTTTATAAAACCCATAATCAATGACAACTTTGCAGCACAGCTCAATCGACCAAAAGTCATCATTTGTTGGGACTTCAATCAAGATTTCAAAGAGCCCGGGGCAGAAATTGAAAATTTCTTCGAAACAAACTTCAACATTCAATTACTTTCACCAAGATTGGCAACAACTATTTATTAAACAACAATTGACGGAGTTTTCGGACGATTAAATAACTACAATTTAGAATGTTTCAATTATGAGTCCTATTTCAGTGACCACAAACCACTTGTAGTTAGATTTAAGAGAAAAATTTTTTTTCAAATATAAAGAAACGTCTTTTTAATATTTTTTTCAGATATATGCATTATACAATTGAATTTATAAACATTTCCGAAATTGACAAATATTTACTGAAATATAGCATACGTGTGAGGCCCTTGAAATTTTTCCTGGTGAAATTTGGTGCAAAGTCGTCCCACAAGTCCACCCAGCTTTAAATGGGTACCTAACTTTAAGTTGGGGAAGTAAAGGCGGCTGGGCGTTGTGCTAACCACACAATCCCTTCATATGCCGAGGTTATAGAAACAGATGAATTCTACACTTCATCTGCCCCGATGGCCCGCTAGGGTTAAGGGAACTTTACTTTATAGCATACGTACTGATACATACACGAAAATGCGCTAACACGTCCTGTGTCCAGTATGGAACAGGCTTAAATTGCTTGTTTTTTTATTCATATTTCAATTTAAAGAAACAATTATCAAGAAATATTTTGCAATTAGAAAACTGGTCCGAGAGATTATTTTAAAAAATATAAATAAAGTGTTATCGCATTAAATTGTACTGAAACCCATAATGATTTGGAGGTCGTATTTGCAGCGACCACTCTGGGGTATTGGGGCGCACCAGACAGAAACTTCAAGGGGGCCCCCCTAGGCAAAGTTACATGCGGTGTCTTCTTTGCATTAAATTTAATAGGACTAAATGTATAAAAGGGGGGCCCCATTAGTCTCTCATTTAGATCGGCTCTGGTCAACACAGCCTGGTGAGCATGGTGGCTATCTGTCTGGTGGGGGGGACATAACTAACCAGGCCCACCGACAGAAATTTCGGGCCCCTGGGCAGGGCTGTCATGGGCCCCACGTGTTGATAATATTATCGAAACTTAATTGGCCAGCTCAGTCCGGGCCCCTACAACTCGCCCCCCTCTCGGCTTGCTAGAAACTTTTGGGTTGATAGCTCCCGCAATATGTTGAAAGGGGTAAGGGGGCATCTAAAAATAGAATGCGTGATGTACACCCCCCCACCCCCGTTGGGTCCCCAGTCTTTCATGTTTGTTTAGTTGATTAGTTAGGTAAGATCAAAACTTTTGGTACATTCAGGTAATTAGTATATTTTTTCCCACCGCGAGCCGTGTTGCGTTGTGTTTCGATCTCGACTGTTGATCTAATCAGCTGCTGTGTAACGCGACCGAACTGCATAAGTTCAACGAAGCATGAAGTAGGCTATATGGATGGCCACTTAACCGATTTAAAGCCTTGGCTAGATATTGGCAAACCAGTTCTTTTGAAGCATTATCATAGACACTAAGTAAGTAAGTAAGTAAAGTTCCCTTCTTAGCCCTAACGGGTCTTCGGGGCAGATGAAGTGTAGAATTCATCTGTTTCTATAACCTCGGCATATGAAGGGATTGTGTGGTTAGCACAACGCCCAGCCGCCTCTACTTCCCCAAATTAAAGTCGGGTACCCATTTAAAGCTGGGTGGACTTGTGGGACGACTTTGCACCTGGAAAAATTCCATGGGCCTCACCGAGGATCGAACCCAGGACTCTCAGGTTGACAGTCGAGTATCTACACCACTCGTCCATCCGTCCCACATCATAGACATTAAGTGAAATAATACTCTACGAACAATATTCTTGCAAGGAACAATCTTACTGATTTGACACGTTTGAAAAAAAAACACTGCGAAATAAATTCTTTGCTGAATATTAAACACATTAAACAGTCTTTTTATAATTCGGTATAGGTGTGTGCTGTCTTTTAATCCGGACAAAACGACAAATATACGAGATAACAAGACACTTTCCAACTAAATAAATACATTACTCTAATCATGGCCACATTTTTTTGATACCCAGTGTGGTCGCACTTTATTCCCCCACCCACCCCCCTTTACAAGCGTACACACATGTAGAAATTCTATATTTCAATAATTGTTATCAAAATGCCTTCCCTCCCTCCATTTAAAATTTTACCTGGGCTGGACCAGTACACTTTAAAAAAAAAATTTCGTAGGCAACAACTGGACCGTTTCGTAAGGATAGACAAAAAAAAACCATCCGTTACCCTAACCCTAACCTTATTAATCAGTAAAGTCAATGTAAGGAAGAGATGTTCACCTCTTAGATCATGTCAACCATTATGGCACTGGTTTTGTGTGTGTGTGTGTTTAGTGTCCTTATTTCATCCCACCAGTCGCGATAGAGCAAGGGCCACGAACACAGCTATAAGGTGCCACGCCTCCCCCCCCCCACCATAACCGATGGTGTAATGGTCATGGAGGCACCACGGGATATATCGCGGGTACTTTAACCATGACCTGAAGTCCTGAATATCCATTTGGTACTCACCGGAGATCGAACCAGGGTCCTTCAGATCGACAGTCGAGCGCTTTTCCTCTCGACCATCCGTCATACGAAGCGCAGTACCCAACTGTTCTAATAGAGGTCGTCTCGACAGTATACTGGATCCCCGGGGAAACAACTATGCTGGGGCCCTTTAGGACTATCACTCCAATATAATGAAATGTGTATGGGGGATTCGGGCCCTTTAGGAACTATCACTCCAATATAATGAAATGTGTATGGGGATTCGGGCCCTTTAGGACTATCACTCCAATATAATGAAATGTGTATGGGGGAATAAGCATGAAGTCAAATATTGTAGAAACCAAAAGCCCACAAATGGCCCACCAAGGGCATATTCCGGCCACAACCACAGGCCCGTAAGCCCATCAAAGGTCCATACGGCCTTGTACGGGTTACATATGGAATCAAGGGGTCACTCTAATTTTAAATAAATCTCACCGGGTATTTTATTCTGGGCTAACGCTCCTTCTTGGGGGGGGGGTATCCTATTTAAAAATACTTAATGAGATTTAAGAGTCTCCGAAACATCGCATCAATGACCGTGGGTAGGTGTTGATTCAAAAATATTTTCCTCAACGCAAACAAATCTCTGACATTAAAACTTCCCATTGTCTCTGATACAATGTATAATACAGTACACATATAGAAAATGCTATCAATGACCCTGTTCAACACAGTTCCTAATTTTAAGACTCCATTATAAATTAACCGCTCGTGCATGCCTGAAAGACATATCTAACAATAGATACGAAACCAAATAAGTGGAAATGCAATGACATACAACAGGAAGGTTAAAAAAGGATTTCAAATGTTCACATTTATGTTTTGTGTTGATAAGAGAAATACTGGCCCACAATGCCTTCACACACACACACACACACAAACACACATAACGGCTCCCATATGTAATTACACATACACGCATTGTGTGCATGATTTCAAAAGATGGCATGAATGCTTAAGGTTGATGAAATTCTCGGCCACATTTTTTTTAAAAAGCATAATGACCCCATTCGTATGTAATTATACACTTACCGGTCTGCATTATGTGTATCATTGTCTAACAAAAATAGATTCTATTTAGCTATGAAAAAAAGTAAAGTTCCCTTAGCCCTACTGGGCCATCGAGACATGAAGTGTATAATTCCTCTGTTTCTATAACCTCGGCATATGAAGGGATTATGTGGTTAGCACAACGCCCAGCCGCCTCTACTTCCCCAACTTAAGTCAGGTACCCATTTAAAGCTGGGTGGGCTTGTCGGACAACTTTGCACCAAATAAAACCTGGAAAAATTCCATGGTTTTCACCGAGGATCGAACCTATGACTCTCAGGTCGACAGTCGAGTATCTACACCACTCGGCCATCCGTCCCACTTTAGCTATGAATGTATACCTAAAAAAAGTATTTCCAGTAAATTATATTTATGAGTATAATGGTCCGCTTAATGCTTAAATTTAATTTTAAAAAAGAAATAATAAATTATGCCATTTCTTGGAATTCCTTTTACTTTTTATTTTACCATAAACCTATACAGTGTAAGCCACGAATTAGCTATTATAATATCTAATCTGTGGTGTAAGCCGAGTACTTAGAATAAAATGTATTGAGTAAATGGCTTGTAAATTGTAACTAATTTTGAGACGTTTATATAAGTGCGGGTATACATTTTAAAGGTCTCTTTTAGTAGAATCGGTAGGACTAGAATGGAGTTATATTACAACTGTAGCCCATGGCCGTCGCAGTGATGGGGTGTAGCCTATAAGATATCGGAGGTACATTATAATCTGCTAAAAATTGAATTTTCAACTGATGAGGGCTTGTGATAAGATTTGCGGAGAGTGCCAGAGGGCCCAATGCTAGATACTGGCCAACCTTGGTGGCTTATCTGGTTTTTTTTTTACATCTTGTCCAGTGTGACCCATAACAGTCTAACAGTGCGTTTGACAAACTCTTGGACCCCACGTGGACCACTAAATCATTGTCTTTAAGTTCTATTGTAACAATTAAGGCGTGTTACAGAATGGAGAATGTATTTCCTAATTCTAACAGGTTAGGACTGGTGCTAAAAAAAAAATTACCCCCTCCCCCCCCCCACCCCCAAAAACGAAAAACGGTGATTAACAGGAAATGAAAAAAATTTCCGTTTTCAGGTTAAAAT
Source organism: Bulinus truncatus (assembly GCA_021962125.1). Classification (NCBI taxonomy): domain Eukaryota; kingdom Metazoa; phylum Mollusca; class Gastropoda; family Planorbidae; genus Bulinus; species Bulinus truncatus. The sequence goes on from JAGDYQ010000004.1 coordinate 1,077,032, forward strand.
GTTTATGAATAGTGTATTGCAACATCCTGAAATAGACAAAAGTAATATATATATATATATATATATATATATATATATATAAACTTGAAAGAAAATAATTAAGTTAAAAAAATATTGTGGAGATACGCGGTCGACCCCAGTTACTTTGCGCTTCAACTTTCCTGGTTTCAATCTGTTGTGATTTTTTTAGGCAAAATTTATTGAACTAAAGTAATTAAATGATAGATAGATAGATAGTTAGATAGATAGATAGATAGATAGATAGATAGATAGATAGATAGATAGATAGATAGATAGATAGATAGATAGATAGATAGATAGATAGATAGATAGATAGATAGATAGATAGATAGATAGATAGATAGATAGATAGATAGATAGATAGATAGATAGATAGATAGATAGATAGATAGATAGATAGATAGATAGATAGATAGATAGATAGATAGATAGATAGATAGATAGATAGATAGATAGATAGATAGATAGATAGATAGATAGATAGATAGATAGAAAATAAAACCGCTCCCACTGGAGGCCGCACAATCACACCGAAGTATGCCCAGACCCGCCGATAGGGGGGCAGTTGCAAATGCCCAGTGGCCCGGCGAGTTTTAGGGGCCCGGACTGAACTAGCCAATCAACTTTTGAAAATATTATTATCAGCACGGGGCGGGGGGGGACCCGTGACATCCCTGCCCAGGGGCCCGAATTTTTTGTCGGTGTGCCTGAGTATGCCCCACCTGAACTATAACGGTTTGAATATTAGAATGAACATTGTAAGATGAAAGGAAAAAAAAAGTGGGGGGGGGGGAGAAAGAGGTGGGGTCGGCGGGAGAAGATTGCCACTCTTTACGGAAGTATCCATTAGTGTTGTACACACTTTCATACTGTGTACTGTTTACTAAACTATAAACTAGACGCTGACTTGTGTGTCAAGAGTCTTCCATTGTCCAGGTTGACAACTGTCCAGTAATGGACCAATCCTTCCTCCCTCCCCCAACCCTTTTTGTTTCTCTATTTCACTTTATTTGTTACCATTATATATATATATATATATATATATATTATATATATATATATATATATATATATATATATATATATATATATATAGCTATCGGACAACAGAATAAACATAAGTGAGTCATGTAGATGAACCCCAGGGCTCGGCAAGAGAGGAGCGTGTGTCCAAAAGACTTGAGAGCAAGACCTCACTGGTATTTTAATTTGTACTACTGTTGTTAGTTGTTTTGTTGTTTTTTTTTTGTAATTATAAATTTTTAGTGAAGTGAACGTAAAAGTATGCGCGTTGTTTAAACTAATGTGTGTATGTGTGTCATCTAACATTGCACGGCTAACATTCCGCGTGTAGTAATAAATCTACAGGTGTGCTGGATGCATTTAATATCGCAACCAAACTTCTCTCCATTGTGCAACACTCGGTCGTGCCACACCATCATAGTTTTGATTAACTAGAACTATTACTATTTCGCTTTTTTTCACTTTTAAGATATTATGAAACGGGGAAAAAGAAGCAATAAAGGTATTTAATGTTTTAACTAGTTTTCCTACTCTGACTTGAAATGATTAAAAACCAGCGTGCATGTAATTTTTTTGTTAATGTAGGGAGATTTATAATTTTGTCTTAAATGTAATTTGATTACGCATTATTTCATGTAGTTGTGAATCACCTATCTATCTATCTATCTATCTATCTATCTATCTATCTATCTATCTATCTATCTATCTATCTCTCTATCTCTCTATCTCTCTCTATCTATCTATCTATCTATCTATCTATCTATCTATCTATCTATCTGTCTGTCTGTCTATCCAGAACCGTTCTAATGGATTGGTAATTTATGTGGCTATGTGGCTGACTAATTGCCTAAATGGCTGACTAGTTGGCTGATAAAGTGGCTGACTAGTTGGCTGATAAAGTGGCTGACTAGTGGCTGACTAGTTGGCTGATAAAGTGGCTGACTAGTTGGTGGATAAAGTGGCTGACTAGTGGCTGACTATTTGGCTGATAAAGTGGCTGACTAGTTGGCTGATAAAGTGGCTGACTAGTTGTCTATTTGCCTAAATGGCTGACTATTGGCTGACTAGTTACCTGACTAATTTACCAAATGGCTGACTAGTTGGCTGATAAAGTGGCTGACATTGTCCCTCTATTAAGGGCGGCTTCCTGTTGAGAGATCCATTTTATCGCTACATAAAACAGCTAACACGTCAGTGAACATAAAATTCGTAATAAGGTTCCCTCTTGTCTAAGACTGTTAGGGGACCCGAGATCAGAAAGAGGCGTCTTTGACAGTTTTAGCATCGGGCCCCAAATCATTACTTTTCTTATGCGCCCCCCCCAAATGTCCCATTTATCACTGGGCCCCCTAATAGTACTTTTCTTATGGTCCACTTATGCCCCATTAATCACCGCCCCCCCCTAATGTACAAGTGTATCTTTGTCTAGGGCCCGTTATAAACTTTTGCTTTGGTTCCCTTTATGTACGTTACTACCAGTGGCGCAACCAGCAAAAAATGCTGGGGGGCAGTGGCGCCGAGAGCCAAAGCGGGCCCCAGGGCAGGACATCATTGCGGGCCCCTTAATAAACAATGAGTCGTGAAAAATTTGACATGGTCGGGGCTGCCGGGCCCCCTTTATGCCCCCTTACAGATGCGGGCCCCCTGGCAATGACTCCCCTGCCCCCCCTCTCGGCGGCCCTGGAGGGGAGGCTCACATATAGAAAAAAAATGCTTGGGGGGGCTCACATATAGAAAAAAGTCAGTTTATATAGTAAAATATTTATGATGATTTGGTCTGGGGGGCCTGAGGCCCCCCCTTCCGGTTGCGCCACTGGTTACTACGTTTGTTTGTCCAGATAGGTATTCATTATTTGTAGTCATGTGTGGGCAGTGGCCCTTCATTACGAAAAAAAAAATGCTGCAGAAATATTGTTGCTCTGTATGCAAAGTCTCAACACGCAAAGATGCTGGACAATCTTTTTTTATAAACATGTATATATAATATATACTTTTTCTTATTGAATTTTTAAAGTGTTAGATTGGCATCTACTATTATAATTATTATAGGCTACCCGCATCCTTGTTTTTTGTGTATCATTTCTACGCTCCACTGCCCGCCCGATGAAAACGCTCAGGGGGGTTGTATTGTATTTATCGCACCCCTGAATTCGCTTGACCCTACACGCAGAGGTTAATGTTAACAAATAACATTTTTCATTCCTTCAAACGATTAAGAGCGAATCAAAGTAATCTCACTTATGTCCCTTTAAAATAATAAAAACTGTACAGTGTACACATTAATAAGAGATATTTTGTCTTACGCTGTTGTGTTCTCATTTTTTGTTTTCATAATGATGACCTTACTGTTTTAAATGTGACAAAATGCCAACCCGCCTCCCTCATCATTCCCCCAAAGTCCCAAAGCTACGGGGGGGGGAGGGGGGTACCAGCTGTTTACCATGTCCGAGCATGACCGCCTTGACCTATTTAGTGTAGAAAGAAGGTAGTGGTCCGAGATTTTCACGGTTTAGGAAACACTGTCGTAGTCGGATAGAGATAACCCGCCCCCTTTTTACTACATGTGATAAAGCCAGGGCCGGCATTAAGAATTGCGGGGCCCAATTTAACGGATGCTTGCGAGGCCCCTCTTCTATTTGTTTTTACAATAACAACTATTGCTATTAATGAGCTAAATGTAAATTGCGAGGCCCATGCCAGGGGCCCAATTTGAAGCTATTGGTTAAATCGGCCTAAGGCCATACCTGGTTAAAGCTATATATATATATATATATATATATATATATATATATATATATATATATATATATATATGAATTTGACAACATTGTTGGGTGAATTTTTTCAGAATTTTTTTTTCAGGATTAGGGTTAGGGTTAGGGATAGGGATAGGGTTAGAGATAGGGTTAGGGTGTGAAGCAATATTATCTATGGCTGGTACCCGAAGTAAAAAAAATACGGGTTCGGTCGGACCGAACCGTAGCCACTGCGTTTTACTATTCTCAGCGAAAAACGACGGGAAAAAAAAGCCTACAAAAATGTAGAGACATGCTCCTATTTATGTCCGTAATTAAGAGGATTAATATGTAGTTGCTGTTGTTGTTTTTTAAGTGGAAAAGGGGGGGGGGGACGGGGTAGGGAGGGGAGTGATCTACAGACCTTTTGCATCTAATACCATTTACATAATCACGCAGCGGATGGTGCCCAAAAGGCACAAGAGGGCCGTGTCGTAATCGCCCTGTTGGTCTATAATCTGTGTGCTGAGCTGCATACAGTACTTGTATTGCGCGCGTAAGAAGCCAATGTCAGTGTTACATGTCATGTGTGTGTGTGTCCCTGAAATATGAAGCGTGTAATATTCGTATGTGACTGACTGTGTTTACTGTAGGCTCAACACAACGATCCCATCATCCGGCGTTATCAGATCTCATATTTCCAATATTACTCAACAAACAGATTAATAAATAACATATTGTCTCGTCAATACGAGAACTGTGGTTCACAGGTTGTTGGGGTCGCAACCATAAGGATGAATTTCAGGAGTATCCTGACAAAATCATTGATTATAGGATCGAGGATGTGTGTGCATAATTACATGATCAACCATTCCACTTTATCGAACTATTACATGTACTCAGGCCCACCGAAGGAAATTTCGAACCCCTGGGCAGGGCTGTCACGCCCCCCCCCCGTGCTGATAATAATATTTTCAAAAGTTGATTGGCCAGCTCAGTCCGGGCCCCTAAAACTCGCCGAGCCCCTGGGCATTTGACCCCCCCCCCGCCCTCTCTCGGCGGCACTGCATGCACTTTATATGTTGATATCATCAATATAGATTTGAACACAGGGCCGGATTTAGATTTGATAAGGCCCTAAGCTATTTGAGATATGGGTCCGTTTTTTAAGCCCGGATATTATATATCAGTGCCAAATACTTAAGTATATGTGACAGTTGCTCACACGGACAATTTTTTGGGAGGACCTAAGAAAGTGGGGGCCCTAAGTTATAGCTTTTGTAGCTTATACGTAAAACCTGCACTGTGTGAACCTTATAAACTTGTATATGTTAATATTATTAATATTATCAATACAAATTTGAGCCTTATGGTAGCGATGATTATTTACTAAGCAGATTACGAGCTGTAAAGATGACTTTGTCAATAATTACATTCTTAATGGTACTTGGAATTAACAGGATAAGCGCTCAAAGAAAATTATGTAAGTAGTTGTTTATTAAGTTGTAGATAGTTGTTAATAGAGTATGCGAGAGATATGTTTAAAGAGTATGTTTATATAAGTAACTGTTTATTATATTAAAAGTATGTCAGTATTTTTAGTAAGAAGTTGTTTATAAAGTGAATCAGTAGTTGTTTCATGATTGTATGGTGAACATTTTTGTTTGAAAGTATCATTATTTGTACATGTATTAATAAACAACCCCCTCCCCTCATAAAAGAAACATGTGACTTCAATATAATATTGTGGCTCTCTAAATACTTTGGTATTGAAGTTTGACACAATTTTTTAGAGCATTTTCGAAAAAAAATGCTCTATTGTCCCCGTTTTGTCTGTCTGTCTGTCTGTCTGTCCGTCATCACCCTAGATCTCAACAACCATAAGTCCTAGACCCATGATGTATATATCATTTTGTAGGTCTTGGCCTGCCAAGAAATGACTTTTTTCCATTTTGCGATCTGACCTCTCAGGGCCGTAAAAGGGGGCTTAGTACCGTTTTTTGCTATATAAGCTATATTAATAAAGAGCGCCTATATCTCAACAACCATAAGTCCTAGACCCATGATGTATATATCATTTTGTAGGTCTTGGCCTGCCAAGTGTACATCAAAAGTCCATTTCGCGATAGGATCTCTGAGGGCCGGGCTTCAGGTCTCCTAAGGGGCTTATATATTATATATACACCTTGTACGTTCAATAACCCATTCATTTGGTGCGAAATACTGCAGCACGTAGTTTCACCAAGATTTATTAAGAAACTCATCAAATGAAATAGTAAGATTGTGTTCTGAGTTTAATTGAAATTGTGTAATGCATATATCTGTAAAAAAATAATTATAAAGACGTTTCTTTATATTTGAAAAAAAATTATTTTCTCTTAAATCTAACTACAAGTGGTTTGTGGTTACTGAAATAGGACTCATAATTGAAAACATTCGAAATTATAGTCATTTAATATACCAAGATTGGCAACAACAATTTATCAAACAACAATTTACGGAGTTTTCGGACGATTAAATGACTACAATTTAGAATGTTTCAATTATGAGTCCTATTTCAGTGACCACAAACCACTTGTAGTTAGATTTAAGAGAAAATAATTTTGTTTTCAATTATAAAGAAACGTCTTTTTAATATCTTTTTTCAGATATATGCATTACACAATTGAATTTGTAAACATTTCCAATAATTACAAATATTAACTGAAAGATAGCATACGTACTGATACATAATACGAAAATGCGCTAACACGTCCTGTGTCCAGAATGGAACAGGCTTAATTGCTTGTTTTATTTAAATTGTATCTCTACTTTTTGAACACCAAACACGATTCGACCGCTTTGAACGTTGTTACAACTTTCATTTCTTTTTTTTTTTGCTTTACAGTTTGCAATGATCGTGTTATTGAAGTAACATATGATGAGTATTCTATCGAAGATATCTGTTTCGAAATTGGGGAGATGGAGTTGACTTGGCACCAAGCTTACCACTACTGCCACAAGAGGCAAGGTTGGCTGGCCAATACAGTAAACAACCTGAAAGGTTTAAATGTAAAACTCTTGGCGGACAACAGTAAGTCATGCATAACTTGTACATTGTTTATGGGCCATTCACTTAGTACGTAAAGCTTTTTTTTTTCTTGATTTTTCTGCATCCTCCTAACGTAATTTTTTTTTATTTTGCCATTCTTTATCACAGCGTGTCACACCTCCCCCCCCCCCGCCCCACCCTTAAAGGTCTTATGCAATAAGTCAACGGTCCCCTTTTGTGTTAAGATTTAATTCCATATTTTTTTTAGTTGTCTTAAGGGCTCGATATACCGCCGGGGATGCCGGGGATATCCCCGGCACTGAGAACTGTCATCCCCGGCTCTGCTTTAGCTAATATATCCCTGCCGGGGATGAAACCATAGACATTTATCCCCGGATCTGCAGAAATTTCTTTCCAATCCCCCGGCACTGGTTTTTTCTTAATCGAGCACTGGTTGTAGTCTATGATTTGTTGATAAAAATCAGAGAAACGATGTGTGTAGAGGCGGAGGGGGAACTTATGTTTGACCATATGAGAAACAACAAAGTGCAAGGCTATAGGGATTTTATACCATGATAGGAACACCATTAACATGTGGTATCAAAACGAGAACCGTCCGCCGGCAAGCGAGCAGAAAAATGTTAAACAGATATACGACGTATAAGTGTTCCGAGAGAGAACAGCAGTGTATTGGAGAGCTATGAAACATTTAGACTTATGTGAGCTAAACTTCTTCTTCTTGTTCTCGATATATGATTATGAAGGATTTCAAACGACCAGGCCTATAGTTATGATGAACTGCACGGTGGCATCCAGGTCCGTCTCTGCTCCCATAAAGTTTTTGATTGAAGGAGGTCATCTGTGGCCAGAACCTGTTGCGAGCTGTGTCATGAAAAGGGCATGTTTGGAGAACATGTTCTGCATTCTCTGGAGACATCCCACATGGGCAGTCCTCACTGTTTCTAATGCCTAGCCTTCGGAACATGTGTGTTGTCTTAGCTGTTGTGCCCAGTTCTGAGTCTGAAGATAATATTTGGGCTTGTCTGGGAAAATTATAGTAGGGGTCGTTTTTGTCATGATCTGGGTGATTATTCATCCATTTTTGTTGGATTTGATTTTTATACAGTTCTTCATTTCTTCTGCATTTAGGGGGACTCATTTCTTGTATTTCTTTTGCTGCCAGATTTTGCCAATTGGTCAGCAATCTCATTTCCTTTTATTTTGGAGTGTCCTGGTATCCATTGCAGAACTGTTTCCTTTGAGTTTTGAATTTGTTTATGAAGAGCTGTTCTGAGCTGGGTTAATTGAGTGGTAGTGAGGATCCTGCAGAGACTGTATAATTTTTTTTTGGCATCTGTGAGTATGTGAGCTAAACAAGTAGCCAAAATTGAGACCGGAAATAAAAAAAAAAGAACAGTGATGGGCAGAGAGCTCTTTTTAGGACGTTTGGTATGTGGGGGTGGAGAGGGGCTTAGGCAGAGACTTCCAGATATATTTGGGGGTCCAGGGCAGAGACTTTCAGAGATAGTTAGGGGTCCAGGGCAGAGACTTTCAGAGATATTTGGAGGTCCAGGGCAGAGACTTCCAGGGATATTTGGAGGTCCAGGGCAGAGACTTTCAGATATATTTGGGGGTCCAGGGCAGAGACTTTCATAGATATTTGGAGGTCCGGGGCAGAGACTTTCATAGATATTTGGGGATCCAGGGCAGAGACTTTCAGATATATTTGGGGGTCCAGGGCAGAGACTTTCAGATATATTTGGGGGTCCAGGGCAGAAACTTATAGATATATTTGGGGGTCCAGAGCAGAGACTTTTAGAGATATTTGGGGGTCCAGGGCAGAGACTTTCAGATATATTTGGGGGTCCAGGGCAGAGACTTTCAGATATATTTGGGGGTCCAGGGCAGAGACTTATAGATATATTTTGGAGGCTAACAAACAACTATCAGAATTTATAGAAGTGAATACTTGAAGTAGTTCCCTTTTCAATGGGAGGCTCTGGACCTTCGTGTCGTTTTCCTATCTATCACAGCCCTTTTCATTAAATGGGTATTTATTATTTAATCGTCATTATCACAATATAAACACCAACAATTATTAGGGGATTCCCCGTGACACTCATCAACAAGGATTTTGTTATACAGAAGTTATAATTAACATAAATAACCCCAGGACGTTGTTTTTTTTTTCATGTTCTTAGTCATATATTTTTTTTACCGGCACTTCCTTCCTCGAGGTTGTTGATTCTAAGCCAACGCCCTCTACTCCCAGAGAACAATCAGGGATTAACTTGTACAGCAGTATACGGTTATTAAAAGATTAACACCTGAACAAAGACACGGACTTAAACGTCTGATTCAAAATGGCAGGTTGTTTAAGTTGTTCTTTTTTTGGCTTGTAAGTAACTGTCCAACGTGTTTTATATAATGTAGGTGTTACAAATAGAATATACTAATCAACTGTGTTTAACTTCATTGTGTTGAAATGACAACAGCGACCCAACACACGGAAGGCCCAGCTAACTATTGTTGTTTTGTTCTTTCCCAAAAATAAACCATTCAGATGGTTTTGCTGAGTTTCATTCATTTCAATTACATGTATGGTTTCATTCAAAATAGTTATATGTATAGTTTCATTCAATACAGTCATATGTATAGTTTCATTCAATACAGTCATATGTATGATATCGAAATCGTCCATATCACAGCCTTACTAAATTTTATTGTAGGCCCATTTAGTCATGGGAAAGCCAATATTTCTGTGTCTTGAATTGTGCAACTGTATTCAGAACCTCTGCATAGGGAAAGGGCAACCTAAACATTTGTAACGGTGCCATTGAACCTTTGAGGCCCCCTTCCTATGATATGACTTCTATTTTGGGGATAAGGGAGCACCTTTTTTTTTTTCAGAGAGGGTCGGGGGGTCCGCCAAGGGTCGAAGAATCTGGTTGCGGCCTAGCTTTAATGAAGACTTGGGGAGCGCATTTACATTTTCTATATTTTTTATAACAAATATACTTACACGAAAACTGTCGTCTAGCTAAAAGATCGGTAGAGACCCCTGGCGCAGAAGAAAATGTTGGGTATCTTAAATTTATTTCCATATCACTATATAAAATGATAAGGCTGCCAGGGAGTGGTCAACTGTGTCGAAAGATTCAGTTGCTCTCGACTGAGGTGGTAGACTACGGCGGTGTTCCAGAGACAAGCATTATCTCATAAATTATTAGTTTTTTATGTAGCTTAATAAAATAATGACTAAGCATGTATGTTTAAAAAGTAAAGATTTTTGTTCGTTCTTGAAATCTTTTAGAAGTATGGAATTAATTTGTTTCTGTAGTCGCAGTATATGTAGGAATTGTGTGATTAGCACAATGCCATGCCTTCTTTACTTTATACACTGATGTCATGTATTAATTTGAAACTGGGTAGAAACTCGCACCGCCTAAGGAAAACTAAATTACATAAGTATTTTTTAGTATAATTAGTATTATGAGATGCTTATTAAACAGGGATCCATTAATGTATCTCGATGAACTACTGCATGTTGGAGTTTAAAAAAATGAAACAATTATGGCGGCGGGTTGTAGTGGGCCAGTGATTGATTCACAAGATGCCCTTTCTGTGTAATATATATTTTTTGGTAGGATCTGAAAGTGGGCTTTTTAGTCAAGATGTAGGTTGGAATTACCAGTAAAGTCAGCGACGTTTTCTTAAGTAAGTCGCTCAGTCCTGGGGAGAAACGTAGAGATGACGCCCAAACACTGTTAAACTTTAAAGCAGCCACTTGCTACTATTGTCCCTTAAAAATCTTATAACACTGGGGGCCCTCTGACAATCCCCTACTAATACATCGTTTATTCCAGGTCCCTGGCAAGTGGGAGATTTTCTCTTACTTGTGGCAGGCAAAATAAAATTCCAGACTGGGGACCCCCATAACATTTGTGGGCCCAAGGCAGTCATCTAATTTGCCTATCTGTAAGAAAGGCTTGGAATATATTTTTTTCTTTAATAAGCTTAAGGGCCTACATACTCACTATTTAATTTTTACAATAAACAAATTTTTTCGGTACATGCCAGTCTCTTTGTTATTCTCTCAACAGGTGTAACTCGTATTTGGTCAGGCCACCACATAAAGAACAACAGACTTCTTGTTGACCATTTCCCCACTGTGGAAAAGTAAGTAGAGAAAATCCATTTAGCTGTTAATTTTATTTCAACCAAGGTCTTTTTTACATAAGAAAAAAATCAATCAAGAGATAAAGTGCTAAAATAGTAAGATATGATGAATTTGAAACTCAAAATGAAATGTTATTGAAAATCGCTGTCAATGAGAAACATTCTCTAAAAGTGAAACTTTCTATGGGAAAATCTTTTGTTAAAGTTTTAATTTATTTTTTTTTATTTTTATCATTGACTAATAGTTAATAACGTTAATGATTATTTATAAAATTATAAAAAGAGATCCTTTTTTGGGTAGGAAAATTAGGTCACTGCCTAGAGCCCCCTTACAAAGGAACCACCTTCCAGTACAAATTCCAAATTTGATGCTCTATTGGCCCGACTAGCAATTTTGAATATAGGGCCCTATATATCCCCAAGAGTCATCGTCTAGGGCCCATAAAAGATTAAGAACAAATCTGTTTTTAAATGTTTGGTAGAATTTTATTCAAGTGTTCGATAAGCCTATATTTAAATAAATATCATATATTAATTATTCAGATTATCAAATTTTAAGCATTAAGTTTAGACAAATAAAAAAAATAAATTTAAGAAGCAATATAAAACTTGAACAATAAAACAAAAACTTGTTTGAAAAAAAAACAACTTCATCTCATGATTAAATGAGAATCAAACAACAGAATCAAACAACATGGTTAAACAAAAGGGTATTTTACAAAATTATAGCTACTGGTGGTTAATACTGAAAGTGCTCAATTCTTCAACTGAGTTTTATTCCAATCTTGCAGATTAGCCAGCACAGAGAACATCAGTTTTAACACAACTCTAGCCAATGTGTCCAATTGTTTGTTGCTTGTATATAACAACAACACATGTTACAATCGGTAAGCTTTTACTTAAGATGGGTTTTTTTTTAACACAATAACAATAGCATAAGAGGTTATTTCTGATAAAATATTTGTACGAGAATAATTCAACTTAACACCCATCAATATGAGACACTAGGTGATAAAGAATAAAATGAAATACCTCAATGGAACTATACAGCAGATCAGAGTACGAACAGTTTCTAAAAGCCCAAATCTCGCTACACACCAGTGGTACTGAAATTTTGTGTGATTCAGTGACACACTAGGAAATCTGTTCATTTTTTTTTTTTGCGACTCACCTTAAACTGAAAAAAGGATAAATGAAGTAAAAGCTAAAATTAATGCATACCGCTATTTTTTGGATGATCCGAATGGCTGTCTCTATACTTAGCATTGCCTTAGTTATGCAGTGTCCATTTTTTAAAAATATAATTGCACTTTGTTTTATTATTGGCTCTCTTTGAGTGTTACTACAGACGAAACTACCCCAGCCACTTGATGGGGGGAGGGGTGGTGTGACACCATAGTACTGGTGTATTAACTTGTAGGCTTTGATTTTAGTTTTATTGGTAGTATTTTTATTATTAGTTTTTAAGTTTATAATAGTCAATGGATACAGAATAACTGATCTTTAAAATTCATTTTCAGGCCAGAAGACAAGATCCCACACTGTGGGCCTAGTTTTGTAGAAGAGTTCGTCCCCTGTGATGACCGCAATGTCTTTGTGTGTAAATTTGATGCAGTTGAACTAGGACAGCCTGCCATGCTCAGTTTACGTGGTATGTCTTTGAGACCTGCTCACCCTCCATAGTCTTGATCCACAGTGAGATGTTGTCTATCACTTTCCATATTGCATGCTCTCATTTTACCACATCAGTTATGTCTTTAGGGGGGAATTGGTGGTTGTGGGTCAACCGCTCCAGGCTCCTGTTCCTACTGTGATTGAAGTGTTTGGATACAATATAGCCTAAAAAGTTATTCTCTAGTTACCCAGTTGTGACACTCGCCCTAGGCACCGCCCATCGAACCTGTGATGATACCGTCACCTCTTTCCTCATGGTTTTCTTAGACACTGTTGGGAATACTTCAACCAATAGCATGGGATGGGTCAGATGGCCAAGTGAAATCATTTCTTCAATGCCAGAATAACTTAGAACATCATCCTCCCCCGCTCCCTCCAACCTTGGGTTTCTTCTATGGTAAGAGCTGGGACTTTTCTCATGTCCTATTGATGACATTAAGTCCAAAAGCTTACCTGACATCCCTTTGGGAAAGTAGTGAAAATTGTGCTATCTGTGGGAATCTTACATTTTTTATTACATGTACCACAATGAAACAAGTTTTCCCTAGTCTTAAAATTGACCGCGGCGTCCTATACTTGAACTAAATATTTAATGAAAGCTGTCAACTTTGAGTCGGGAAGGAGGATAAAGTCTATAAAAAAAAAAGAGTATCAATTTCAGATAAACTCAGGATTTCTGGGGCCACTTCACAAGTCAGGGCCCAGGCCCTGTAAGCTGACTGTTTAATCCGCCCCTGCTTGTTCCTCCATGAACATTGCAGCTGGGATAGTATTCATTGGGCCAGAAAAGGATCATGAAATAATCTCTCCTCTTTACCAGAAATGGATTGGAGGTTTAAGGAAAAAATGATTTTTAAATTTGCTTGTAATTCTATGCAAAGCTGTTTATCAATGTGAAAGAGCTCCAAATCTATCTACTTTGATGGTACTGGGGGCCCTGACAGGTATGCTATTGGAACTGTTAACCAGAATGTTTCTACCCAGGGCCATCCAGCAACCAAATCATTTCTTTTTAGTGCCCCTGGACTGGCGTGACACAGGGTGGACCAGTCCGTAGCTTTCTTGCCTTTGGGCTTTTTTGCAGTCTCCAGATTAGCTGAGAGACACAGCAAGTCTGATCTCATGGGTTCTAAGAGACTAAGTCTCAGCCCGCAGATTACTGAGAGAGTTCAAAGAGAGAGAGAGAGGGCCATCCAGCCTCTTTCCCCGACAAATCTTACAACGGCCATGCTTGTATGTACGGCCAATGCAATAACCAAATGTTTTAACTTTAAAAGTTTTTTTTAATCTCACATAATGTATATGATGTTAAAATTGTCACAACCAACGTAACCAGCTGATCTGTATGTGACCCATAATGTATCAACATATTACAAAATGGATGAAGCTTGTGAGGCAATATTCAAAGATGGCAGAACTTACAGGTATATAAATGAACTGTACAATTTTTTTATAATCTAAACAAAAGGGAATTTATTATGATTTTAATTAGATATGTGATATATTTACTGTTACTTATAGCCTTTAATAGTTTGTTTAGTTTTCTACTTTTTTTTTAACTATCTACACTAGGGTTGACAAAACTTGAAATTTTCCTGCTTTTGCTTTTGATAAACTTATTTACCCATAGTTAACATTGTTTTATTTTCTTTTCTGTCCTCTAGTTTCTTTGAAAGTTAAACCTCCTGCATTGTATTTTTTCCTGTACTAATCTCTTTGTGTGCAAATGAAAGTTTTTTTAATATTTAGGTATTTAGCTTGTAAATGTATTGTGATAGATATTACATGTACACACAAAGTAAATACCTAAACATTACAAACTGTGGTGCCTGTTTATGCAGTTTAACACACTGTCTTTCTAAATCTTTACATTAGAACATCTCTTCATAATACAACTACATGTTCGACCACATCTCTGTACAGTTTCACATCTACTCTTTAGGCTCAGAGATATGCAAACACTGTCAGAGCCCTTTTTTGTAAGTTCCTCGGGGACAGAAAGTATTTTCTGGGTCAGATCAAAAGGTCAGCAGTGCACAGCAGTGACAGTGAAACCACCACCTGCAAATATTTATCAAGTAAACTTCTCTTGATTATAGTTGTACCCCTAATATTTTATTTAAAATATGGGTTGCATTCTAATGCCCCCATGAACAGTTTTGTATGGTATGTCTTGTAATTATTAGATTTATATATATATATATATATATATATATACATAGTCAGAGGCTGTTGGAGTAGCTAGTACTGTACAAATGATGAACTGGCCTTGCAATAAGTCCTTGCCTGTTCTGTGTGAGCTTGACAAAACCTATGATGGTAAGTAAAAAAATGTGCAGTTTTTAATTCTAAGTATTTCTTTGTTTAACTATTTTATATTTCATCCAATAAGTGGTCATTAATGTATAAACTAATAATGAAATTAAGCATTTTATGATGATGGCTTGACTAAAAAAAAATGTTCCCTTGGGTAATAAAATCTGTTTGGTAACTTTCTACCAAGACACTCTATTTGATTAAAGCTAAGGTACTTGATGAACTTTTGAGCCTGTATTAAATGTAGCTTACAGTTTTTTTTTTACTTGCATTTTTTTTTTGCTTTTCCCAAAGTAACACCACCTCCTACAGTCACTGTTAATAGCTATGGATCTCAGATCATTGTTCTGAATGATCAAATATTAGTTCCATCATATATTTTGAAGCTCATGACCAGTCAATCAAATAATATGGCATCCCAGACACAAGCAACAAACTATTTTAATCTGTTCTGCAACATTAGCTCATCATTGACTATGGTAGGATATATTTTATTAACCTTATGTGGATTAACATTTGTTAATGTGTGCAGCTTGAAGCTGAAACCATGATTTGTTTTCCCAGTCCATTATTAAACATGTTTTTTTTAATAACTATATTTGTCTAACTCAGTATTATAAAGTTACCACAAAAATATGCCCAAGTTTTGTTAGAGCCAAGATTTAATCTGTGATGGCTTGGGAGATTTTAAGACTTGCTGTGTCATTCATTGGCTGTAATAGGCCCATGGCTAGCAGCTTACCCAGCTCATCCAACCGTTTCTCTCAGTTGGGGTGCTTGTATACTATGTGCTTTACTATCTCCACTGCCGTCCAATGGTGCTAACACTGTGAATATTGAATTGGAATATCTTGCAAATATTGGCACCAATCGGACAATGCCCAGTTCAAAAGTGAGCTAAGCTGTTAGTACCTGTTCTTCTCTGTTTCCAGCATGTGTCAACTTTGGATGGTCACTGGAGGTTCTTCATCTCATCCTGTCTGTCCACTGTCTTAGCTCAAGAAATACTTAAACTATTCATGGCTACAGAAGTCACTGAGTAGAATGAGTTCAGTTAGATCAACTTAATGATCATGCACATGGATCACAGGAGAAATTGATCAGTCTTTAGGCCTTGTAATTTTTCAACAAGATATATACAAA
Organism: Bulinus truncatus; assembly: GCA_021962125.1. Taxonomy (NCBI): domain Eukaryota; kingdom Metazoa; phylum Mollusca; class Gastropoda; family Planorbidae; genus Bulinus; species Bulinus truncatus. The sequence continues at coordinate 1,093,154 of JAGDYQ010000004.1, forward strand.
ATTTTACTAAATTATTATAATTTCATTGATTAAATAAATATTTTGCCCATAAAATTTAAACTTGTTATTTATAAACTATAAATGAGTACATTTGATTAATAAAATTTGTAAACCGCCAGTTGCATTACTAAAAACTTAGAGGCTTTTCTGCAAATTATTAAGAGACCTAAAACAATAATTTTCCCTATGGGCACCACTGAAATCCTAGGGATGGCCCTTCCTTGCTCCGTAGATCAAAGTTGCTACTATTATTAGAAAATTCATATATAAAATGTATTTAACATTTACCTACAATTAGTTAAAATAGTACTTCCCATATGAAATACAAAGTTTAAAAAATTTACTTGTACAACTAATCATATTTGTTTTTCTTTATTCATTTCATTTTTTTCACAGTCCCAGAAAATAACCCTGTTCTCAAATTTTATTCCATTTTTTACTGAATCTCATATTGAACCAGGATTAATCCCTTTTAGATGGCAAAACATGAAAGTAAGTATAGCCATGTAGTAGTAATAATATTTTTGTAAGTATTTAGTAACAGATTAACGTATCTCATGCTGCTAACATGCAAGTAAATTTGCCCTTCTCTGATCACAAATCACTAAAATCATAATTTTTGTTGTTACCTATAAATGCTAATGAATTCTTTTCCAAAAAAAAGGGCAAAGTCATAAAAAATCTGAATCAAGTTGTATGTTTATAATGGGAAATTTTTCTATCAGTCAATCTTGAATTGATGAAATGTTCAACTATTTTCTTTATTGAAAGGAATTGGGGGTGGGGGTATGTGTAGCACTCAATCATAAATAGGCCTTTATTTGTTCTATAATATTTTAGCTATTTTTTTTTATATCTTTCACATTTTACTTGAATTAAGGCTACAATTTAAATTACATTAAAAAACAAACTTTTTACTATTCTATTTGATCATACATATTCTTAGCTATTTAATTGTGTATTTCTTTTTTTACATGAGTATATCCAGTTATATCCAGTTAACATTTGTCATATGAACTGAGTTTTTTTTTTTTATTTGCAATGTGGAATACATAAACTTTTACAAATTCTTTAGATTAACAAACTAAAAACTGTGAAATATCTTTTGCCAACAGAAACTGGATTCGGAATATTTGGATTTCTCAATGATAGAGTTCAATCATTACTATCACTGTGAGGTAAATGATCTGAATTCTTCCACAGTTCTGCAGTCTGAGCATATTTTTGTTCGACTATCAGGTAAGAAAGAAGAACTTGAAATACATGTAGGATAATGTTTAGATTGTCTGATACAGAATGTATTTTTTTTATGCAATTTTATTTCTTAATTTTACTCAGGTGTTGTTATTATATGCTTAAATTTAGCTTCAGTTTTTGTGTGCACGTGCATTGCTTCATTCAGAGCTAAATTAATTAAAGTATATTAAAATCTATGTCTTTTTAAACTGCATTCATTGATAAACTGTAAGATAAACAGATGAAACTAAAAATCAATTTCGGGGGCCTTTGCCTTTTTGTTTATTATAATATAAATAAATACAGTATTTGCATTTTGAAGAAATTATTTTTTACTTATTAGCACATTTTAATCAAAGTTTTTTCTTCTAATGTTTTTCTTTTTTTGAAGTATTTCTTATTGGTCTAATATTAAATTCACTTTACTTTTTTTAGACTATGAAATCTATTCAGTACACATCAGTCTTAGCAATGTCAGTAATACAGTAGTGAATTTGGAACTAGTCATGTTCAATGCATCATTACGTAACCAGTGGAATGCAGTGGAGCCTGATTTACTCTATACTACAACAAATCCACATCCAGAAGTCTCAAAAAGTACCTCTGCAATTGTTAACAGCACATTACTTCAAGTTAATACAACAGTTACTGGTTGGCCTACCAATTTTAGTACTGCTTTTCTCGTTAACATTTCAACTTCACATACAGTTACTAGTACAGAATTTCATAATAGATCATCATCTTCTTTAGTAAATAGCACATCAGTTCAAACTGCCACAGAAGTTGTGGATTCTGACATAAAATTAGATCTGAATTTTTTAAAATCTGCACTGAGAAATTTAACTACTCTGCAGCCTCAGTTAAATTTTTCTGTAAGACCTCAGCTGTTTAAGTAAGTAGAATAAGACATATATATATATATATATATGAACTTTTTAAAAACTTTGTTCATAATTTTTCACTGGTAAACCTTTTTTAAATGATCTCAATCAAGTTTGAATTCTGTTAAATAGACAAGTTTTTCATCAGATTAATTATTCATTATTATTAATAGCGATTGATGAAAACAAATAAATATGGTTTGAATTTGTCCTAGAAACTAAAATAAAATACATCAATACATTTTGATATAGTGTCTAAATCGATTGATGAAAAAGAACTAGTAAAATGGTTTGAATGTGATGAATAAAATAAACACCTTATTAGTGTTATTAGTGTATAAGTCAGTGCACTGGTGTAATTCTTATTGTAAAAAAGAGGTTTGTGAAAAAAATTAAACTTATGTCCAAAGAAAACTGTTAATCTATAATTTAAGGGCTTTAGGATCTTGTTTATTAGGTAACCCTATGAAATATGTGACAAAGTGTGACACCCAGTGTTAAGGCATGGTAAAGCTGGGGTATCTGTCAAATTTGTCTGACACCAGTATCAGTTTTCTTATCATTTTCTCCAGTAAATTAGAGTGAACATTGCAGTGGAGCCTACCAGTTCTCAGCTTGATTTAGTCAATACTACTACAAATCTACATCCAGAATTCTCTAAAAAGTACAACTGCAATTGTTAACAGCACATTACTTACAACAGTTTCTGATCAGCCTACCAATTTTAATACTGAATTTCTCATTAACATTTCGATTAGAGGGAACACTGCCACTAATATTCTTTCCAGTTAAAAACTTAACATTCAAACAATAATTCTATCACAATGGTTAAAAAAAAAAACCTTCTTTTTTTTTCAATCTAAAAGTCCATATTTCATTTTCTGAGAAAAATGACCCTTAGCTGCCAAGTCCAAACATAGGTGCAAATGAGTTAAAGTGAATAGTCTTGGTGCCAGTCTGATTTTAAGCCATAGTTTAAAAGTTGTATAAGAGCTTCAAATATACAATAGTTTAATGAAGTATCAAAATAATATTATCTTTAATTATGGTTTGTTACTGTCTTTGACTTTAGTATTCAATGTAATAAAGTGAAAAAATTACACTACTAATTAATTTGTATTTATTTATTTGTATTTTATTTAGGAAAAATGAAAGGAAACTTGTGATGTACTTTTACAAGCCATTTCAAGCAGGAAATGATTTCACTAATATGTCAGAATCTCTTTTTCTGAATGTATCTGAAAAAATAAAGGAACTTTTAAACAGGTCTGTTGACTTTAATTAAAAGTTAAAAATGTTGTTTCAGAAGAGTCTGTTTCTAAACTGTTATGTAAAGCAGTTAATTAAATAACATACATTATTTTTAAATATTTTTATTGGTTATCCTTTTTACCATAACAAAAATTACTGGGCATGTTTTTGATTGAACAAGAAAAACATAGTAAAATGGAACATACCTTCATTAAGCCTTCTATTGCATTAGTCAACACAATAGTAAATACTTAAAGCCCCCTTTATAACATATTTCTCTATATTTCCTGGTATTCAATACACATTAGTGCAGTTATTTTTTTTTTAATAAAAGATAATTTAAAAAATAAAAAAATTTTATACTAATGATGGATTAATAAAGTAAAGTGAAGTTCCCTTGGGCCCCTAAGGGCTTATCGGGGCAGATGAAGTGTGGAATTCATCTGTTTCAGTAACCTTGGCTTAATATAGAAGGAATGTATGGTTAGCACAACGTCCAACCGCCTTTACTCTACCAACTTAAAGTCAGGTACCCATTTAAAGCTGGGTAAACTTGGAGACTTTCACCAGGACCTGAAAAAATCCCAACATTCTCACTGAGGTTCGAACCCAGGACCATTCGGTAGCCAGTCGAGCGTTCCTCACTGCAGGACCACCGTCATCACTAATAATGGATTAATATGTATAATATTTATGTTGATGTCTTAAAGAGATATCAGCCATGATATTAAAATACATTTCAAAGTAAAAGTAGCCCAAAAGATAACTGTCATATAGATAATTTATTTCCATTTTCATAAAAAAATGTCTACAATAGTACAAAGAATATCATAACTTATTTTATGGAAGAAAATGTCAACTAAATGCAGCTAGATTCATTATGGAAAATAATTATTGTTTCTATTTTATTTTCATTCTTATCTAGTCTGGACTGTCACAGTTTGATTCCAATTCAGTTCAAGTGTATAGCATTGACTGGTGTTGGTCAAAAGAACAAAATGATTCTATCAACAATAAGAACTACATTTTGCCAAAGTCTCCTGCTAATTATGTATGGAAAAGCCCAGAGGTCTGTGCACAGGTAATGATCCATCTATAATTTAGTAAGCTGTGTTAAATGAGTTTTTAAATCCTTTCACCTAAAGGCTTAATTTAATTCCAAATTTTGAAGTGCTACATATGATGTAGCTCTCTGAATTATTCTCTGCTCTTCATCTCTGGAATTCTTGAAGAAAAATATAGTAAAATGCATTTCCTTTTATTAAGCATTCTAAATGCACTAATCATCATGAAGGTTCTTCCAGACATCTTTTTTCAATCTTTCCTGGTACTCATACTACTCAATACTTGTTAGTGCATTTATTTTTTATGAGATGCTATTAAAAGGCCAGTGAAAAGTAAATATTTTTTTATTAATAATTATTTAATACATGTCGTTGTTGGAGCAATTAATAATTTTCTGATGGGGGAAAAAAGTAGTGAAATTTTAAGACCACAAGATTTATCCTATTACTGGCTTCTAAGTCTATTACTGTATTATCAATCCATAAAACAATTGATCCACAACTCTTTCTCTCAACAGCCTCAGTGAAATTTACAAGAGGATATTAATAAAATTTAAAATATTTTTGAAACAAATGTTTAAAATTTACTCTTGAGTAGATTGATATTTTAACCCAAAGGAGCTCAATAATCAGAAAATTGAAATGATTTGGTTTTTATAGGTAAAGTATAAACAATAGACTATACTAAACTTTTTACTCAATATATAGTGACTTTGTTAGTAGATCCTGTGAGAGAAATTAATTAAACACATCTCACATCATTATTTCTCTAGAAATTTATCATTTATAAAAATTATGTGTCTGTCTCCTTTATTACAGGACACTGAAAAATGGGCAAAGTGTTTGGGACCACCTTCCCTCAAATAGTGTTGTGAAATTAACAGGGTTTTTTTAACAGGGTTTTTCATACTTAGTGCTCTTATACCATATATGATATGTGAAAATTAACTTAGACAGGGTTTTAATATAGTGCTCTTGTTCCATAACTAGACACAGTTCTTGGTTTTTCTGTAGGAATGCAACATAATGGCATTCTGACACCTTTTTCCCTAGACTTTTGTTTACTACTTTCAGTGTTATTTCTTTATGATACAACAGTGTTCCAGTACCTTTTTTTTATTTGGAAAATAGCAATGACTACACATTTACATAACTAAAGTTCCTTAACGGGTTATCGGGGCAGAGATGGTGTAGAGTTCATCTGTTTCTTTAATCTCGGTATATGAAGGGATTGTGTGGTTAGCACAATACCCCTGTCCATCCACCTTTACTTCCCCAACTTAAGTCAGGTACCCATTTAAGCTGTGCTGGATTGTAGGCGACTTTGCACCAAATTTCACGTGGGAAAATTCCATGGGCCTCACCGAGGATCGGACCCAGTACTCTCAGGTTGAAAGTCGTAGTATCTACATTTACATTTTTACCATGTACATAAACTTTATTTAAATTTAATCAATCACAATGCAAACTATCAATTAAATACAAGTTTCGATTTCAATCACAGTTTTCTTAAATCGAAACTCAAATGACTTTAATTAGTAATATCTATATTTTTCATCAGTTTTGCATTTATTGAAAGCTTCAAGTTTAAAATCATATCAACTATTTTTCACAAAAAAAAAAAAAAATCTGGAATGCAGTTCTTCCCATTTATTGATTATAATTACATCAAGGACACATGATCCGAATTAATAACAATTTTTTCTTCTGATGTTTTTATTCAGATGGAAAACCTCTTGCAACAGTGAAGTGTGAAGGAAATAAAATAAGTGGCCTTTACTGGGGTGAAGTTGGAAGCTAATCCTCTTTGTGATTATTCATACTTCAACTGGCAATCCAAACAACATTTACTCTGTTTCTTCAAGTTCTCTCTCAGGTTTGTCCAAATGGAATCTCTTGTTACTTGTACAAAAACTTATTACTGAAACTTTTAAAGTTCCAGGGTTATTGCTGAAAATTTGCAGAAGTAAAAAAAAAATGTATGAGTCACTCCTCTACTTCACCCAAATGAACCAAGCAAAAATTACAAGGAATCATTTAAGTGTGATATAGAGGAATAATGTGATATGGTATTATATGTAAATATTCTTTTTGTTTCTATTTTGAAATTTGGTAAATAACTACAAACAAATATTCTTTGTTATTTATAACATGGTGTAGAAAGAATGTTTTACCTTAGTTTACAATAGTTTTACACATCAAAACTAAAAAAATATTTTTTGAGTCAGGAATTTTTAGATTTTATTTTTTCTTTGTAACACTAAAAATTAGTGAAACGTGTTTATTAATTAGTATTAACTTAATTTTTGTGCAGATATATACATATATATTATTTTAATCTTCCATGACTAGATAAATATTACAAGTGAAAATGTAGGAGCAGGTCATTTTAAGAATGCCAGTGATCTTGTAACACAACTGCATAATGAAAATAAAACAATTGCAATAGATGTGTGCTACATATTTGACATTTTTCCAAAGAGCACTCAAATTAGTGATCTGTCCCCTACTATTGTGAAGATATAATGCAGATTGCTTTGCTTCTTTGTAGAGTATTTCCCATCATCTATTCTGGAAGAATCACAAGGAATTTCTAAAGCTACCAACAGGTTTGCATTCTAATAGAGATAAAAAAAAACATTTTTTGTAGCTAATGCCATCCCAAAAAATATATGAGGCAACACCCAATGAGAAAAGGCCCTAAAGGCAGACCAAGTTCAAACTTGAGATGGTTGGAGGAAGTGGAGAAAATATACCTTAAATGCCTTAGGGTGAGAGAGTGGAGGAAGAAGACCATGGATCGAGAAAGAAGTGGTATGGCAGGCCAGGGCCCTAAATGGGCTATGAAGGCCAAAGGAAGGAAGAAGAAGAATACCATCCTAAAAAATTGATCAAATGATCTCCTAGCATTCATCATACCATAAATATCCCACCCGAATTTAACTACAAAAAAAAAGAAGGCATTTCTTGATAATTTAGCTCACTAATTTTTTTCTTGATAATTTTATTGGCTCACTCATTTTTTCTTGATATAATTTAAGCTCCAGTAATTTTAACAAAAGACAAGTATGTAACTTGATGTAAAGTTGAGCTGGTTGTTTTTTTTTTTTATTTAAGAGTGAGCTTTTATTATTCAGAAAAAGGAAATGCGTTTAATAATCGATTAAGAATAGCTTAAATCTGGCTTTTGCAATACATTAGTTATATCTATTTACTGTAAGATTCATGGTATGAACTAGAATTTTGGTACATGGTAAATTAGCCCAATTTTACTTTATAATTTTATACTTTATATCACGGAAAGGAAATTTTACAAAGTGTGAGGACAAAATTTTACAAAGGTTTTGCACTTTTTATGAATATGTAAATATATAATTTCTCAAAACATATCTCTTTCATTTCTAATAACAGCCCATCAGTTACAACAGAGCTATCTTAATAACTGTTTGTACTCTGGACAAACCATCATGCTGGGGGGGGGCCTTCTGTCGACCTCTAAAAATAACATATAGTCAATCTTGGGGCTTCTATGCCTTTTGGGCCCCATCCCTGTATCTAAGGACAGCCTAAAGGATTTAAGAAAATAACATCACTTATTGCTGGAAATCTCTCATTCTTTCAAATATATTTACAGAATATTAAAGAGCACTGACCTGTTAGGTGACTTAATTCTACCCTCATCTGACTCAGGATCAAATGTTCAACGTATTATTTCTGGAAGATTAGATTAGAAGTATGGGATTTGTCTCAAAATTATGCCACTGAACCAGTAGTTGGCTTGAAGGTAAAATAATGGTACATAATGGCAATCTCTTGAAATGCATTGCATATCTTCTTTTCTTTAAAAATTGCTTTTAAATATATCAAAATATATGATTTAATTTAAAATCTTAAAAAATGTTAGTCATTTTTAATTCAATATTAAAATCTTAAAAAATGTTAGTCACTTTTAATTCAATATTAAAATCTTAAAAATGTTAGTCATTTTTAATTCAATATTGTTAGTAACAGAGTAAGCTGGGATTTTTTTTTTTTGCATGAAGATTAAGCTTTCTCACTATTTAAATTAACCCAATTCTCAACTTGGCAGAAATAATTTCAGTATTTCAATGTTTGTTTCAGTTAATGGCTAATGGTGATTCTGAAAATTTAAAATCAGAAGATATCACTTCATTATTTAGTGAGTTAAATCTTAATTTCAATGAACTGTTGGCTGCTATTGTTTTACCAAAGACACTAATTGAGGTATGATTAAAAAAATTGCCTTCTTATGGATTGATAAATTATTAATAAGTAAAAATAGAAAATAATGTAGTTATTTCTTTAATAAAGATATTTGTATTACTTGTTTTTTAATGACTTTCTATATTAAGGTTAGGTTATCAATTTTATGAAACTATTATGAGAATTTTTTCAGAAGTAGAATAGTTCATAGTTACATTTGCATAACTCTATCATTACAATATTTCATGTTATGCTGAAAATAAATACTGCTATGATCAAGTAATTCTTAAACATAGAAACATTTCCTTATTTTATTACTTTACAGACGATGATAATAAAGAAAGAATGTAAAGTGTGATAAAAAAAAAAAAACAACTCATGATACTAATATATTTTTGTCAAAAATAAGCTGGTGTAGTATTACGGGCAGGAATAAATTAACATTAAGACTTTAATTCAAATTATTTATTTTGGAAGAAATTTAATAATTATTTAATTCATTCCAGAGGTATTTAAACATGACAGCCAACTCCACTGTTAGATTAGCCATGAATATTTACCATGACACAACTTTATATAAAGCAAGTGAAAGCAGTCAAAATGTCAATAAAACTCTTAACAGCAAAGTCATTGCAGCTAAAGTAAGATTAAGGGGCTGTCCATTAATTACGTCAACAAAATAGGGGGAGGGGGGGGTCAGAAAAATTTTGACAATTGTTGACAATGGGGAGGGGGGAGGTCAAGAAAAGTTGATGTCAACAATGTTACTTTTTTTTAAATTTAATATAATTACTTAATAAATAGGAAATTTAAACAGCGTTTGTAGTCGTGTGTTACACACTCGACTAACATTCAGTATTTTTATTAAACTAACTATATTCCTACTAATTTTGCAACATAAACATTTTGGAAGCCACCTTTTGGGGGGGGGGGTAATCAAATGTTGATGTAATTTTATGGGGGGGGGGGTCTTTGGAAGTTTGACAAGTTGTTGACAAGGGGGGAGGTAAAAAATCGCCAAAAGTTTGTTGACATAAATAATGGACAGCCCTAAGACATTCCTTTTGTTTAAATTTTTTATTTTTATTTTATCCCAAATTTGGTTTATGCTGCATTAATCTTTTCTCACCAAAAACAAAAAAATTCTGAACTTGTTTATTACTTCCACTTTCACCACAACCAGTTTTATTATCACACCATTTGTTTATTTTCTTAGCTGCTAGTGAACGGACAAGAAATAACAGATCTTGGTTCAGAGAGAGTTGCAACCTATTTCCTACCTAATAAACAATTTAAGGAAAGCGTGCGCTCCAACCTGACATCCTGCAGCTACTGGGACTTCAATGCTTATCATGGAGCTGGTGGCTGGAACAACACAGGGTGTACACTACAGCCTACTGTGGAAGGGAGGGATGTTTGCTTCTGTAGTCATCTGACAAACTTTGCTGTTCTAATGGTAATTTTTTTTTAGCTGAGTAGTATTGTACTTTCAAAATACTGCAGGACTAGGTGACATTCAGGCTGTCTTACTGCTGGGAGTATTGGAGTATGCTGTGCCTCCATGGCCATTGTAGCCTTGACTCTTGTGATGATGTTGTAAGGGCAATAAAAAAATGTCTTGACATTGGTTTTGTTTCAGGATCAAGAGATATCATCTTACCCTTACATTGACATGAGATTATAAGAAAGGGTGTTGTCTTATGCTTTGAGAATTTTTTCCCCACAAAATGCCTGACACATTTGTGACACAATTAAAAGATTTGTAAAAAATTATAATAAAACCTAACTATGTTCTCACAATTTTTAAAAAATAAATTAAGCTAATAGTTATTCCTCATTTCCTGCCATTCACCATTAAATTACATATATTCTCCACACCATTGGAATTTAATTTTAAGTATTTGTTTTAATTTTCACTCAACTGAATAACATTTTGAAAATATAATCAGTATGGGAATAATATGCTTAGTGCTTATAATGTGTGCATTAATATATTGATTAGGGAAAGAAATGTGTTGTTTTTTTTAAACTTTAACTTGAAACTTGTGAAAAAGTATTTCTATATAAATATGATCTTGAACTCTGTAAAAAAGTGTATATTTATGAAATTTAAAATAATTTAATTTTTTTCTTAGAGTTTCTATGATCAAGGCAGTTTGATAAATGAAAACGAATTGGCTCTAACCATCATTAGCATCATTGGTCTCAGTCTTTCCATAGCTGGATTATCATTGTCCGTCATGTCTTTCATATTTATCAAGTAAGATATTTATATTCATTAGAGCATTAATTTTAAAGATGTAGAAAAAAATATTAAAAATAAAGATTGAAATACATAGATTTAAAAAAACAAGCAATTTAAGTCTTTTCCATTTCGGACAAAGACATTTGAGCATTTTCTTTAGAGTGGTGTTTAGAAAATATTTTTTTAGGGTGACAGCCATGGATTTGGGTTTTGATAAATAAGGAATAATCATGTTGAATAATATTAAAAAATAAATAATAGATTAAGCCCCATGATTAAACTTTTTATGGTTATATTAAAAATAAAAAAAAAAAGCAGTACTTAAACCCCCCTTTTGGCCTAAGGTCAGATCACAGAAAATGGTTTGATGTACATAGCAGAAACTAAAATGATATATACATCAAAGACATGGTTGTTTTGAGATTCTAAGGTTGAAGGACAGACAGAAAGCGAGGGACAATAGAAACATTTTTTTCAAAAAATGTAAAAATACACAAAAAAAAAAAAAGCCATGGATTTAAATAAATAAGAACAAAAGGTGGATTATGTTTATAATCTAAACAGGTCATTTACGTTTATTAGTTAATACAAGTCTTCTGATTTATTAGTTAATACAAGTCTTCAGATTTATTAGTTAATACAAGTCTTCTGAAATTATTTTAAACCTTTTAATACTTTATTTTATTTTAATCAGGAGCTTACACCACAGTCGTCCACAGCAGACTTTATTTCAGTTATCACTGGCACTCATTTCTTCTTGGATTGTGTTTCTAGCTGGGATTACGCAGACGTCATCTCATGCAGGCTGCATAGTGGTGGCTGTTTTGTTACATTACTTTATCCTTGCTTCCTTCATGTGGATGCTGATGGAAGGAATCCTACAGTACCTGCTGTTTGTCAAAGTCCTTAACTCATATTTCTCACATTATATGTGGAAAACAGCTATACCTGCGTGGGGTAAATGTTGAAAAATGAAAAACATTATTTCTAATTTGTATAAATTTTCTAACATTGTTTCTTCAATAAAAACACTTTTAAGAAAGATGACCATAACAAGAAAGATGACATAGTTAAATGTCAGTTTGAATGTTGGGCTTAGCTCTGTGCTTAGCGTAGTTTTTTTTTTTAATGTATATCTGTGAAAATAGTATAGTATCTTTGAAAATTAGTTTTTAAAAAGATAGCACACACATTTTGATTAATCTATAAATAAATAAAACCCTTCCTTTTCTTTTAATTCCCTAAAGGCTCATTGCATACAACTTTCATGATTTATACCAACAGTGGTCAAATATGGCTATTAATTGTACTCCAATCTCCAATGATTTTAGTCGACACCCAATAAATCAGGTTTTTTTCTAAGTCATGTTTAATTGGCTTTGGTTTGGCTTGTTATGATGCTTTTTTACTAATTATAAAGGATGTGGCCGTCATTTATTTATACCCATGATAAACCCCATCAATGAGTCATTGCCAGTTCTGTAGACCTTTACTGTGGCTAACTATTCCTATTGATCAGCTCCTATAATCTCAGTGGCAAATTCCAATCAGTAAATGAGCATCCTGAACCTTTTTTTTTAAGTCTGTATATTGGCTGGAAATCTATGTGCAAATACAATAAGATCAATTTAATATTACCATAGGCTCTGCTGTAATATTTTTTTATTTAGTTTCTTCCATCACTTTCTTAACCCTAAGATTTCAGTTTGACAAGATGACCATTTAATTACAATGAACATATTATTTTTATAAATATTTTTTGTATTGAATCTATTTATTGTAAACTTGTATTCTTCTCCAGGTTTTCCTCTTTTGCCTGTGATAATAACATTGTCCATTGATAGAAACCTTTATAAAGGGGGAAGCAAGTAGTAAGTTATTATTTTGTTATAAAAGATGTATCAATCATATTATCACACCAAGTTTTTAAAATTGTTAGTTATAATTTATTTGTCACAAGATTATATAGTTTTAACATTTTATTTTAATACCTACATATGTAATATTTTTTCCAGTAAAACTTAACAGTATATTTAAAATCTGTATTTTAGCTGCTGGCTGTCCCTTGATGCATTTTACTATGGATTCGCAATTCCAGTTGGCTTAATTATTTTAGCCAATATCTTTTTGTTTATAATGGTCGTCATTAGTCTTTGTAATAGAAAAGATATGAGCAAATACTCATCAGTGAGAAGTAACCAGACACTTGTAAATATCAGAGCTTCATTCATTTGCTTTTGCCTTCTAGGTAAGTTTCTCATAAGGAACTGGTTTGCTGTAAACATTACAATGACTAAAGTGGGTACATGTTTGTAACTTTAGATGCAGTCATTTGAGTACATTTTATTAACTGAATTTCTTTTTAATCTCCAACTGTTCTAGTGAATGTATATCAGTAATTTGTTTTCAATGTTCATTTCACAATTATCTTTTACATTCTAGGACTGACTTGGATTTTCGGATTCTTGGCTATAGACGATGCTAGAATAGTTTTTCAGTATCTGTTCTGCATTTTTAATTCACTTCAAGGGTTTGTAATTTTCATGATGATGACAGTTCGTGATAAAAATGTCAGATCTTTTTGGCATTCAAAGCTCTCTAGCTGTTTAAAGCCCTCAAAAAAAAGAGGTAGATACAAAGTTAAGGGTAAGGTTGATCTCTCTCTTGGCTTTAACCTCCCTCATGCTTGCTAAATTTGTTTTAACATTTAATACATGTTTTTCTTTATGCTGATGCATGATTACTATATATATATGTGCATGATTATTATTAGTTTTTAAAAAAAATTTCATTTTTATCAGGTTTGTTTTGCAAAATATATGTATCTATCTATCTATATATATATATATATATATATATATATATATATAAGATAAAAATGTAAGCATATGTGTACATTAGTTAAAAGCTATATGAGAATTGGTATGTTTATTATTTATAATTTTGTAAGAACATATTTTTTTCAAAGCTTAATTTGTTGAAAAGAGTATTATACTCATTATCAAATTTTTTTCCCCCCCCCCCAGTATCTCTGATTATTGTGTATTTTTAATCTTCTTAATTTTCTGCACTAGCAGGTGCAAGTTCAGAAACATCACCAGCAGATTCTGCAGTTGACAGTAGAACTGTTAGATCTAACAACACAACAAACATCAACTTTTCAAACGATGATTACCAAAGGGTAGAAATAATGCAACCCCATCGGATGGACATTTCAACTCCCAATGATGATTAATGGCATTTGTCACTCACATATTACTCTGATATTATTTAAATTGTTTATAGGCTTTTATATTTTATATGATTACGTTTTGTTCTCCATATTGCCAGTTTTATTGCAAGTACATATCTTTTGATATCTTTGCCTCAGCTCATTATGTATAAAAATGTTACAGATTTAGAGAATAAAATCTGAAACTGAACTTGTACATAATAATTACAAGAGTTAAAGTTGAAACATTTTTCAAATTAGTAATTTTAAATTTATAATTGATTTCATATGTTGTAACTACTTTTTTTGGTATTTAAAATATGCCATTCTTGCTTTTTTTTTTAAGCAAGAATTTTGAAACCATCATTTTATGAATTGATTTTATGGAACTTTTTTATGAAATAATTGTTATAAATCCCTCTGTTTCATGTTTTAAAATGTAAATACATGTACATAATTATGTCTTTTGCTTATCCAATACTGTTTTTTCAATTGATGTCTATGTATCTCATGAACATTACAACAAATGTAATAATTAGGGCTGGATTTCTATTAACTAAAAATTAGAAATATGTATGCTTTTATCAACGTGCAAAATATTGTTTACATTACATAAAAATAAATTTACTGCAAGATAAAACAAATATATGTATATGATGTTTTATGAAAATCGATGTTACAGACAAATTAAATATTGATATTGAAGTGTAATTTTTTGTATACTCGATTTTATGTTAATGAACCTCAGTTGCCATTAGCATTATTTAAAATACCTCATAAGGCTCATTTGTGAAATGTGTAAAAAATACTTGATAATAATACAACATATTTCTACTGTTAAGTTCATAGAAATTCTATCCCATATACTATATCTGCCATAACAGGTGCAGTAAAATATATTTGAAGAAGATTCAATGAACTATTTTTAACTGCTTATTTATGACCCTTTTTTCTATATCAAAGCTCTGCCAAGAGGGTAATAAATGTGTTCCGCCTATTAAAGCTGAATTTTCAATGATTCATTGATTCATTTTTGAGCCACTGGGCATACTAATATTGTTGGTAAAAGCTTCAGAAAATTTGTCTCAACAGAACACAACCAAATATTTTTGCATGTCAAACTATTAGATTATTATATATATATATATATATATATATATATATATATATATATATATATATATATATATACAGATAAACAATTTATTGTTTTTAACATCTGTTGTCAAGTATTTTGAAAGCATGTTTTCATTATTAACGTGTTAACTTAATTAATTTTTACAGTATTGTTTCATTATTATTTTATATATATTTTATTAAATATATTTTTTTAAATTGCTTCTAATTTGCTTTTTTTTTTTAAAATACATTTTTCACAAGGTTATACACTTACATCTTTTGTCCCTTATTATTCATTTTTCAAATGGGCAGTCTGCATTCATAATTGTTTAAAAAAAACCTTCAGTGGTACTTGTATTCCAAGGCTTAAACCATATTGGTTTACATGTCCACCATGCCCAATGAATGAAGTAGAACTTTTTAGGAAATGACACCATTAAGCAAAACAATGTTAAATGGGGCAATAATGTCCTTCAAATAAAAGGTAAATGTGCAATAATTATCAATGTAATGGAGGAAAAAAAAATTAACGAATGAAGAATTATAGATTTGGGGTTTAAAAGTAGTTAAGTGCAACAGCATTAAAAGGAGTATGACAAACATTGGTTAATGTTATGCTGTTACTTCTTATTGAGAATATTTTAAGACCTACTGTATGCGGTCATGCAGTTTAGAGTTCAAATATTGACAAAAGTAAATCAGCTTTAAATGGGGGATTTATGTTGACATTAGTTGAAGAAGTAAGAAGGCTGGGGATTGTGTTAGCCACACAATCCTCTAGTATGCCATGGCTACAGAAATAGATGAATCGTTTTAATCCTTTGCCCCTGTGGCCTTAATTGAAAACTTAACTTTTTACATTGCACATGTTATAGATTCTGACTCTCCCATCTCAAGTGATATTATATGTCATTTAGTTGTCCCACCTGTTCTTGTGACCAATGGATAACAACACAGCAAATTCATGAATTAAGATTGGTGCAAATATTGATAAAATAATAAGAATGATATAAGAATGGGATATGATCTTCATCTAGTTCGTGGGGGTGGGGGGGGATAGATTTTTTCCCCTTAACTTACTGAACAGCATGTTTATTAGTTTTAACAAATATTAATCCTGAAAAATGTACTCAAAACATTAGGATATGTTTCAAAACCTTGTACTGAATAGAAAGTAAGATAGCATAACTTTACAAACATATCTAAAATACAAAATGAATAATTCATTAAATTTCAATTTCAACTAGAAATATCTTTTTGCTCCAATTTTCACTATTCATTCCAGGCAAGCAATGTAGATAAAATCCTTATATATCTAATTATGCTTGCTTTGCTTTTGAAATTATTTATTTAAAGAATACATGTAGTTGGGAAATAATTATGTAACAAAATACAAAGTGACGAATAGTTTGCCATTATGTTTATTAACTTTTTCAACCATTTATTAAGTAAAAAATGCTGGACATTTAAAAGATTGTAAAAAAAAATATTGAGAAAATATATGGACAATTAAAAAGTAATTTTCTTTCTGTGCCTTGTATTATATAACATGAACATTATTTTTTCAAGATATTATTTTTCAGCTAAATTAAGATAGTTCTTGTAGTTTTAAAAAGAACAGACAAGAAATTAATATAGAGATAAAAAGAGAGAAAACGTGTGAAGTGGAAGAGACAAAAAAAAAAATATTTTTCACTCATGGTTATATAAATGTATAAAAACAAATAGTTAAATAAAACAATAGAATATCAAGTTCAGGCAAATAAAAAATTATTCTAATGTACTCTTTAAAACAATCTAAATAATAAAAGCTCCTTGAAGAACTTTTTGCATGTGAAATACAGGCTGTAGATGAGACTTGGGGGAGCCCACAGAATAATACAAACTGAACTTAATTTGCAAAATATACATATATTAAAAACCAACAACTTGGATAAGAAATTTAATTATCTGTAATTCTAAAAACGTTCCTTTTCATAATTACTTGAATAGATGGTGTTACAATATAATTATCTATGACAAAAATGTACTTTGGATGCCTAGGCTGTGCTAGTGAAATAGATACTATTTACATGTACTAAGTTGGTGGAGGACAGAAAGATCCAAAATGTGATTGGGACTCTTGAGAATCTGATATTTGAGTTGAGAAAAAATTGTCTTGGACCTACTACTTAGTCAGTAGGTTGCAGTAGTCATTTCAAAAGATTCTAATCTTTTGTGAAACTTTAATTTTTTTTTTTTACTTCAATTTATATTATGAAATACTAGAGTTATTATTGATAAAAAAAAATTATCAAAGCATACTTTTACAAAAACATTATTGTAATATTTTTTAATAATAATACAGTGCTTGAAGTAATGATTATAAGATATAAGAATCTCATTATTTTTAATGAGAATTATAAACTTTGAAAAACATTGATTAAAACACACACAATTTTTTAAATATTCAAGGCAATATTCACAAACATAAGATGCATAGGTGTCATGTCATCAAGTAAATGAACAAAATTTCCTTGATTACAGCTGAAACTAATAATCAACTAAATAATGCTGATCAAACATGGCAAAAGTGCAGTTTTAAATTATGACTTAATACTGAGTGATTTGGTGTAAAAAGGTGGATACAGGTAGTAAATATCATTTAGTGCTTGTAATAGTTTTTTAAAGTGCATAGGTTTCATTCACAAAAACAAAATGTTAAAAATACATATATCTCTTTCCATTTTTTTTAATAATACTGAAGTATTTTAAAAAAAAAAGAATTTCATATATGAGCAATCTCAAAAAAATAAAAGTGAATCATTTTTCCTCAATAATATCATTTTTTTTTAAACGACAAGCAATACTGATGTAAACCATTGAAATAATTCTACTTTAATCGGGAATGAATGAAATTTAAAAGATAACTGACATTTGTTTGCATAAATAGATAATGCTGCAATAAAATAAATTAGAATACTGATTGAAAATGAAGTGATACAAAATTGATGTTATTAATAAAGCATTTTACTTAACATGCAATTCAAATTGAAACAAGTAATTTTTTTTTTGTAAATGTACTGCCCTTTACAACAAAATGTTTATAAGTTATGTAAACATAGTAATCTCCATAGTATATTTATGGTTATCTCATTAATAAAGATTACTGAAAAAGCATTTATAGATACAATTTAAGTTTATTACTGTTTGAGCATAAAAAGTATACATTCTAAACTGAAAATTTCATACAAATTTCATGTAAGCATATTTTATTACGCAATAGGGCAATGAGAAAGCACACTTGAAAATTTGCTTGAACAAAAATCTGATCCGCTGTTTTTTTTTATTAAAGACCAATTACATGTATTTCTAATACTGATGAATATTTTGATGTCATTAAAAAAAAAACTAAAAAATATATTTTGCAAATGTAGAAGGTTGTAAAAAAATATATCACAGTTTCATTAGTAAAAATGTTGTCTGTAATGTTTATTGTAAATTTATTAGTAAAAGTGACTGACAAATTTTACTGAGCTTCTCCTAATGCCATGGGATGAACTCCAGTCCGGATTTGTGCAGCCTGAATGTCATCAAGTACACTCCTGAATGATTCAATACTGACATGTCCTTTGGGATGATTCATGGCAGCTTTCTTGTAGGCTTTTTCCATATTTTCTCCACACATTCTGACACCAATGTTGGTAAATATAGATTTGATCTGTATCATGGTAAAAATATAGTTATTATGAAATAGTTCAATCATTTTGGATAAGTACATTTTCCTTTTCACATGTCCACTTTTATAAAAAAAAAATTTAGGCTGTAAAGAAAAGAATTTCTTTAAAGTTTCAAATAAAAAAAAAAGATTAAAAAAGAACAAAATTATGATATGCCTCTGTACAGTCTTATGCCTGAACTAATACTGCTTTTTAAATGAAAAAAAAAAGGTTTTATTAAATTTGTAGGGTTTTTTTTTAAATTTTCGGGTATCAAAGTTTTAATTTATACACACTTATAAAAACCAATAAATATTAACCTTTCATACTTCTATCACTTTTAGGAGACGTTAATCATGCATTTTTTTAAGTACAGCATTTTAGTAAACCAAAAAGTGAAATTTAAAAGAAAAAAACTCACAACAGTACATTCCCAAACAAAAAAAAAGTTAAAGACTCAAACTGATGGTCACTTTATTAGTCCACTTACTTCTTCAAATGTTCTGTGCTGCAGCAAGTCTCTCTCATGAACATTGTGCTGGCTGTAAATTGATGGGCACATTAGGCCATACAGGAAAGCTTGATCTCCATAATTTGTCCTGTCACTCAGTCTTCTTATTTTAGGTGCTGACAGGTCGGAGCGCACAGATGGTGTGCCATATGTTCGAAAACCTGTGGTTAAATATCATTTAAAACATTTTGTTTCAAGTAATTTGTATTTTTAATTGTGGTAAGTTGCGATGAATGTAATAAAAATATTTAATATATTTTCCCATAAAATTATACAATATACTGTACTATTTTATATTTTTTAAAAATAGATATAAATGATGCATAACTAATAAATGAAATTTCATTTTATTGCATCATTTTTTTATTAGACTTTCTTACAAACTCCTTTCAAGATGTCAATAGCCTGTCTTTTCCTTTGTCATTTTGGGAATCTATTGCATCATTAATCTATCTCTTCCTTTACTACTCTATTATCATGTTTAAACATTAACATTAACGCATAACTCACTTCTAGCACTGATTCCACCAGGACCAATAACTGCATTATACATAGCGTTGCTAGTGCTGTGGTTCCCCACATTGAAGTCGATCTGCTTCACTAAATTGGTGGTGGTCAATTCTGTTGTCTGTGGAGTTTTAGGAACTAGATCTGCTTCATTGATAAGTTTTTCAGGATGACTTTTTTTATGCAGGTAGTCTGTACCAATCATTAAGGGTGGAGCTGAAGACATGAACAAATAAAATAAAAATTTCTCAAGATGTATTCTTCTATTAGAATTAACATTATTGGACTCAAACAATTATGGATTTTCTCCTTTGTTCTATGCATTACCCATTCAGAGGAGATCAAGAAAAAAAAAAATCTCAAACAATTCTGAATATTGAATAAGATATTTCAAGCAAGTGAAATGAGGTAATTCTTACGCCCTAGGTCATCCAAGCCAGTCTGTAATTTTTCCTTCCAGTTAAGGAAATTGCAGAATTCTAGGTAGTTTATCATTCCATCTTTATCAAAGTCGCAGTAATCCAAGACTTTCTCAATCATATCAAAGTCAACTGGTAGACGATACTTGACACAAACATTATGAAGGTTTGACAAAGTGATTTTACCTTTGCCTTCCTTTATTTAAAATAAAAATATAAAATATATTTTAGAATATTGTGAAAAAAAAAAGTTAAAAAGTTAAATGCAAATATAAATATTGCAATGCTGATGGTTAACCAATTCATAGCTGTACGAACTGTATGAAGAACCAAATATAACAGCTGAAATTAAAATGAATAGAAGTGGAGAAAGACCTTAAAGCCATAGGAGTGAGAGAGTGGAGGAAGAAGACCATGGATCGGAAAAAGTGGAGAAGAGTGGTATGGCAGGCCAGGGCCCTTAATGGAAGAAGCCAAAGGAAGAAGAAGAATGCTGATGGTTAAATTTCACTTTTTGACTGGTAAGTATAAGAATAGTGTAGGGCACTACTAATGCTTTGCTATAAATAAGACAGCTTATCAACATTACCTGATCATAAAACCTAAAAGCCTCTAGCAAGCTGTTAAAGTGATGGTAATTGAGCTTTTTAAGCTGCTGCCTTATCGCAGCCACAACTGCCCTCTGGCTGTCTTTACCCTTCAACGTATTGTCCATTTTTCGGTTATGAATAACATCTCCAGCACCATAAGGATCAGGCTTGTGGAGCACTCCAAATGTATGGTCAGGAGGGACATTTAAAGTATCTTTGATGCTAAATAGGAAATCAAAAGAGTATTCTTTTATATGATGTAATACAGAAAGCCAATAAAATGTATTATAAAAATATGAAACAATTTTTTATTTTAACATTATAATATATACTATAAACATATTAATTTCTAATTATAAAATTTTAATATATATTATAAACATATGAAATAATTTATAATTTTAATCTAGCATCTAACAAAAAAAATCAATATATAATTCTCAAATATATCTTCAATGATAAAAGATACAGATGAAAAAAATAATCCATGAGATGGTTTAGTGCAGAATTTCAATTAAAGTAAATCATTTTTAAGTCTTTTAATAATAGTTAATGATTATTTAGTTGCTCTAAAATATACATTGTAGAAATTTTTTTTTATGCCATTTCTTTTTTCTTGAGTAATTGTCATTACTCACGGATCAAGTGTTTTCCCAAGCTGGGGTTGAAACTTTTCTCTGAAATCTTCCAATCTTTTGCTCACTATCTTTGTTGCCCTGTCCCCTTGAGTTTCATGGAGCCATTTCATTGTCTCCCTTGTTAGCCTCCCATCATTGCTATGTGGTGTTGCTATGCCATAACGTTTCTAAAGAAGTATTGCTAAAATTAGCACTGTTAGTCTTGTTAATATAACATACTTAAAATATATCTTGTTAATAAGTACAGAATCATACATCAATGTATATAAGTTGTCATTGAAATAATTTTTTTTCTTTGCTAACATTAAACATGCTATTACGATTTGATACGTAAATATATGTTGTTTGAAATAATTTTAAATGACAACAAATTTTACTTAAACTATTAAAATTAATTTTTTTTTTACTTTTCAAAAAAGTAAGTTTAAGCATAATTTAAAAAATTTTACAAAGAAGATAATCAGCTTGTATAAAAAAAAAATCTAAAGTAAAGAAAAGTAAATTTTTTGCTGACCTGTGGATGAAAGCCTGGGCTACTGTAGCTGCGACACACTCTCTCTAAGGGGTAATAATCAGCATGGGATCTAACGTACAGGTCATGTCCTTCTGACGCTTCTCTAAAAACTTGTTGATAGTTTTTGTTTGGGTTTATTAGACTCCCTGCTCCTGCCTCTGTGAATGGAAATTTAAAATGTTAGTAGGTTGTGAACATGCTAAGGTACATATGTCTTAAAGGGGGTCGCCTTGGTAGAGGGGGGCACAAAGCAGCTGGCTTCCATGAGCTCTGGGTGTAGAAAAGTGTAACGTTTGTCTTCATAAATTGTGTAGATTTTTTTAATGACAAAATGAGCACCCTTTGCCTATGCTTGCAGAGAGAAATAAGTCTGATACAAATATGACATCAAAGTAGCTAATTCAATTTTCATCCAAAATTATTAGAATTGAATCCTTTTAAATTTCATGAGTAATGCCCTTGAAGACCTTGTGGGCTTATTAAACATGAAAAAGAAAAAGTAGGCTGATGAAAGTGAATACTAATGAATCGTGGTATTTACTAACCCATTTCTGTTGGCAGACCAAATGTAAATGTAGCAACGTTAAGTCCCTTTGGTAATCCAGGTCTCTGATCATAAGATTTGCCCAGTGGAGCATGTTTGTGACTATGGTAGAGATTTTCGTTTCTGCAATGAAATTAAGAAGTCAGAGTTAAAATGTTTTGTCAAAAATTAAGAAGCATAGTATGTCTTTTCAGAGCATCAGCACATATTAACTTTCTTTTGTAATTTATGACATGGCAAAATTATAAAAACAAAATATTCTGAACTCAGTATGTCTTTTAACTACATTTTTTTTTGCTTTGAAAATTCCTTTCTTTTATATTTTTTTTTTCAATTTTGGTTGTGACATCTTTTCAACTTAAGGCATTTAAATTTTAAAGTAATATGCTACTTATATTTAACCACTATTTGAAATCATCTTCAACACTCTTTACTAACCTATCTATAATCCTTTGAAGAAAAAATGTCTTTGGGTCTGGATTTACCAAATCACCTGCTCTAAAAGAAGTTTGGGTTTTCACTCCATGAGTCATTTCCACTGCCCATTGTTTTTGTGGATCATAGGCAGTGCCATAAAAGTTTCTCATCTGCCCGGCATCTGGTCGAAATGTGGCTCGAAATTTTCTAATAACTTCTGGTGATGGAGGCTGGTTATTTATTTAAAAAATATTATTTAAAATAAACATTTTATAAGAAAGTAAGTAAAAACATTATACTAAAATTTCTGTTTGTGAACAACTTGAATAACAACACTTCTGAACATTTTTGCCTTGGTCATGGCCAATGTTTGAGATGACAAATTTAAGTACATCAAGTTTACTCACAGTTGTATTCTATTTATTCACAACCACATGAGAATAACTACTAAACTAAAGAATATGTATGATATCTTCTACATTGGACTTGACTTATTTATATGGTTGCTGTGCTAGTGTAGATTAATGTATATGGTAGATCTACAACCCCTGAACTGACAACTAATGTATATACCGGGGGGGTTGACGTATTGGTCAATCTGGCAGCACCACCTGGGGAATTACCATCCATCTCTATAGGGTGTGTCTAGCACCTGTGGTGATTATCTAGTCCGTCTAATTGTCTTGTGCAAAAAGTCCAAATTGAGGTTGGGAATCTCTGGTAGCTAATTGTAAAATGCATCATGAATAGTTAGTTATCTTTAACTTGGGCTAAATAGCAAACAATTACTAGTAGTAGTGCATGATAACTAATCATATGGGGAAATGGTCATGCTTATTTTTTTTATTCTAATATTTCTATTAGATTTAATGAGGCTGATATTTCTTAAGTTTATTTCATGATATGTAACTAGTAACTACTGATGAGCAGTAGTAAGAAAGGTCAGGTTGCTACCATGTTGCAATGTTCTGCCAGTAAAAATAATATTATTAATAAAGCATTCACTTACTCTTTCATCTTTAGGTCGCATACATTGTTCTGCTGATTCTCCTTGAGAAGTCAATTTACCTGCCTAGAAGGTGACAAGGAAAGAGAAAACTTGATTATAAAAGTGGTGTTCATTCAATCATTTTAATACTGTAACATTTGAACATTTAACTGATAAATTGTTAATATTGTCATTGTGTGTTCAGAGTATATATGTATTTGAGTGGAAGTTTTTTAGAGCATTTATAAATTAATAAAACAAATAAACATATATAAATTCTTTAACTTAATGTTAATGTCTTAGAAACAAGTTAAAGAAAAGCAAACACAGACATTTTTTTAAACCTGTGCCATCACACGTGTAGCTGACTAACTTATAATAGAATGAAATATGGGTAAAAAAAAATTTTAAGTAACTTAGAATTATTAGCGAATAATTGTTTGTCCATTTCGTGTGATTCACACTAAGTCTAAGACCTTGGGCGCCTTGGCATTTCAGGATATAAAAGAACCATTTATCTCATGGGATGACTGTAGTTTAAGTAGTTAACAATTACCATTATAAATTTTGATCTAACTTATGTATTTTAATCTAACTTATGTTAAATGTGCATAATTATAAATTATGTTTAGATGATGGTTAAGTACTGTATACTGTAGGTTTCAAATTAGTAGAAGTTTATGAATTTTAAAAATAGGGCCTACCGATAGACACTGTGGAGCCCTATCAAAGAACTTTCCTTCATAAATGCTTTTGCCTTTGATGGGAAACTTATTTGCCTGTGTCGCCATTTCTAAATTTAATTTAATTTATAAAACAACAACACAGCCTTCAACGTGTTAGTTTATAAAAGCTATTAAACACGCTGGTATCCATTTTTCATTAATAAGTACATTTCCTAGCAACAAGACGCCAAAATTACACATCTATTGTCTCAATAGATAATGATTAATGTAGATTTTTTTGACACACCAAAAAAAAAAAACATTTCACAAACGCCACTACTGCAGATGTTATTTGTTAACAATATCTACTTAATCTTTACATTTTATAATTAAGAATTCTGATTTATTTAAAAAATTGACTACTTTTAGTTTAAAAAACAGTTTGTCCTATTAATATGCCTTAACGGCTTAATTTTATGCCCTTAACCAAAGTGTGTAAGGTTTAAAGAAAAATATTTAGATTGTATGGATTAACTATCAGTCTTTCTTTTTTATGATACATATATCATTTAGTAATAAAATAAAAGAGTTTGTGGCTTTGAATATTGCATAATATCTTTCGGTGCAAAATTATTATATTCACAAATATTGTGAGTTCGGGATTATTTAAAGATGGCGACTTCCATGGGTTGATTTCGTCAGTAAATGACTTTGTCACCGTGACTTTGGCCATCATTAATAAATAACAGATATATGAAAAATACAGTCATTAAAACTTTTCTAAAATGCAGATTGTCAAACGAGCTGGATTAGCAGTTTCTAGTTTTTTGAAAGCTTCTCATTCATTATCTGAATTACGGTAAGAAGCCCGGTAAAAAAAATTTTTTTTTTCGAAGTGGCTACGCTTACGTCAAACGCCTTCTATTATTATATCTATTGACGTAAGCCGGAAAAAAAAATACGAATTACGTCTTGATGTTACCGCTGCCACTGCGTAAACAAAAAGGGTTAGGGGTTAGGGATAAGGTTAGGGTTAGGGACAGTGTTAGGGTGTGGAGAAATATCTATTGACGTAAGCCGGAAAAAAAAAATACGAATTACGTCTTGACGTAAGCGTAGCCTGTCCGTTTTTTTTTTAGATTTTTGTTACATTACCTCTCAAATTGTTTCAGATCATAACATTAATGAAAATATATATATATATATTATATCTAGCAGATGCTATATCCATGAAATTCTTGGAAACAATCGTGAAAAAGGTCGTGCACATGAAACCAATTTTTGGACATAATTCATGAAAAGGCTATGTCCAAGAATATCTGTAGACATAGTGGCCTAGTCACTGACTTAGTGACTACGGTAGTGTAGTTGTTAAATACCACATAAGTTATTCTTTAGTCTTTACACATGACAAAATGATATATTTTAGTAAATATTGACTAAAAAATGATGCTATTGCCTATTGGTTTTATTTGCTTTTTAATAGTTTTGCACCTAAACCAGCCCCATAGCCGGGGACACTGGGGGGCAATGCCCCCCCCCCACTTGAAAAAGAAGAAAAAGAGGAAAAAATAAAGAAAAAGTAACTAAAATGAGAAGGTGCCCCCTTGCTGGGTATTGGTGCCTCCCTGCTTACTTTGACCTTGCTACGGGCCTGACCTAAACTAAATATTGTTAATTACAGTATCTACCCCTTGGAACCCCCCATCTTAAGCCCCTGAATGAACCTAATACAGATAATAAAAATGTCTCTCTAATGCAAATTGAATTGTCTCCCTAATACTAATAAATTCCTTCCCAGATAATAAATATATAACTTTGTAAAAAAAAAAAATACTGATGGAAAAAAAAACATGACAATCAGAATGTTCAAAGCCAAAATCTTACCCTGTAGGATGACACGAACAAGGTGTACTAACCACTATATTACGACTTCTCATGCCATTTATATTATTTAAGTAAGGTGTTCATCCATACCCCAATATTTTTATATCTGTGGACATAGCCTTTTCACAAACAGCATCCATGAAAATATTCATTGCAATTAATAAAGTGAGAATGTTACCCAATGATACAGCACAGTTTACTTGTATAGATTAAGTAAGGGTATTGTCACAAATTGTATGTGTTTCTGACCCAATTATGTGTATATGTGACTCCATTGAGTGTTATGGTGAAACACCTCGTACTGGACGAGAGAGCGAGGAGATAGGCGGTATAAATGCGAGGCCATGTGGAGAATTTTTTTAAGTAGCTGGTTTTCCTCCTTGTTGGAGGTTAGATGGTCAGCGTCCATGTAGGGGCCGGCGTTGTATTTCTTTTTGTATGTGATTGCTGAGTGAAGACTACTGTGTTTTTTCCTCTTGTGTTGTGGCGAAAATCGCCACCCGTCCTTTTGAGGACGACAGCCAAGGTATTTTCTTTGCATTAAATGGAATTTCGTTTAACCTGGACTTGTGTTAGTTAGTGATTGCTTGCTGATACCCCGAGGCTAACTGCCAGTCTATCAAATTGGTAACCAATTCGTGACAGATATAAATCATGAAATAAATAAATTGATTAACAATATTTTGAGCCTTGTGTCTCATATTTTTATCTCACACTTAAACTTAGGGTATATATCTATATCTGTCTTATCAGTATATTAATTATATTTTATTAGTTCCTAATTTATTTCATTTTTCATAAAAAAGACAAAAATAGTAGAATATAAATCAAAATAGCAATAGAGATTTTTTTTAATGTTTCAGATGCCTTCGCCACATTAATGAAGAAGCAAGAAACCGTGTACGTGCTTTGAAAGTTGGTGATAATCTCCATGGATACACTGTTAAACGAGTATGGCTTTGGTTCTTTAAAACTAACAATGAAATATATCCATTTATTTCTAATGTATAAATGCATCAATGTTTTGTGTATTCTTTTTTTTTTTCTTTTTTAAGATTGATGAAGTACCCGATTTCTATATCACAGCAGCAATGCTTTCTCATGATAAGACAGGAGCTCAGCATCTGCATGTTGCAAGAGATGATGATAATAACACATTTGGGTAGAGTATTGTTTAAGTTTATTCTCTATACATGTATATAAATGTCAACTTCTGTTGTTCACAAAATTAGTTTTTTTTATATACTACACATCTTGCGTTCAAATTTGCAATAATTACCATTAATCTTCACAGGTCATAGAAAATTAATCTATTTGAATAAATGCTAATCAGAAAATCTCCATTGACCTGGAAGTTCAAGTATACACTCTTCACCCATAAATTGTAAAAAAAAAAAAGGAAGACATTTGGCACATGAACAATCGTAATTGTTAGAGCTCAATACAATGCACTATTATTAAATGAACATGCTTTACTCCAATGGGATTATGTTTATGAAACAACTTAATTTATTTACTAAAAAGGGGGCATATGTATTTTTTTTTTTTAAATTTCTGATTCCGTCCCTTGCTAATTGATAGAGCATCCATTTTTCCCTTTTAATGATTAATATAATGTTCTATGTTAATTTTATTGTAAGCATTAATTTGATAATATGTACCATTTCCACATTTATGTCAATTACAGAGTGACCTTCAGAACTACACCATTGGATGATACAGGCGTTTCACATATTTTAGAACACACAGTTCTTTGCGGGTCTGAGAAATTTCCTGTTAGGGATCCTTTTTTTAAAATGCTCAGTAGATCAATGGCAACGTACATGAACGCTTTAACAGGTCAATTGTTAATATTTAGTTTTGGTTTTTATTGATTCTTTTAAGCCCAGGAAAATTTAAGTTAAGTTAGGTGTTGAAAATAATTTAAGAATTCTTCATTGTTTTTTTTTGTTTTGAACAGCTTACGACTGGACGATGTATCCAATCTCTAGCCAGAATGAACAAGACTTTAAAAATTTGATGTCCATCTATTTAGATGCTGTTTTCTTCCCTTTGCTTAGAGAGTTGGATTTTTGGTATCTTATCATTTTCGCATGTATATTTGTTGATGTTGATTTCACTTATTTTATTGATTGAAAATTTGATAATTTAAACTGTTGTTTCTTTACAATGGCTCCCTTGTAACTTTTTGATATCTTCCATAGCCAGGAAGGCTGGCGACTCGAACATACAGATTTGACTGACGTGTCATCACCAATTATATTTAAAGGTGTTGTTTACAATGAGATGAAAGGTGTTTTTGTGAGTAAAATATCCTTAGTATATATATAAACAAAACATGCATTTCTTTATTACAGAAAATTCTGTTAATTTTTTTAGATATAAAGCAAAAAAAAAAAAAAACAGATAAAAGAGGTAAAATAAAATGTTTCTAAGTGCTTTTAAAATATAGATGTTATTTTGAAAGTTTTTTTTCTTTCAGTCCAACTCACAGAATATTTATTCTCAAGAAGCTCTGAACTCATTACTACCCAGCCACACATATGGTGTTGTATCAGGCGGAGATCCAGCAGAGATAGTCAACCTAACCTACGAGAAACTCAAAGAATTTCATGCCTCCCACTATCATCCTAGCAATGCCAAGTAGGTTTTCAATTTTTTTAAATCTGTGTTACCCAAGTGGCCCCACTGATCGGATTTAAAAAATTTCAATTCTCCAAAATGTGTTCTGAAAACTTTTCTTTACAAAATGCTATTGATTTTTTTTTTTAAATCTGTCCACTCCTAAAACATGAATCCATTTTTCTAAAAACCTACTATTTATGTTTCATTCAATGAACAATTCAGTTTTTTGAATATTGAAAATAATTTTTTTTTTAATGCTTATGAACTGGGGGCATACAAATTTTGGAATGACTTTTATATGGAGTATATGTTGAGTGTAGACTGTTAATGCCACAATGCATAGATTTAACAGATCTAAATTACTCCTTGAAGTTACACAGACATTTTTAATTTAACAATACAATTATAGCTTAAACACAAATTGGACAAATGTCTAACTACAGGACTAAACGATATCCCCTGACTAAAGAATTCTTTAAAAACCAATGGAACTTATTCTACTTGTCCAGATGGTCAGTTAGAGTAATTTCTTAAAAGTCAACTATTGATGTCTTGTGGTTCATTATTCACATAGCATATACCTGCATTGTCTATTTGACATGTTTCTTGCATCAATAAACTTTCCTTGCTTAATTTAATTTCTTCACATACTGGTTAGTTCAGTATCAACCATCATGACCTTACATGATCTGCAAATTTTTCTATGTGCTCTGTAACATCTTATGCTTTTCTAGTTATTTAATTTTTTTGTTTAACATCTGCACGCTACAGCTTTGATAGGATATGCTACAAAAAAGGTTTATGAAGACTGATGTAAATGGAGTTTCATACTCTTAAGATAATCATGTCCCACACAAGCCATAAGTAAAATACCTTTATGAGTTATTGATTCAGCCAAAAAATTTAAGATTAACAACCAACTGTTCAGAACAGTTTATCAATAATTAGAAATTTCAAATATTTCTTCCTTCTTTTCATACCCTTAAAGACAATTGCTAGATTTTTAGAGCATTTTCGAAAAAAAATGCTCTATTGTCCCCGTTTTGTCTGTCTGTCTGTCATCACCCTAGATCTCAACAACCATAAGTCCTAGACCCATGATCTATATATCATTTTGTAGGTCTTGGCCTGCCAAGAAATGACTTTTTTCCATTTCGCGATCTGACCTCTCAGGGCCGTAAAAGGGGCCTTATAAAGTACCGTTTTTTACTATATAAGCTATATTAATAATGGACCGCCCTATATCTCAGCAACCATAAGTCCTAGACCCATGATGTATATATCATTTTGTAGGTCTTGGCCTTCCAAGAAATGACTTTTTTTCCATTTCGCGATCTGACCTCTCAGGGCCGTAAAAGGGGCCTTATAAAGTACCGTTTTTTACTATATAAGCTATATTAATAATGGACCGCCCTATATCTCAGCAACCATAAGTCCTAGACCCATGATGTATATATCATTGTGTAGGTCTTGGCCTGCCAAGTGTACATCAAAAGTCCATTTCGCGATTTGACCTCTCAGGGCCAAAAAATAAGAATTTGTTATGTACCGTTTTGCTTATATTTTAAATATAAATAATAAAAGGTAATCAAAGGGGCGTAATCATTATTTATTTTTGTAACCGTTATTCAACATGACTTGTCCTTTTAATATCTTTTTTTCAGATATATGCATTACACAATTGAATTTATAAACATTTCCAAAATTTACAAATATTTACTGAAAGATAACATGAAAATGCGCTAACACGTCCTGTGTCCAGAATGGAACAGGCTTAATTGCTTGTTTGCTTTTATTGACCCTTTATTGGTTGATAAAAAAACTAAATGATTTTTTTTTTCCCCCGTTTAAATTATAGTTTTTTTCATGTTTAATTTAACTTTTAATTGACAGATTTTTCACATATGGAAATTTTCCTCTGGAAAATCATTTACAGTTGATCAATCAAAGTCTGGATAAATTTGACAAAATCAATCCGTCTGAGCTAGTTCCCAATGAACCAAGATGGAAAGAACCGGTAGGATTGTCCCTTCACACATTTTTATTTATTTCAAACAAAACATTTAGTTCACTTTGTTCTTGATGATAGTATTTAATGTTATTGGATATATTTTAATGAACAAACCTCAATCGTAACACTTTTTATTCACACGTATACGTGTATATTCTTTTCACCTGTCAAAAAGTAATAATTTTATTTTTTTTCAGAAAACTAGAACCATCTACTGTCCACCTGACCCCATGGCTGCAGATCCTAATAAACAAACCACAGTTGCAGTTAGCTATCTGTTATCTGAGTAAGTTAAATCACAGTTTGTGTGTGACCATTTTCAAACAGCTTCCTATATTTTTATTCACATATTTCAACTTAGAAAATGTACATATGGAATTTAATTTATACTTAAATATCTTTAAGTAAAGAAATACTTTTTGTAAAAAAAAGAAAAAAAAATCATGGCCTTGTGGTGTATTATTTAAACCATTTAAATAAAACACTATAAAAAAATAATTAAATTCATAATGGTTTGTAAATTTGCCTTTAAACTTTTTTGTTTATTAATTATTCACCTCAGTTATTTTTGTATAAGTGTCTGTGTTGATAAATGTATTTCACAATCATTGTATGTGTCTTGTCAGTTGAATTTTTTTTTTGTGTTCTGTTAACTTACATACTTATGAATGTATTTGTTTCCCCCAGCATTACAGATATTCATGAGAGCTTTATTGCCAGTGTTATTGGTTACCTGCTAACTAGTGGAGAGACATCACCATTCTACAGAGCTTTACTGGAACCAAATATTGGAAGTGACTTTGCCCCCACCACAGGGTAAAGCATTCAGATTTATTTATTTTGTTCCATTTGCCTGCAAATGACTTTTTTATTAATCAAAGTAATGGTTTTGTATTTAGTATCTTCAAAAAATATTTCAGAAAAATATCTTTAAAACTTATTTTAAGCATTACAGGTATATATAATTAGTTATCAGTAATATAGTCTAAACAGTTACATAATAATGTCACATTTATTATTAGTAGATCGAAACATATTAAAATGTTTTCTGACAGAAAATTCATTCAGGGATATAAATTTCAATTGAAATTTTCAACTTTTGTTCCTTGTTGGATAATTAATGTGACAGGTACCACGAAGACACCAGGGAGTCCATTCTTTCAGTTGGACTTCTGAACATAAGCCCAGAGGATGTGACTGAAGTGCTCAATATAATTGAAGACACCATCGACATGGTCATTAAGTGAGCCAGTTTATTCTAACAATTTACATTTATTTTATGTTGCTTTTTTGTTTTATCAACCTTTTGAACTGATGTAAGAAAAAAAAATCAAACGTTAGCTGTGATCGAAACAAAAAGAAAAGAAAAAATACTCCAATTTTAGTTTCTGCACATAGTTTAGATTATTAAAAAATTACTGTGTATATATATATTGTTACGGTTATAAAATATTCTGATATTTATGGAGGGCAGGCTCGCCATGTGATTTTAATATGCTCACCAAATATGTAACGTTAACTTCTATACTTATGTATAAATAACAAAACTCGGTGCAGTACACTATATACACAGTACTTTAATATAACTTTAATAAAACTTAATACTCTTCACTTCTAACTACTTATATCTAACTATGTCTACTGTCAGCACTATTCTCTCATCCAATAACTACTGCCCTACTGCCTATTCTCTACCGTACTGCCTATTAACTAAATCTCACTTAACTTTAAAAAGGTCGGGAGGGTCAATGCATGAGTCATTACGGACAACAAAGTAAGTTGGGAGCTAGGCTTGACCATGACCTTGAGTTACATACCTTGGTCAACTAAGATGAGTCACTCGTTTGGGGGGGTTTAGAAAGGGGGCAGGGGAGGTGGGGGTAAATTCTAAACGTAACACGTATATATATATATCTTTATTTAATCTCGTTCTGTGACCAATTTTACACTCTTTTTTTTTTGCATGCTTTCAGGGAGGGATTTGATAAGAAAAAGCTGGATGCATTGTTGCACAGAATTGAGTTGAACAATAAGCACGAAAGCAGCAACTTTGGCCTCCACCTGGCTATGGTAATTTGAACCTGACTGTGATCACTCACATGGTTGTTGTTGTTGTCATCTTAACATCTCTTTTCAAATTAATGGTTATTTAACTAATTAGGCTCTCTTTTTGTTTGTGTGTTATCGTTTAAAGATAGTTGACATCTTTTGTTTAATAAGCTTCACATATGTTGTATGAATTTTCACATAAAGACCTATATAGTTGTTATGACTAAAACAATTTGTCTCCCAATAAATGCTGAATAATTTTTTTAAAAAAAGTTTCTACTGTTGAACTTTATAGTTGTTATTTTAGAAATCTATTTCTTAAAAAAAAGATGCTCGCAGGTTATAGATCTGTCAATAGTTGATGGCTTTATTCTCTTATTATGACTTGTGTGATCTAATGTTGTTTTTTTTTTTTTAAAATCTAAATAGGGTCTTGCAAATATTTGGAATCATGAAGGTGACCCCATATGCACTCTTCAAGTAAGCCACATAGTACAAACTTTTAAGGAAAACCTTAAGAAGAATCCCAAACTACTTCAGCAGAAAGTGAAAGAATACTTAAAGGTTTGTTCTCTTTGATAAACTTTGAATTTTTGGTATCTATTTAGTATATTTATTTTGCCTGTACTTGTTAAAACCTGAGAATGAGCCTAATGCCATATCCCATAATTTTTATTTGATAGAAAATTATGATAAATGGATACAATCAAGTAGTTATATTACTTTCATTTTCAAACATTTTTATATTAATTGTGTATTAAACATTTTACCTAACTTCTTTAGCCCCTTATTCCCAATATATCCATCAAAGTTAGTCTCCATCCATGATTATAAGGATGGATATATCCATCAATTAAAAAGTTCAAAGAATCACTAATAGGATGATATTTGGTGGATATGTCATCGTTAATTATAAGCCAAAACCTCAACTAAAGATAAATATTGAATTATTTGATATACTTAAAATGACAGATATTTATATATATTTTTTGACTTTGAGCAGGTTAAATTATAGTGCTTGGATACAAAAATCTTTTAAGCTTTTGGTGTTTATACCAGTATTGAATATAATGCCATTATGTTCATGTTTCAGCTAAAAGATTTGGCTGAGAATAAGTCTTTGTTAATAAATTTGTAACGAATCTTTTTTGTTCTGTTCCCAAGGACAATAAACATAAATTGACGCTTATTATGCATCCAGAAGAGTCATACATGCAAAAAAAAGAACAGGAAGAGAAAGAAAGGATTAAACAATTTGTTGCACCACTTGGGGATGAAGACAAAGAAAAGCTTCTCAAAAGAGGTGGAAATTTTAAAAATTATTTTTCACTTCATATCATGTGTAATATTTCAAATCCATTTCTTTCTATTTAATGAATTTTGTGCCTATTGTAATTATGGTTTATACACTAATTAATGAGCAAGATAGATTAAATTATAGTCATTAAAATATTTCTTGGTTCCAACTCCAGAAGTACATTTATTTTTAGAATGAATAAAGGGTTTTCTATGTTTGAATGTAAAACAAACCAGAATATTCAGTCAAGTTCCCTCCATTTTTTTTTACTACCCTGCACTAAAGTTTTATTTGCAAACTTAACACTAGTAACTGTTTAGTATAATGTATATATCCTGATTAATTGTTTTTGTGCTGTGAAAATATACTTTGTTTTCTGCTACATTTCTCTCAAGGTCTAGAGCTTCAAGAGAAACAAAATAGTAAGGAAGATATTTCATGTCTGCCTTCATTAAAAGTCAGTGACATCAGTAAAGTAATCAAGCCTGAAGAATTGGACATCAAAGAAGCTGGTGATTAAAGATTGATCTCTTGTGTCACTTAAAAATTATATTGATTTGTCTGTATTATTATTATCTAGAAAAAGGTTCATGTATATGGATCAATATTAATTGTATTACATTCACTAAATGAATGGGTTTTTTTTTCCTTAGGTGGATCTTTTATACAGGTCAGTATACAGCCCACCAATGGTGTCAGTTATCTGAGAATGGCCTCAAATTTAGATGGACTTCCAGAGGAATTAATGCCTTACGTTCCATTGTTTTGTCATGTTATAACAGGGTAAGTATTGTGATTTTCAAAGCAAAACTTAGGAAAAATAAAATATTGCATTTTTCAGTAAGTTATATTTTAAATTATGGGATGGAATTACATGTATAACATTTTTATTTCATGAGCAATTATCTCAAGGGAAATATTTAGCATTAAAAAAAAAAATCACTAGCAGAGAACAAAAAATTTAATCCCTAAAAGTAATGGAAAAAATGAAATAGCACTAACAGTGATTGATCATTACAGATCAGTCATCAAAAATTTCTTTTCTGAATTTTGTTTTGACAGTTTAGAAAAGTCGAAGGAAAAAAATGCCAATACCTTATTAATTTAACTATTTCATCCCTACCTCTCCTCCACACCCCACCCCAGAGATGAATGATGAAATTGGGACTTTTGGACCACGCCTACATGGGTAAACAATGCCTACATATTGTTATTCCGGTCGTTCACCCCTACCATGATATGTATGATGAAATAGTGTCATTCCCTACCCTACATTTGCACACCCACGCAGATGACCTCCATCTACAGTTTTGGCAGGAAACGGCCCACGCCATAAGCTGGCATGGTCTGACTTTAAAAGGAACCACAAAATTTAAAAAAATGATCTTTTTATCTCTTGTAGCCTAGGAGCTGATTGGCATGACTACTTGTGGATGTCCCACCAAGAAGAACTATACACTGGAGGACTTCAAGCTTCTCCTCTGATTGTACCTCACCATACAGATGAGGGTCGCATGCAGAGATCAGTGCTGTTTTCTTCCTATTGTCTGGAGAAGAACTTTGACAAAATGTTGGATCTTTGGACTCTAATTCTGAACAGGTAAGTTGGCTCATCATGAAACGGTATAGCTTCTAGGCATGTTAAGAGTCCAAAGGCAAGGGTAGCATGCCTTACAGCAGACTTCAAAGTTTCATGGGTACACCATGTCGTGGAATTCAGGATGAATATCAGCGACTTCCACCACTTAGTTAATCAGTTTTAATATTGAAGTGT
Source organism: Bulinus truncatus (assembly GCA_021962125.1). Taxonomy (NCBI): domain Eukaryota; kingdom Metazoa; phylum Mollusca; class Gastropoda; family Planorbidae; genus Bulinus; species Bulinus truncatus. The sequence continues at coordinate 1,129,519 of JAGDYQ010000004.1, forward strand.
TTTATTATTGTGATTTCAAATTCATATTATTTTTAATCTCAGATCTTTTTAAATATAATTTTATTGGTTAGGGAACTCATCTTAGAATACATTTTTCTATTAATACCAGTTTTTAGTAATAATTTGAAGAATTAGGTTTAAATTTTGTCAACCATATGCTTATAAGTTGGCTCACTTTTCATTCTAAATGCTACCATATTTTTTATACAGTCCAGACTTCTCAGACATAAATCGTCTATCTACTCTGATTCGAATGGCTGCAAGTGATATGGCGGCCAGTCTGAGTGATTCCGGACATCAGTTTGCTGTCACTGAGTCTGCAGCACCCCTTGATGTTGTGTCTGCCAATCGAGAATCTTTCTTTGGAATTTCTCAGGCTAGTTTTAATATAATCTCATTTTAACTGATATGATCCTGCAGTATATTTATGATTTTTTTCAAAATGTTAAGAAATTGTTTATGATTTTTACTTTTATCAGAATAATTACAGATTTGATATAAAAGTCTGTTCATCTCAACTAAACATTTGTAGAAGAGGAATGCTATGCTCTCACAAACATTTAACAAATGAGGATTCTGTTATGCTTTAACAATGGTTAGATTTAAACCGATAAGAAAAAGAGGAACACTTATTTAACCAAGGAAGCTCATCAAAGCTTTTTTATAGATACAGTGAAATGTCATTATAACGAATGTCAGTGTAACGAATTATTCAGTACAGCGAATTTTTTTTTCGCCCCTTCCCCTTGGCTTATATAACATCTGTTAAAAAGTGTTGTTGTAACGAATTTCGTGTTTTCAGTATGGGGAAAAAATAGCCGTTTTGCAGATACAGTGTGTATTCGGTTAACGAACTTAATCCGTTCCACAATTATGTTCGCTATCCGAATCGTTCGTTAACCGATCATCGATTTACCATATATGATAATGGAAATTCGATTAATTCGTTCTGGAGATCCTAAAAATTAAATTAAAAAAAAATTATCCTGTACAAGAATAATTTCTTAGTAAGTTTATTTATTACAAATATGATACATACACATAGTCTTGCTTATTAATCAGTTATTTTCCTTTCTTTCAGCGTTAAAGAACATGTCCAATGTCGGTTGTTTTTCTTTCTCCTTCAGGACTTTCAGGAAATGATAGATAGCAATGTCGTTGTAGAGATCAGCAACCCTATTGACATCAGCTTGTTTAATGCCAGATCTCCTTTTAAATTTTATGAACCAGCCAGTGGTAGCCTTGAATTCTAGATTTTCGGAGGACGAGCCTGGAGTTTGTTCTTTCAATTTCTCAAAAATTTCTCCAGCCTTCTCTTTAATGATGGCTATTCTAGTTACATCTCTTTTCACCTCCCGTTCATTTTTCCAAACTAAAAGCAAACTCTCGATTTTATCATGAATAACACTTTTTTTGCTTCTCAGATGTAATTTTCGTTACTCCTTTAGCGGCTTGAGTCTTCTTGATGATATCTTTTTTAGCTAGGATTGTGCCTGTTCAAGCCGTACTGCCTGGTAACATCAGTCATTATTTGTCCACTCTCTACTTTAGTTTTTAATCTCTTGCTTGGTTTTTATGGTGAGCACAGATCTTGACACTCCACTCTTTTCAGGTCCCATAGTATTTTCAAATTTTCAGGGTTTTTTTTATAAGGTGTTAAGAGAAGCACATACGAAAACCACAAGGACAGAAACCAACTACACATGTATGGTACACTATTGACGATGTGTCGTTGCACACTACCCTACGCGTCGTAAGGTGCTGCCTCACTGCTACATAGTATGAATGATGACGTGTCAGCGCACGCGCACATCCATTTTCAGGACAAGTTGAGGACTGATGTCGGGTGTTTCCAGAGCCGAGACGTTTTCGTTAGAATTAGTTTTTGTTCGTTATCCGAATTTTGTTCGTTGTCCGAACACAAAAATCTTTCCTGAAAGTGTTCGTTGTCCGATTTGTTCGCTGTCCGAACAGTTCGTTAACCGAATACCCACTGTATTTAATTTTATCCCCTTACCAAAAAAAAAAATTTTAATTCGGCAAATTTCTATAACTCAAGTCAACTTGAACTCAAACGACATTCACATTTACTAAATAATGGGAGGGGGGAGTGTGAGAGGAGTAAGATGTTATGGTAACCTTTAACCTCTACTGATGAGGATAGTAAACATAAATTCCACCATGTGCAGTACTGAGACAAGTATCGTCTTGGGACGGCGGGGGGGGGTGAGTGGCGGTGTCACAATTACGTAACAAACGGAGGGGGGGGTGTAGATGAGAGTTTTAGCAAGGTCGGGAAGGGGAGAGGAAGAGAGTTAAGACGTCACGAGACAGCCAAGCGACGGCACAATTACGTAACAACGAACTGGGGGGGGGGGGAGTGGAGCGGCGGTGGCTGTTACAAACGGGGATGGGTGAGAGGAGAAGCATTTTAGCAATGGTAGAAAGGGGAGGTGGTGGAGAGAGATAAGATGTCAGCCACCTGCACGTAGAGAACGTCACAAGTAGTGACGTACGTAGGATTAATTAAAAAATCAATAAACCAGTGTTATGTTTGTGTGCGGGGGAGGGTGCAGTAATGAGGAAGAAGCAAGACACTTTTTGGGAGGTATAAGAAAGACATTATGGATTTGATGTGTATGGCGGTTATAAGCAAGTAATTAAGGGTAGCATTTCCGAACTACCCAGCCAGGCAATGCTCTTTCGAACATCAACCAGACTGCAGTTGAAAAAATGATTAAAAAGTAACTTGACAGTTTTAGTAAAAAGCAATGTCATTGTTTTGGGTAGAGGCTTGATTAATGCTTAGGGTCGCATTTTTCGAATATGGCTATCAACAATATTGTTTAGAATAATGGCGACGGGTAAAGACTTGATGGACAGAAGACTGCATTCTGATTGTTGGGGAATATTTAGAACGATCTTTTATGCTTGGGAGTGTTCAGAAGAAAATTACAGACTTTTTCAGGTGACTTCTGTGTGTTTGTATTATTTGACATTTTCTTATTATAATAAAATTGAATCCAGTTAAAAAAATATTTTAAAAAAAATATTTAATTATTTAATAAATGAGACAATATGAGTAAGAGAGTCGTAATGGGCACATTGTACAGGTTTCTTTTAAATCAAGGGAAGTAAGTCATGTTGAATAACTGTTGCACAAATAAATGAGTTATGTCCCTTAGTTCAATAACGTTGGCGGTATGTATTAAAAACAGAAAATGTCGTGGGGGGACCTTCTCCCCCCCCCCATTTCAGTGTAACAAATTTTCAGTATTACGAACGAATTTCGAGTCCCCGTGAATTTCGTTATAGCGACATTTCACTGTAGTAAATTAGTGATTTGTTATAGTTTATTTAACCAGCCGATCTTCAGTTTAGTTTCTTGTCATTTGCTACACGTGTAATTTGTTATTTATGCTTCAGCTTCTAAATTTTATTTATTGTGTACCATAGGACACCAAACAACGATTGGCAGTTGGAAATTCTCATACAAAATTTAATTAGGCATACCATTGTGCTGTAGCCCATTCTACTTTCAAAGTATTTCACAATTCATCATCTAAACATCATACATTATCAGTTGCACTTAAAGAAAAAAAAATATAGATCTTCAAATTGTTCACTTAATTAATATGTCACTGATAACTCTAGTAATGTCTCAACTGACTTGTCTGTATATGAGAAAAGTACATGATTGTACTTAATTCATCCGGCTGTTTTGATTGTTGTGGTTTTTTTTTCAATTCCCTTTAAGAGTTTAGTTTTTTTTTTAAAGTTTTTTTTGTTTAATTTGGTAGAATCTTTAGTAAAGTATTTAATATGATTGCAGGTAAAGACAATGAGAAGTGTCGCCGAGATGTCTGACTTAAGTGATATAATCTTCAAATTCCAATGTATTGGAGATATTGTGCTAGATAAAACCTCATTTAGGTAAGTATCTGTGATAGAAAAATATATATACATGTAGTAGTATCTTAGCCATTTTGGTGGCATTAATACTTATCTGAAAGAAAAATATGTCTTTATCTTTCTTTATAAGCTCTAGTTAACAAACAGCATATTTAAAAAAATATCCCAATGGATTTCCTTAGCACTTAAAGAATATACCCATCTGAAATTTGTTTTAATTTTTTTTTGAATTACTTGAATAAGTTTTAAACACAAAACTTTATCAACTTGTCAAAAAGGAACTGCATTTTTTTGCCTGATTTCTGATAATAAGTGTTATCAACTGTATTAAATAAATTCAGACTTTTTTATTTTTTATTCAAATGTAAAGTTAATGTGTTGGAAATAAAAAAAAAATGAAATTCTTCTCATTTATGGTTATCATTTTAAAAGATACTCAACAATATTTTTATATTTTACATCTTCTCTTGGTCTTAGAATTTCTCTGAATGTGACGCCAAAAGCCATTGACAGATCAGTTCGGGGTATTAGAAATTTCTTGGGGCAGCTGAAGGGGCAGGCTGATATGAGTAATATCTTCCCACAAGTAAGAATTTTAGTTTATGTTGAGCAAAATCTTAGGAAAAACTACTTAACAACTGTTTTGATTCAGATAGTTGAAGAATAAAAAACTGAGAATTTTAAAGCTGAAAATTTAGTTTCATGAATTAAATGTTGTTTTTTTAAGGCCCAAAAAAAAACTACTTGCTATCAAAATTGTCCAAATTTAATTTGCATGAACTTTTATTTTTTTATATCTGCATTTTTTCTATGTGGCAACAAACTTTTCCCAAATCCAGGTGACAGTTTTTTTTTTAATTTGATAATCTTGATGTAGTAAGTGGAAAGTGTAGGGAAAAAAAACGAGTACATGTACTAGTATTTAGTGTTAGCTTGAAGAAAATATTTTATCTGTTCTATGAACCAAAGAGCATTGACTTTGGTCGTTTTAATGTGGAAAAAAAAAATGCATTCTCCTTCTGAAGGTTAATTTAAAAATATTTTTTGTTTGCAGATTGATCAAATTGTTGCGAAATCCCAAAAAGTCCACCATGAGTTACCTTTTAATGTGAACTATATAGCCAAGAGTTATCCTGCAGTCCTGTATACACATAAAGATTACACCCCGTAAGACATAAAGTACTTGATAATTCTTTGTAAAAAGAAGATAACCATTATTGCTAACGTTGTTTTCTTTCCTTATTTATTTATTTTTGGGCGGTTGTTTGATTTTTTTTACGTCATCTTTTATCTTGTTTATTGAAGACAAAAATAATTTTTGTTTTGTTTCAGATCTTTATAATTAAGTGTTTTTATTCCTACCCTATGTCTGAACCTTTATTTGATGTCCAGTAATTTAAAAAAAAATTTTATAAATTTGTGTGTCTGTTTCCATAATCCAGGCTGTCCGTGTTATCAAGTTTAATGTCCAGGAAGTTCCTCCACCGAGAAATTAGGTAGGACAAATTTATTTTCTCTTGGTCATTAATGTTTCTTTTCTTACCCTGTCTTTTTTAAGTTTCAACTTTACTTCATTTTCTGAACATCATATACATTAAATAAGTAGCATATAAAAAAAAAATAGATTTCTCAGATCTTGTCATGTTTCTGCTGCTGTCTCTGTCTTGTCACAACTAGCTGGTCCATCTCTTGTTACAGAAGAGTCAAGTGCATGATTGAACTCAATTCAGCTGCCTTTTCTCAGTGACTTTTTTTTTTTTCATCTCTTATATAAACATTGTAAATTATTTTTAGTTGTTTACATGTAGACTAAGTTTTTGTTATGACTTAGCATATTCCCAGTGTCAGAGGAGATAAGTTTTATTTCACTGCTTAATGTGAATTATCAGCTGTCTTAGTGACACTGATATAATCAAATTGGTGTTTTTAAAACAAAAAAAAAAGTGAAATATTTCTTGTGATGGCCAGTGCACCATAGCTCATTTCAACGACCACCTACACTCCCTTTACTGTGGTCATTAAACTTTTACCTTTTAAAAGTGACTTTATAAAAAAACAGGACAAGAATTCCCTATTGAAAAAAAATAATCATTTTTAAAAGCACTGTAGTTTGTTTCATTTTCGGCCTCTTTGTGTTTTGTAAATGATTTTAAAAATATTATCAAAGATGTATTGTTCAATTTCATGTTTTTAATTTATTTCAGAGAGAAGGGTGGGGCATATGGCAGTGGTGCTCAGCTTGATGCTGGTATATTTAGTTTCTTCTCTTACAGGTAAGTTTAAGTTAGTTTAGTTGGTATATTTAGTTTCTTCTCTTACAGGTAAAGTTTAATTTAGTTTAGAAATGAAAATCCACTTGTTATTTTTATAATATTGTAGCATGCTATTCATTTATGATCTTGAAGACTCACTAGGTGAATTAGTTTCACACAGAAGCTTAGTGGATAACTTTATTTGACTAAAAAAGAATTTTTGCTTACCAAACTGAGATAATTTTTCAGAGATCCCAAGTGCCTTGAAACACTAGATGTATTCAACGCATGCATTGAGTGGGCCAGTAAAGGTGAATTCAGTGAGCAGGATGCAGAAGAGGCCAAGCTTAGCGTATTTCAGAAAGTAAGAACAATACATTACAACATGTATCTTTTTAAACATAAATACATGTATTAGAATACACTTAAAAAACATGTATATTAGAAAAAAGTTTAGGGATGTGACGATTCATTGGAAATATCTTGCAAGTTTTTTTTTTTTTTTTGGCATATCAGGATCTGATAATTTTACCCTATTCATGATTTCTCATCCTTTATATTGGTTCCCCAATCTAAACTGTTTTTTAACATTTCATAAAGAGTTATATTTACTGGAATCAGAATCGGTAATCAATAGGGGAGTTAAGAGAAAAAAAAGTAATCTGTCAAGAAGAAGTTTGGCATTGAACGAGGCCTATTTAAAATGTTGTTGCTCACTATCTGGTTCCTACTATCACCACATGTAAACCTAAAGATATCAGAGTAGCATTTGCACATGCTGTTATATTAATAAAAAATAAATTTGTATTTTTTTTTAAACAATTACCTTTTATTGTTGAGCTGCAAATGACCTCATCAGGGTTCATAAGTGTGAAACTATTTTCCTTTTGTTTTTCTAGATAGACAAACCCGTTCCTCCAGGGAGCAGGGGACAGACCCAGTTTTTATATGACATTTCCGATGAGCTGAGGCAGAAAAACAGAGACAGACTGTTTAGAGTAAAGGCTGATGATCTTATACGCGTAGCAAACAGGTAAATAAAATTATAATCCAAATCATTCCCAAGTAGAAATAGGTTGAGACTTGAGAATGAGGAATCGGAATTATCAGACCTCTTTTTGTATCTCTCAACTGGAGAATTTCAGCCTAATTTCTGATTCTTAAATCAATTGTTTGGGATTGAATCTTCAAAATTTTTTAATCCATTTCTCAAACTTTTTATAAACATGCAGCTCTTTAGTTCTTTGAATAGAAATCAGTAACTTTATAAGAGTCAGATTTTTTGCTTTGTTCAAGAAAATGTGGGTATTGTTTCACTAGCTACAAATTCACTATATTTTTTTTTTTAGCTACTTCAAGGCCAAGAAAACACCCACTGGAATAACATGTTTAGGACCACCCAATCCAGCCATTCAGGCCAACAAAGAATGGAAAGTTGTGAATGAACAAGAAGATCCACCAGTTGTGGAATAGATTCAGTGGATTCGTTTTTTTTTCCAATAACTATATGAAACATCAGTCTTACATCTTTAAACTGTTCATTGTACTCCACCCTTAAAAGACATTTGAGAGGAAACTGTGAGCTTTTAGTCCAATGATATCTACAGATAAATGATGTTTTTTCCATTTATGTAATTTTATTATTGTACATAAAATGGAATCTAATTAAAATACCCCCCCCCACCCACTTCCCTCCCCAATTATGGATAAAATGTTGTGGGTTGTACTGCTATCTTCACCAAAGATGAAAATATCTAGGAGGGTTTCATGGAAGTGTATAAACATTTATTAATCCACGTCTTTTGTCACATTGTTTCAAAGAAAGTATTTCAAAACATGTTGATACTTATTTTGTCGCCAAATATTCTCATCATTGAATACTTTTTTTTTAACTGTTTATTCATTGGGGGGGTCACATATCAGAGTTTCTAAGTGACCTTTTCCAAAAAATGATGGCCATCATGATTTGAAGGAAATTAAAACTTACATCATTATAGCTGACATTTTTTTTTTTTTTAATTTGTAGGCCATCGATTAGGTGAATAAAAAAACAAATCAAATTTAACTATCACTATGGTACGTGTATAAGTTGTCAGAAATGTTATCAAACATTTGGTTACCAAAACTTGTGGTGGCCCACCAAGAAACTTTTTTTTTCATTTTCGCTACCCACCTGCTAAAAATGAATTGTAACCCTAGCCCGTAAACCATCCGTGGCTCGCAAACCCCACACTTTGATAACATGAAATTAAAAAAAAAGATATAAACCTTGGGGGTTGGGTGGTTTGATATCAGGGGTTTTTTTTCTTTCTTTCGAGACTGTAGCACCATCTGAGATTCCACAACAGGCAATGAAAACTGTTCCCTTGCTGTGGTGTTGTGCCATTAAACAACAAAGGGAAGTAACACATCATTTGAAATTAGCTTAAACCCAACATGATCCGCCCCCCCCCCCCCTTTTGTTTTTTTAAATGCCATTTATTTACAAACACACAGTGTTGTAATTTATAAAGATATACATACAGTGACATTTAAATGTTTGATACTGCAACTAAATTTTTTTGTATTGTGATAACAACAGTTGCTGTTGGTTATTTTTAGTGTGTGTGTTAAGAGTTGTTATTTTTTATTTTAAGGTGCAAAAATATTTGCTTTGCGTTTTTTTTATTTTGTTTATTTTCTGTTTGAAATCGCTGTCAGTCAAAGATTTACAGTTTGATCCTTGTCACTGACTTATGTCTCTTACAGTCAGCATGTTATTTTAATTGGTTTGTGGGTTGAAATCGGTCAGGAAATTAAATTTTAAGCAAATAGTTGTTTCCACATCATTCTTTTTAATGTTTGATTATGCTCAAGGAGGTGGGGGTAGTGTTGAGCTTATGCCAGATTGAATCAGATGAACCCAGGACTTGTAAATTTGCATATTTCTATATGTACATATAATTAGCTTGAATGCAGCAACTGTGAAAGTTTTAATTAATGAATCTTGTTGAGTTACTGTTTTTTTTAATTCTTAAATTGAGAATACATTAATAAATGAAAAAATGACATTTTTACAGGTCTTGTAGTTGATGCTTTGATTTTGTTTAACTTTGTGAGTTTTTGAGCTTGGTGATAAGTACATAATCTTTGTAAAAACTTTTACTGGCATGACCTACAGTTCTTGTATGACGTGACATAAAGTGTTGAAAATAACCAGTTAACCTTTTATAAATGAACTCCGCTATGAGCCCCAGATCCGGGGGCGGATGGTTGTGCGATAAAGCGCTCGACTGTCAATCTGAGGGTACCTGGTTCGATCTTCGGTGAGGACTAAGGAAATTTTTCAAGTCTCCGATGTATCTCCCGTGATGCCTCCATGGCCATTGCACTATCGACTATGGTTGGGATGAAAGAAGGGCACCGTAAAAACTGTCCCATTAGTGGTTTATAGGATTGAGGGATTTCATCTCATCCTTACAGGGACATAAGACACATGAGCCTCAGATCAAACTTTGTATTGGGCTACTGAATATAAAGGACTTAGCAATGGGCACTTTTACCCGTAGAGCCCACATGCAGCGGCCTAGTTTTGCCTCTCCATAACATAAGAACATGTTTCATTATGGGCCACCGGGGAAAGCCAAAGTCTACGACTGCCACTCAAAATAGTAATAATGGGCCATCTGTCATGGGCAACGACGTTCTTATGGGTTAGGCCAACCTGGGCCACCTGTCTGGATTTTTTTTCTATTTTAATTTATTTTGCCAGCCAAAGGGAATGACGATCTGAGCACAAGTCAGGGGCCCCAGGCTAGAATGATTTAACTGTCTGGGGGGGACGGGCAATAATAGCCCAGGGCCCCCTATCATTTTTTTCATAGGGCACCCAAAACGTAAGAATGGCTTTTGGTCATGGGGGCAGCCCCGTAACGTGAAAATTCCACAGCAGGGGGCCAGGCATTCTACAGCGGGGAGGGAGGGGGGCAGGAAATAAATGTTGCTAAGTAGAGCAAACAAGCAGCGGGGGGGGGCAGAAAACCGCAAGGGGGGACCGCCCCCCCCGCACGCTACGGGCCTGCATGGGGGTTTCCCTAATTTCGTGTGTTGTCCGCGCAGGTCCATGCGTTACATGTTCCGGCACTCCCCCGCCCCCCACTAACACAAACAAACAAACTTGGTGGCGATCCCCGCACACACTGAAACACTGCCCTGCAGTTAGACGGGACATAACGCGACACCCGCACACACTGCCCTGCAGTTAGACGGGACATAACGCGACACCCGCACACACTGAAACACTGCCCTGCAGTTAGACGGGACATAACGCGACACCCGCACACACTGAAACACTGCCCTGCAGTTAGACGGGACATAACGCGACACTGAGCCACTCAGCTCTCTACAGTTGTGATACCGGGGCACCACGACAGAAATAGCGAAACACACACATGCGTCACCTGGCACGCTGAACGCGGACCTACCCGTTCCATTTGACTAATCCTTTTTTTGTGTGCGTATACAAATCTAGGTCACAATATCAGACAAGTAATTCTATTTATAGTCAATTTTATTTTGTATGGGCTTTGATATGCTTCTACCCTACATAGCATTTCGGTACCTGAAAATTGCGTTGTAATTTTTTTTATAAGTTTACTGATAAGTTGTAATTTGTAGGTTTACTGGTAAGTAGAAAAGTTTTTGCCTACATTTCAAAGTAATTATTAGCCAAAATGACCTATTCTGTTTGACACTTAATTGGTTCAATTGGTATTCATATGTAGACAGTATGTTTTTTTATAAAAAAATAATATGTAAAGCTATGACTGTGTAGCTTACGGTGCTAGGTGACCATATTTTTAAATACCTGTAAGACGAACATATCGCATACCTTTGTTAAGTATGTTGTGCAGAATACGTTTAGTTGTGTAAGTAAATGAATCATTTTCATTACAATGGAAGGAGACAAACTGGACTGTCTATTGCTGTTTAGACATATATATATAGTGCAATTTATCACTTAGAAGATAATGCAAAACAATGTACAAATTTTAATACTGAAAATATTAAAAAAAAAAAAAATTTTAATATAAAAATTTTTAATATTAAAACAAAAAAAAAATATTTTAAAAAAAAAAATAAATAAAAATAAATTTATACTAAAAAAAAATTAAAAATAAAAAAATTTTTTTTTTAAAGTTTGGTTGTAACTAAAAAAAAAATGAAGTTAGAATAATAGAACTCTTTTAGTCAACTTTTGTATATCACTGCTTACTGCTGTTGGTAAAGTTCCCTATCGCTCTCTCTTTTCATTCTCTCAGTTAGTCATCTTAACATTTTCTCTATTCTAACTCATGTCTATTTCGTCACCTTAGGCATCATTAGCTAAAACTGAGTAGGCCTACGTGTAAGCCGGCATGTACATAATTTTACACTTTTTTTTACAGTAAAAATTTTACAGTTTTCATCATTATTGATCAGTTCTGGCCAGTGGCAACACTCATTTTACGATGTCATCTATGCGACGCTTCGTTTTGTGTTCGGTGCTGTGCATGTTGCTGGCGAAATACAACTATGGAAAGACCAATATGATGCTTGAGCAGTGCCAAGATGGGCCGTGCCGAAAGGGAGAGTACTTCAACTCAACACTCAACAGTTGCTTCCCCTGTTCCCATGGCACATATATCAGCATAGAAAACCACAATTGCAGTGACTGCACAGCATGCACCTCTGTCAACACATACGAATGGGAAGTAATTCTTGCGCCTTGCTCGCCCGACTCCGACACGTTGATTGGTTGCCAGCCCGGCTATTTCATGTCCACGGACGAAAGCGACATGGATACGCAGTGTAGCATTTGCCGAAAGTGCTCTGCCCAGGAAATCGTCAAACGCCCATGTTCCAATTTTTCCGACGTTGTTTGTGGGCCCCCAGCCCCGACTCCGTCCCAGTCAAACTACGAGTTCTTCGACAAGGGAGTGTTTATCGCCTGTATGGTTTTATTGATCATGATTGTCATAGGCTTGATCATATACGTCAGACGAACTCCGGGTCTCAGGCAGGTGGTGGTGGAGTGTCTGCACTGTCGTTGCCCTGGCAGAAGACGCCGCAACTATGAAAGTGAGATGTTATTTCCTGATTAGCTCAAGGAGGTTAAGTAAACAATAAGGATGCTGGTTGTGTGATCAGTGATGTATTAGTAAAATAAGAAGTAAGGGAACTCATAGTGGGAGCAAAAAAAAAATTGTGGGAGTTGTCGGGACATGAAAAAGTACTGGAACGCGTTCCGGTTTTTAAAAAAAAAGGTAAGGGAACGTCGTTCCACCGCGTTCCCCTCGCAATACACCATTGTGTGTGATTAGTTCCGTGGAGCACAAAAGTAGTAAGTGGTAAAGTTCCCTTACGCCCCTAAGGACTCATCGGGGGCAGATGAAGTGTAGAATTCATCTGTTTCAGTAACCTCGCTATATAAAGGGAGCACGTAAACTGTGAGATATTACTTCCGATGAGCACATTAACTATGAGATATTAGCTCCTGACTAGATATACAGAATGCATAAACGTGGGATTTTAGTTCCTGGATAGTTATACAGACTACATACACATGAGATATACGTTCCTGTTTAATTCTGTGGAATACTTGCAGTGGCATCCCTATGGGGTGCGGGCTGCACCGGGTGACACCAACCATAGTGAAGCCACTGAATACGTGTACATTAACATGGGGGAAAGCCGCTTTGCTTCATACGCTGTATGTATTGAAAAAGAAAAAAAAAAGATAATATCAATTGAAAAGAAATGTTTGACACATTGTCAAGTGGCGGTATCTATCCAACGCAGTGAAGAGGTAGACTACATCGACATTGGCTTCGATGATCTCCAGAATAATTAGTTAATCCTATAGTACCCGAACTAAAAGTTCAACATAAGAAGTCCGGAGCACTATTGTACATTTTCCCGCCTAAATTCAAGTCAATAATTAGAAGACGAAATAAGATTTATTTTTGGTATCATATCATAATTTATTATTATTATTATCTGTAAAATAAGACATTAACCTCTTCGTGCAAAACAATAGTGTGTTAAAACAGAATTTGGTGATTTCTTTTTCTTTTTAGTTTACAAATGCTCTATCAGAGTTCGCACCTAGGAAATGCACATACTTGCACCAGGAAATGCACATACTTGCACCAGGAAATGCACATACTTGCACCAGGAAATGGCTGACCTAGGGCGACCAGGGCTGCCAAACCGGATATTATTTTTCCAGATCTAAATATTTTTGGAGAAATCTGGATATAATAAAATGCTATAAAATAATAATTGATGTGGATAATTTTGTTTTGTTATTTATGTGTTAAAGTTTTGATTCTTCGCTATATATTTTAGTATAATCTAGATATTTTTCATATATTTTCTGGATCATTCAAGAAAAGAGTTAGGAGTCCTGGAGGCTACGATCTTGGGGCCTAATGGGTTGGAACAAAAATTAATTATTTAAACAAATAAAGTTTAATGAACGGATGAGGTGTAACCGTTTAAATAAGTGATAACATGCGATTAATATTCGAAATGTGCATATTATATTGAAAAAATCGTGTTTAGTAAATTGTGAATATTGATGTGACATGCTACGGGTATGTCAAAGGTGGGCGGGGCGGGGGGTTGGGGGGGGGTGGGCGGCCATGTCTTACTTACCACTGCCGTGGACTTCTATGACTTACTTACATCTATACACAATTTTAGTTGTCCAAATATGAGAGCGAGAATACACAAATCAACCAATCAGGCACAAAGTTAACTACTTTTGTTTAAATTTCTATTCTATACTAATGACTTTCATACCAGGTCGCCATAAAGGTCTAAGAGTAATTAGCGTTTAAATTTACCTCCACATATTGACGTTATTTGTAGGCGGGGGGGGGGGGGTCTTTTATCTTTGCCGACTCTAGTATGGAGGTCGGGAGACTGTTCCAGAGTTCAAGGAGAGAAAGAATGAGTCCAAAGAAAGATAGAGCGAGAGAGAGAGAGAAAGAGAGAGAAAGAGTGAGAGAGTTCAAAGAGAGAGAGAGAGAGAGAGAGAGAGAGAGAGAGAGAGAGAGATTACAAAGAGAAAAGAGATATATAGAGGGATGCAGCAGTCTGAAAATGTGCAGACCCTTTCTCATAATGTGGCTCTTATGAGTCGCATGTGGCTCTTATTTGAATTTCTTGCGGCTCCCTTTGTATAAAGTTTTTGCTTATTATTTACTACCTTAATTTTTTTTTAATTATTAAATCTTTTATATTTGTGTGGTCAGTGGTCATCCCCTTGAATATTTGTAAACGCATAGCGTGCGCACCAATCAATTATTGCCATTTTCTGTTTACAATGTTGGCACACATGTACGTACAAAATGTATTTAATCATTGGCATATGTTGATCGGTTGCAAACAGCGCGATCATAAAGAAATATGCGATAAAACGTCACTTACATAGATTACATTTATCTGAATAGAGATCTATGTTTATAAGTTTATATTCAAATACATGTTCGTAAAAATACATTTGTATATACGTGCACACACATACCTCGGCACACGTATATTTAAAAAAAAAAAGGAATAAAGTAATAATGGCTTATGTGTAGGCTGAATGTGTGTATGTACTGAAACAAATTAATGTGTTGTGTGTACTCTCGACTCAAACTGTTTCATGGTGATCAATACAATATGTCGTTCTTTCTCAGATACACATCGGCTTAAAAAAATTATTGACTTAGCCAAAGAAAAAGGAAATTATAGTATACGACCAATACTTTATGTGTATTGTTCGCATCGGCTGCGAGCCTAAACGTTAAGTCATTAGGAATACATATTTCAGATGTCTGGAAAAAAAAACACAGTTTTTGTGAAGAAATTGTATCAAAACTAATTTCTTAAAAACTTAAAAAAATATTTAAAAAAAAATTTAAAAAGCAGTTAAGCTTGCTAGAACATATTGACATGCAAACATTAAGTGTATTTCATTTGCAGTGGTGTAAAACATGTATTTCTGTATTTTTTTCATTGGTTACATGTGCATTATTAGCTTATCTCTTTTCGTGTATTGCTCTTATACGCTTATTTATATGTGCTGTGATAAGCGACAACTACAGACCACAGAGTGTTTAATTTATTTTGTTAGGGTGCTAGTTTTTTGGCCTAATTATGTGCCCCCACTCTAGTACAGTGGCTAAATAATATTGTGTTATTTTGTTCAAAATTTAATTTCCTATTGATTTGTTTACATTTCGTAATTATATTTTACTAGCAGTACCCTTCAAAACCTTTGCATATAGTTATACCCCTAGGCTTTATTGGTAGACTAGGTTATTTTTTGGTTTCGGGGCAGATCCGATTTTTTCATGATTGTGTTTAAACTGGAATACTGTTGTATTAATTCTTTACTTTCGATTTAACGCAGAGCCCAAATCGCTTTTTTATATATTAATATTTACAAAAAAAAAAAACAACCTTTTATAATAGTTTAAAGATATATTTACCAAAAAAAAAACTTAGAACATTTTATGCTAGTTTGAACGGGCACCAGACTGACCTATATCAAAATATTTATAAAGATATATTTACTATTTATCTTTTCACGGCCGCCAGTCGCCTTTCCAAAGGGCCGCATGTGGCAAATATTTACTTCGATACCACAATGCTGAACGATGTATCAAATGAACACTCTTTTTCAATACAAATTTACAAAAAAATTGTAGTTTCCCTCCTCATTTTCTTTCCATCTATTTTAGTTTCATAAATTCAGCAACTGTCATATGAACATATTCACCAACTGAGGGGGGAAAAAAGTCATTTGTTTTAGCTAGTCAAAATGTTTTGTAGAAAGAGACTTAAAAAAGTGAAAAAGTTGATTTATTTAGCTATAGCCATTGCGGTGTTATATCAATTCGATAATTTAATCAAATGGACGAACGATATGCATTACAGTGAAGTAGTCAGGAGTCGACAACGCATGGAACAAAAGTGGGAATCTAACGGTATCGTGAGCTTGGATTTCGATTACAGTATCGACGAGAGTTTCACTAAGGAGGGCTACCCAGTCAAATTAGTGCACGGCAGAGAAGTGAATAAAGACGATACCGATTACTCTGGAGTGACGCTGCCAGATTTTGTAGAGAAAGCTGACCAGGGAGGTCCAGGTAGGTCAGAAAGGAAGATGGTCAGCTTGAAGATCGGCTATTGGTATTCCACAGTTACCAGTCAGAACCTTATACATTCTGTTAAAATATGAATTTAAAAATATATTTTGTCTAAGCAGGGACATTGAAAAAAAAAAGTATGTTTTCATTTGGTTATAGATCAGTACGTCCAGTAGAATACACCCCCACTCCCTACTCCCCTACAGCAATGGGAGTAATTGACTTAGGTTCCCCGTGTCCTTACCGGACGCACACACACACACACTTTCCCAGGCCCGTAGCGTGCGGGGGCGGGGGCGCCAGGGGGCCACCCCTCTGCGGTTTATCTGGCCCCTGCTTATTTGTTCTACTTAGTAAAGGTATTACCTGCCTGCCCCCCTGCTATTGCCTGGCCCCTGCTGTAGAATTTTTACGCTACGGGGCTGCCCCCTCCCCAACCCGAGACCATTGAAACATCGGAAATGACGTGGATGTTAACAGGGGACACTACTATAAGCGGTACTAGTTCCATGCAGGATCTAGAGATAAACATCTCACTAGAGACGGCAGGGGGGGCACCAAGGGCCTTTAACTGCTAAGTGCCCCCATCCCCACCCCCTTCCCATTTTCCCCCCAGGCCTACATTGCTAAAAGTCACACCCGCCGCAAGGAAGCGCACCTGAGCATTCTTCAGGGGCCCACGGGGCTAACATAAAATAACAGATGAGCGGATTCAGAAGACCCCTTGTTATGAAAAATTATTTTGGGCGCCAAAAGTTGCAGGTGGGGGATTTGACATCATTTGACCTATGGCTCCATAAATGTACCTTGACCTTCTGTCCTAAATAATCGTAAGAACTGCTCATTCCACCTTTCGAGTGGCGTATAGGACATCAACACTTTCTTAGTCCCTGCATCTCAATATATATATATATATATATATATATATATATATATATATATATGTCCCTGCATATCAATATATATATATATATATGTCCCTGCATCTCAATATATATATATATATGTCCCTGCATCTCAATATATATATATATATATATATGTCCCTGCATCTCAATATATATATATATATATATATATATATATATATAAGAAATGAATTCATCTGTTCAAGTCATATTCTTTGAAGTGCGATTTCGTGACAAATCGCCTCTTTTTCCAATTAAAAGTCAAATGTGACAGATGTTGATCATTGAATCGAATCATTTTTCCAATTATTTGTCACATTACCATTTGAAATCTGTACACTGCGATGAAATAAATTCCCCTGTGAATCAATGAGGCTTTATTGTGTTGCCGTTTTGGGGAAATAATTTCTGCTCAAAAGTGATAGAGAAAAAAAATAAAAAAATCACGTATAGCTAAATGTCTTATCCGTAGTTATCACCCCATGATTTGTTATTTGTATTACTCCCCTTTGGTTGAATGTTAAAGTGTGCTGGTAGATGTGATCTGTGTGATACGGTAAGGTAAAAAAATGCTTGAGTGGAGTCTGGCCGGTCGAGCGTGATAGTGATTGGTCAAGGATCACATGACACGGTGGAGGGGGCAAGTGGACGGTCAGTCCGAGGGGTCATCAGTGCAGTCTCAGATCTCAAGGTGTGGTATCTCATCTCACAGTGTGATCTCTGACAGCGTGATCTTTTACGGTGTGATCTCTGACAGTGTGCTCTCTCACTGTGTGATCTCTGACATTTTGATCTCTGACAGTGTGACCTCTGACAGTGTGGTCTCTGACAGTGTGGTCTCTGACAGTGTGATCTCTCACTGTGTGATCTCTGACATTTTGATCTCTGACAGTGTGATCTCTGACAGTGTGATCTCTGACAGTGTGGTCTCTGACAGTGTGATCTCTCACGGTATGATCTCCAACAGCTGTGACCTCTCACTGAGTGATCTCTGACAGTGTGATCTTTGACAGTGTGATCTCTCATGGTGTGATCTCTGACAGTGTGATTTCTCACGGTGTGATCTATGACAGTGTGATCTCTCAAGGTGTGATCTCTCAAGGTGTGACGTCTGACAGTGTGATCTCTGACAAGGTGATCTCTGACAGTGTGATCTCTGACAGTGTGATCTCTGACAGTGTGATCTCACTGTGTGATCTCCAACAGTGTGACCTCTCACTGACAGTGTGATCTCTGACAAGGTGATCTCTGACAGTGTGATCTCTGACAAGGTGATCTCTGACAGTGTGATCTCTGACAAGGTGATCTCTGACAGTGTGATCTCTGACAGTGTGATCTCTGACAGTGTGATCTCTGACAAGGTGATCTCTGACAGTGTGATCTCTGACAGTGTGATCTCTGACAGTGTGATCTCTGACAAGGTGATCTCTGACAGTGTGATCTCTGACAGTGTGATCTCTGACAGTGTGATCTCTGACAGTGTGATCTCTGACAAGGTGATCTCTGACATATATATATATTAAGTTCATTCGTTCATAAAGATTAAGTCGTCATATTATCATGGAGTTTAAATGGGATACGAAACTAATTCTGTGATATATATAACCTACATCATCTCCAAGAAATAGTATTTTCTATTCAACACACTCAACCTGCGAGACAAGTATATGAATTTAATTTAACAGATAAAACCCACCACGGGTTTGGCAATGCAAAGCGATGGGATCTATTTTTATATAATCAATCGTTAGAAAGGTACATACATAAATTTAGGTTGGTAGGTTGGTGCCCCAGGGTGATTCAAGACGACGGCAACCCGTCAGTTATTGGTCACTGACCTTTTGGGTTGGAATTAGATGAAGGTGGTTGACCTATAGTTATGTATAGATAGATAGATGGATGGATGGATGTATGGATGGATGGATGGATGGATAGATAGATAGATAGATAGATAGATAGATAGATAGATAGATAGATAGATAGATAGATAGATAGATAGATAGATAGATAGATAGACTGATAGATTAGATAGATAGATAGATAGATAGATAGATAGATAGATAGATAGATAGATAGATAGATAGATAGATAGATAGATAGATAGATAGATAGATAGATAGATAGATAGATAGATAGATAGATTGATAGAACCCAAATGAAGTCTTTACTTCTCTTAGGCGAAGGTGGAGAACCTTTCCAGTTCAGAGATGGTGACCTCACCATGCAGCAGAAACAGGAGAAACTGAAAGCCTTCCGCACGCACAGGTTTGATGTGGCTGTCAGTGACGTCATTTCAGTTCACCGGACAGTCCCAGACTTACGGTCAGAAAGGTGCGTGGTCAGATGTAGTCAAAACAGTAGTAACTAAATTAGATTTAAAAACAAAAATGGCAAGTAGTTGTTTTTAAAGCTATTGAGATTCCATTACTATTTAACGCTCTTATTTTATTTCCATAATTTCTATAAGTCTTATCAGAAGCTGCCCTACATTGTTTGTCATCACCATTTTTTTTTTCAGTTTTAAATTTGTTTTTTGAAGGCATTAATGTGTCAGTGTATTTCTCCCTCTTTACACTTCTGGACATTTCTCTACAAAAGTGTCTTACACTTCTGGACATTTTTCTTTCTCTTTACGTCTACAAAAGTGTCTTCTGGACATTTTTTCTACCTCTTTAGTCTACAAAAGTGCATTACACTTCTTGGCATTTTTCTCCCTCTTTACGTTTACATGTCTTACATGTGGGAATAGATTTTAAAATTAAGGACCGTTCAACTACTACGTAATGCCTTTGGGGGGAAGGGTAGGGGTTAAGTGTGACAAGCTATGTTAAACACTAATTAAAAAAAAGCGTTAAGGGGGTTGGGGGGTGGGAGGTGTCAAAATCAAGAAAAAAAACCGTTAAGTAATAAGTCAATGACACCTTAAACATTCCAGTGTGTGTGAAAATTATAAATTTTAAAATGAAACATTAAACTTTTATTAAATGGTCATTTTTATGTTGCAGATGTCAGAGTGCGAGCTACATAAGTTATCTACGGTCATCTGTGATCATTGTGTTCCACAACGAGGCCTGGTCTACACTTCTGAGAACCATCTTCAGCGTCCTAGAGAGGACTCAGCCGTACAACATCTTGGAGATTGTGTTGGTGGATGACGCATCCACGATGGGTAGTCGATTTTGTATTCATTTAAGTTTTCCCCAAACTAAATAGTAAATACTCAAACGATAGTTATATGCAGTCATACTTCGGTTTTCGTCGATTATAATTCGTCAGAAAGCAACCAACAAAAAAACTAAACCAATGAAAGCCAGAGCAACTATTTTCATAAGAATCAACGTCGATCGAATCAATTCTTACTAGATAATCCAAAATACAAACCGGAAACACATTTTTATAAAGAACTAATGCAGTGTTTAAAATTAAATTAATATGAATTTAATATATAAAATGAATATACAAGATATCTGACAAGCATACATGAAATTTAACATTACATTTTAATTTTCTGAAACTTTTCATAGCGTATGGGAAAATGTGGAGGAAGGGGAGAGAAGAGTGCAGATATTATTGTTTGGAAGGAAAATCCCACTTCATAAGAATAAAAATGTAATCTAGAGCAAACATGGGTAATGGACGATAACCCGATAACAGAGTTTTATTAAAACGAAAAAAAAAAACAGACTAAAACCGAATGCAACAAAATTCCAAGCACGTCTGCGTTTAATTTTAAAGTATCGCGGATTTCCCTCCAATTATTTTGTTAACAGATCTCAATTATAAATCGCATACACATAAAACATTTAATTTCATTGGACCATCGAGTATTTAATCTTAAAACTTTTGATTCATTTACAGTGTTACACATTAGCTTTCAAGTTTATATTTTCTTTAATCACTAGTTTGTATCTCTACAGATCACCTGAGACTTCCGCTGGAAAAATACCTGAAGTCCCTCAATAAAGTTCGCCTCATCAGAACAACCCGCAGATTGGGTCTAATTCAGGGACGTAACCTCGGCTCCCTCTACGCTAAGGGAAATAACCTTATATTTATGGACCCTCATGTGGAATGTTTACCAGGTACGATGGACATTTTTTTTTTAAGTTGATCGGGGTAGTTTTGACAGTAGTATTACCGGGTGGTCTCTCGGTTGGTTGTAGCCAGAACTGTGGCTGGATATTATGGAACCCCTGTTCGAGTGACGGAATTTGGCCACCCTACACTAGTTCGGCAACCCTGTTCGAGTGACGGATATTGGCCAACCTACACTAGCTCGGCACCCCTGTTCGAGTGATGGATATTGGCCACCCTACACTAGTTCGGCACCCCTGTTCGAGTGACGGATTTTGGCCACCCTACACTAGTTCGGCACCCCTGTTCGAGTGACGGATTTGGCCATCCTACACTAGTTCTGCACCCCTGTTCGAGTGACGGATTTTGGCCATCCTACACTAGTTCTGCACTCTGTTCCACCACACAACCAGCACTGTGTAACTGGTTGTATCATACCCAGAGATATTTGAATATGTAAACAGAGAAAAACTGAAAAAAAGTATGATCATAACCTGAGCCCTTCTTGTGTTTCATGGACCCCCCCCCCCCAATGACAAAAATCAAATTTAGGGGCTCCTTAGCAAAACGAATGTTTATTCCGTAGATTGCAAAATCTTGGAAACTGATAATAATCGTTTGTAAGTCCTTCCCCCCCTCCAATCCTCCAAGTATTTTTAAGTCATTTTAGCCCGGGGGCCACCGATAGGTCCTCGGATGTACCCTTTCATGTGACGAACTTGGCTGTACGCATTCGTAGGCCTGCAAAAAGATAAGCCTCACCCATGAAACATACACACACACACACACATCTATATATACAGCATATATATATATATATATATATATATATATATATATATAGAGAGAGAGAGAGAGAGAGAGATGTAATAAAATGTGAAGAATGAATTCTAGATGTAATAAAATTATATCAAATTATAGATCTGGGTAATTTTATTTCTAATTTAAATATACAATTCTTATTATTTTCGTTTATAAACCTTTTAGTGTATTGTAGATATTTTTTGTAATATATTTTCTTGATAATTCTTCAAGAAATAAGTTGGCAACTCTGCTTCTGACATAAAAATAACTGGAACAAATGTACCCACCAGGTTGGTACGAGCCTCTGGTTTCACCATTGCAAAATAACGACAAGGCCATCACCTTTCCAGTTGTGGACGTCATTGACCCAAACAGTTTCGCTGTGATGGAGCAGTCAACTGTGACCTTGGTTGGCAGTCTCCACCTGTACTCTTTACTCTTCACGTGGCTGGAAGATCGTGGTTACACCTCTGAAACTACAATCAAGTAAGACATTAATCCAATAGATTATTTCAGAATTTATCAACCAAAGATGGATAGGGAAACGATGGCTGCATTTCGCCCCCCCTCCACCCCCAACCCCGCCTCCCCACAACACAACCACTGCTCTGGACACTTGACGAGAATTTTATTATCCTGTAATCAAATAAAAATAATGAATTTCATGCGCGTTGTTGTTTTTTTTTTTTTTTAAACGAAGACATTTTTCGGAACTATCTAAAAGTTTCGCTATGGGGCAATAGTGTAGGAAGGGGTAGTGCGGGTTGTACGGACATCAGACCGACAAAAGATCTTGAACTAAAAATAAAACATGAAAAGTGGGACGGATGGCTGAGTGGTGTAGATACTCGACTGTCGACCTGAGAGTCCTGGGTTCGATCCTCAGTGAGAACCTTGGAAATTTTCCAGGTGTTATTTGGTGCAAAGTCGTCCCACAAGTCCACCCAGCTTTAAATGGGTACCTGACTTTAAGTTGGGGAAGTAAAGGCGGCTGGGCGTTGTGCTAACCACACAGTCCCTTTATATGCCGAGGTCATAGAAACAGATGAATTCTACTCTTCATCTGCCCCGATGGCCCGTGAGGGCTAAGGGAACTTTACTTTTACTTTAGTGTAGTTAAAAATATATTTTATTGTTAACGTTTTCTCACATTACATATCGCGAGGTGGGGGGGGGGCGCCAAAGCTTACTTGCACAGGGCGCCAGCACAGCCAACTGCGGTTTTGCTCTGGGGTCTCCAGTAGACAAACAATATGATCATAAATTTGCAAGTGGCCACCTTGACAGCCTTTGACCCAAGCTCTCAAATTTACCTTTGTCTAGGAGCCCAAAAAAAAACGCTACTTTACATAGCGCCGCTTCCAAAACGTAACATATTGATTAGTGCCCCCTCGCAAAACGTTAGTAACGTCTCTCTCACTAACCGTTACACACACACGCAGCCCAATTACTGTAAACATCTACGTCTGCAAAACTGCCGAACAGCCAATCATGACGAGGAGTCGAACACCGCCCGGCCATCGGTTCCGCACGAGGAGTGGTGTTTTATTGACTCGGCTATTTTTTGCACACATCGTGCCTGATCGTGGTAGGTGCAGTAGGAGACTTTTATCACACTACGCCCCAGTGCTTTTCGCAGTGCAGGTTGAGAATCACTGTTGAGAATTTAACACTTACAAAATTTTTACGTTGTACTTACAATTATGGGCGTCGCTAGGAATTTTTCCAGGGGGGGGCAAATAACAACTTTATGACATTTTTTTTAAATGTAATGGGGGGGGAGCAAATGCCCCCTTGCCCCCCCCCCATGAATACGCCCATGCTTATAATGAAGTTTTTTTTTTCTATATACGGGAATCAGACGTCTCATTTGACACGTCCCAGTTTCGCATCGTTTGTTCTGGAGTCCAAGAATGTTCAAGAAGTTTTTTTTTAAACATATTTCTGACGAACTTATTTTCACTTAAGCTCATTCGCGTACCCAGTTATACATTTTCATGTTTTCAAATTTTCATCACTTCCATAGATAAAACTAACCAGTTAAAATAATTGTATTTGTATTTTACTTCTCAGATCTTCTACCATGCCGGGCTCGGTCTTTGCCATTTCAAAGAAGTGGTTCTCACATCTTGGCATGTTTGACCCTTACCTTCAGGTCTGGGGTGGTGAAAATATCGAAATGTCTTTTAAGGTTGGTAATTTTCTCATAGATCAAAGAAGCATTTGAAACAATAAGACAAAGACATTAAAAAAAAAACTTGCTACAAATAATTATTCAAATATGAATATTATCCAGCGTCCAATAACTTCATACGCTTTCCTTCTGTTTGCCTGTCTGTCAAATTACCTTCCCATTTGTCTGTTTGTCTCTCGATGTCCTTCTACTTGACTGACTGTTCCTGCTTTGTATGTGTATCTGTCTGCATGATTGTATTTCTATCTCTGCGCCCTAGTGTCTGTCTACGCATCTACCGAACCGCAACGTTTGTCTACCTGCCTGCCCTTAGATCCATCTTTAAATCGGCCAGCTCGTATTCCTTTTTACCTCAGAGAATTGTGACCTTCAAATGTCTGTCTACCGGTCTGCCCAAATATCTGCCCCAACGTCTGTCTACCCGGTCTGCCCGAATAACTGTCTCAAGGTCTGTCTAACTGCCTGCCTAAATATCTGTCCCCAAGGTCTGTCTACCGGCCTGTCTGAATGTCCCAAGATCTGTTTATAGGCCTTCTCGAATTTTTACCTACCTGCATTATTGCATCTATGTCAATCAACCCTCTCCCCAATTCTCAAATGCTGCTTAAGTGTTAGGAAGTATATGAGTAAATATGTACAGGTGTCTAAAATTATTTGCGTGTGCCTTCCTTTCAATATTTAGCATCGTAATATTCATGGTAGCAAAAATGTCATTCTCAAAGCGCGTCCGACATTTTAGTTCACCTAGAACTAAGCATATAAACGAAGAACTAAGACTATAAAAGTTCGCTTAAAATTATTATGTGTACCTGTGTGCATTTTCAGGCCTGGATGTGTGGGGGCGGCATATTTATCGCCACCTGCTCCCACGTCGCCCACCTGCCCAGGAGACCCGTGAACGTCAAAAGTCACACTGCCCTGCTGAACTCTGCCCGTGTGGCTGAAGTCTGGATGGACGAGTTCAAGCAATACTTCTACGAGAAGACAGCATTTCACTTAGCCTGGGTAAGAAGTGGGAGATGTGGGAGCTGTGGTCCGTCCATGGCAGGTCCGCCAACTACTCCGTTGTAAAATTATCCTGAAAATATTTGAAAGATATATAGTTTATACTAAATATTTAGCGAGTAATGCAGACTGCTAGTGATCAGAAAGAAAACCAAAAAAAAAGTATTATTTGTTGTTTTATATCAACTTTTTTGTATTATCTACAACAAGTAATATTCTAATAAATTATAAAATATTTGTACATTTTGAGGGAAATATTTAAAAGCAACTAAGTGTTTTGCTAAAAATAGATCTAAAGACACACCTCCTGTGTTCAATTTTTATTTGAATACAGACATCAATTAAAACACTAACACACATATGTTGTCCGCTGAAATAACTTGTATGAAATTAATTGTCTAAGGCAATGAATTTAATGATCCGGAGAAATAAAGGTTTTGAATTCAGTGTTCCATGAGATCCAAAAGGATGTCGTTCGCTGGTTTGGCTCCAGGCGCTTCAAGTTATCAGTGGGTTGGAGGGTGGGTTAATTAATACATATACACATTCAAGCATCTCAACACTTTTTATTATGGATTCAACGATAAGGCCTGCGCTTGAAAGCCTTTTGAGGATTATTATTATTTAATAAGTTGAAACAACCGAGACCATAACGAGCAGAGTAAGAAATATTCATAGGTAAAAGTGTTAAGTGCCAATCACTTAATGTGTCATACAAGATCAATGAGACTCAACCAGGGATTAATGCCATGCCATGCCAGATTTAATTATTTGTCTTTTATTTATTTATTTTACTTATTTTCGCCATTCATTTTCACTGGTGCCCTTTGAGGCATTACATGTATTCATCAATTGAATCACTTCTTATCTAGTTCAACCACACGAATATAGATTCGAGAAAGGAGCTGCGCCGATCACTCAAGTGTAAGAACTTCCGGTGGTATCTCACCAAAGTGAGTCCGGACCTCTATAACCAGATAGATGAGTACAGTTTCTATCTGGGACAGGTGGGTATTCATGCTTAATGAGGCTAGGCCTAAAGTGTTAATACGGTTTACATACTGGAAGCTAGTAAAGATAAATACATCAATTTAAGTACCAGTCGCTGTATTTCTGTATACAAAAATGATGAAGCTAGTCAAAGTATGTTAGCCCAACTTGCTGACGCAGATATTGAGACTATAAAAGTTAGTTGTACTTGATAACGAAAATATTAAAATTACCCCCAAGTATTTAATTTGTTACCCAATTTATCTTCCTTTTTTTTAAATATACCATGTACAATTGTACATGAACTTCTTGTTCTACGATATACATATCAACGCTAATAGTGACATTAGCCAAAGTATTTATTGAGTAATTTGAGTATTGAGTAATACATGACATTATGTATATAGTGCTACATGAGCATCTTGTGTGCGCACGTGTGTGTGTGGTTTTATTTAAGAACCGTTCACATAATATCACATATTTGTTATCACGTGATTTAATAAAAATAAAATGCATCCTTACACATAATAACGTTATATAACATAATATGTGAACGGTCCTTTAATTCAATAAGTACCACACAAAGACCAATTCTAATGTATGTCTACGTAAAACGTTATTCTTGTTATATTGAAAGATAAAGAACAAACAGTACGATGTGTGCCTGGACTCCAAACACAACTACGTCAGCCCGGAAGTGACTGAATGCTCACCATCGTTCTCTCAAGTAAGACATTAAAGGGCAATCAATAAGTTTTCTCTTCAATGTGTACATCCGGATGCCCCACTACACTAGACAGCACTCATTGTTTGCTCCCTGCAAATTTATCTAGAGTGTGCTGAGACAATATGAACCTCCTGATTCCCCAAAAACGCTGTAGCACGAAATAGTCTGATAATCCCTCAACGGTCTGATAATCCCTCAACACTCTGATAATCCCTCAACAGTCTGAAAATACCTCAACACCAACAGTCAGATAATACCTTAAGAAAAAAATTTTATTACTAATTGGCAAATTTTGGTAACTGCCTGGGGAAACCCATTTCCATCACCGCATGTACACAGCCTGATCAAATTTGTATTATCGTGGCCCGAAAATATTTCCTGTATGCCTCGATCTGGCTATTAGTACATTATGTCAGTGGCGTAGCGAGGTAAACTCGCGCCCGGGGCACAATTCCTTTGTAGCGCCCCCCCCACCATTCGAAAACCATATAATATTATATGTTTTGCGGACCATTTGTCGCCCTCTGTGAGTAGCGCCCGGAGCATGATGCCCCCTTGCCCCACTACGCCACTGTACCATGTGATCCTTTATGTCTCGACCTTCCAACTAGTACACTATTTTAAGTATCCGGTATGTCTCCTAGGTTTGGCTGCTGAGAACGGACGGTCGGCTGACGTGTCACGGCTCAATGCTGATCGCTCAACCAGGAAGCAACGAGGATGACCTAAGAGTGACCACTGTGCCCCTGAACAGTTCCTGGACATATGACAACGACCTGAATCACCAGTGGGAGTACGACAAGGTAAACTCTTTGCATGGCCGATTTAACAGCAAATATGGGCCTCCCCTGGGTCTAGCCCCTGTGTCGGAGCCCTTAAAACAAATAAGGAAAATAAGGACATATTTTTTTTATCGATTAGACTAATTGTAGCAAAGCTAAAAAGTCTGTGATTTTCCTGTAGTTAAAAGACACTGACTAGAAATAATCTATCGTATGGATATTAAATTAATTTAGTGCGGTGGATTTAATTTGTCACTATTTTATTTATTTAAAAATGATACAATAGTATTAAAAATGTGTATATCTATTATTATTTCATTTATAATGAGCATTATGCACCGAAAGTTCACATTGAGAATTAGTGTTTTTCTTATTTGATTAGTTCGGGGCCCAATTTGCTTGCGGGTGGGGGGGTCACAGGTAAGCTTTAAGTCGGCCCTTGTGTTTCCTTGGACCTGACCGATTATACTATTCTATTTCTTTCGTTAAATTACACAGACCTGCATTTAGGTTTTTAAAAAAGTGGCAGGATCAATTTACTGTATTTAATAATGATTTTTAAAGGATGTATGTTTTGTTTGGATTATGCTCTGAATTAAACTTAACACAGCATGAATATTAAATAAAAAAAAAAGATAACCTTACGCTATGATAATGAAGTGCGCATGAGTAACAGTCATTTTAAGTGTGCATGAGTGACAGTCATTTTAAGTGCGCATCAGTAACAGTCATTTTAAGTGCGCATCAGTAACAGTCGTTTTAAGTGCGCATCAGTAGCAGTTATTTTAAGTGCGCATCAGTAACAGTCATTTTAAGTGCGCATCAGTAACAGTCATTTTAAGTGCGCATCAGTAACAGTCATTTTAAGTGCGCATCAGTAACAGTCATTTTAAGTGCGCATCAGTAACAGCCATTGTAAGTGCTTATGATATGGTGAAGAGATACACATTTCATCCTTACAGGAACTCAGAGGTGAAGGCCGAAGGCAGGAACTCTGGGGCCATAACAAATTATAACAATGGGGGCGGGGCGGGGGGCTCAGGCCCTTTTTTCTTCGATTCAATCGCAAAATAAAAAAACTTTAAAAAACTATGGCCCTTCCCCCACCTTAAGACTTAAGATCTCCCTGATATGTGTTCGGATCGCCTAGCCCAGGGGCCGCATGCGGCTCTTTCGATGTGAAATTGAGGCCTAATCAAATACCAGAATATTGAAACAACAATTTTAGTGGCTCCACTAGAGAAAACTGTAAATTATAACTTTTGGCTCTTCCGTCTCAAAAGGTTGCCGACCCCTGGCCTAGCCTCTTACGGCGGTCAGGCAAAGGGCTTCCACTGAGCCGATCCTTCCCGCGAACTCTTTTAGGGATTTATACCTTTTTTAAAAAAGAAAACCATCACTAAGACAAACATTTCTAGTATTGACATCAGAGTGGCCTAAACATCACGTCTATCGGCTAAACTACCACCGCTACGATCGGCATCGTTGAGATTTGAACCCAGGACCTCAGCGACCGCCATGTTATTGTGTTAACCACCGCATGTCCCTGATCCCTGCGCCATCGTAAAAAAAAAAAGAAAAAGTCATGCCCTGTTGTGCTCATTTTTGCTCCCGCAGCTTGATCGTATCGTCCACAAGAAGAGCAGGCTGTGCTTGGGCGTAAGGAAGATGGCCCAACTGACCCTTGACCTGACCCACTGCACGACCAAGATGACGGAGCTGAAGTGGCTGTTCAACTCCAGGAAAGATTTCTACAAACAGCACAATCAAACGTTGATGACGTCAGTGATGTTGGACGACGATCTATGAGAGTTATACTGTGTGAGGGAACGTTAGGCAAAAGTACCTGCATGTGTGAGGAGCTTTTTTAAGGTTGTTTTTTTTTTTCTTTGGGCCCGGGGGGGGGGGGGGGGACAGAGACTTTCAGATACATTTGGGGATCCAGGGCAAAAGTATATCTGTGTGTTTGGTCATAACATTTTGTAAGTTTATTTGGAGTCGCTAGACGGAGAATGTTAGACACGTTTGAAAGTCCTATGCAAAAGTTATTGTTCCTAAGAACATCAGATTGAAAAGGAGTTCACATTGCAGTTGATGGGGTGGGGGGGGGGGGAAGTTGGCAGTAAGTATCCTTGTCAGTTTGGCATTAGGGCGCTTGGTCAAATATCAAGTCCTCAGGTTTCGCTGAGTATTCCTTATTAAAATGTAGTCTACCCAACTGTACTTGTGACTAACCAAGAGTTTATCCTACAGTAAACCAAACTGTAGGCTACTTACTACATGTACGATCGCTCACTCCGACGGACGACATCGCTTAAATCGCTCACTTCATACCACACCTTAGAGGGAACATTGAAGCTAAGCAAAAGTACCTGTAAAGGGCCCCCTTTGTTTAATGGAAAAGAGGGGGGAGGGCTCTTGGCAGCGGTGACCCGAGGAAGTTGTCTAGTTCGCCCAACTTTAAAAAATATTTTGGAGCTTGCACCGTTTTTTTTTGTTAATTTCTGCATTCCTTGCTACATGCTTATGTATTATAAACACGTATGTATTATAAACACATATGTATTATAACACGTATGTATTATACATTTACCGTAATACCACAAATCAGCTCCCATACTGTACATTTGGTAAAGTTTTCTTTGTGTCTCGTTCTAGTTTGTGTACGCCATTACAAGTTAATATGTACACTGTTTGTGTGCGCTGTAATATTTTCTGTATATTTCAGTGTTTGTGGTATTTATTATGTGACTAAATCTTTAATGCTGTACTATTTACGTATTTTTTGTGTGTGCATTGTGTCCCTATAGTAACAAAGCTGCAATTATTTATTTACATACTAATATATCAATTAAATAATCTTGGTTTCTGCACAAATTTGTTGATTGGGGGTAAAAAAGAACAACTGATTGTATTGTTTATAAACCTCTGCTTGGTACGTTAATCAACTTACAATTTTAAGGTAGGAAAAGAAATATATTATTACAACCCTGATGTATTCCAAAACTTCAGCTATTTTTTTTTTTGTTTACATATTTGCTTTTTCAAATGTAATATATTTATAGCATGTCACTGGTTATATTAACTTATTAAATCTTTATTTATCCATACTGCGATGCATGTGTGTATTTCTTTGTGTTTCTTCATTCCAGTTGGTTATAGCGTGACAGTTAATGGCATTATAATATTGTACAGATATTTTTTTTTTATTTCGTTGTTATAATAAAAAAAATTGGTATTTCAGCAATGGAAAGGGGGTGGGGGCTATTTGGAAGGCTAGTTAACATATCCACAAGTCATAAGACAGTAATCGTAAAGAGCGCAAGCGATCAACAATTCATTTATATCAATTTATATAGGAAATTATTTATTAGAAGCAAGTCGCATAAGGAAAAAAAGGTTCATAATGAGATGGGGTTTCCAAGTTTACTAAAAACAATAATAAAATAAACAATCAAGATTGATAATGTGACAGCACATTTTAGTTTTATTAAGTCATAAAACTTGGTCAGAAATCATAATAGTTTTCAAATCTACAATAATTTTCATTACTTTGTAAGTTTGTGAATTCATCTTATTGCAGCACAAGTTTCGGACTTGTAAAATTCAGTTTAAAAAAAGCTAAAACTGTATCTAGCTTAATTGTAATTAATTTTACAACCACCTAATAAAATTGAAATAATAGGAATACCGCACATTACAGATCATGTTTCGGATTTTCCCGGTAATGTAAAACGAGGAAAAAACGTCAGCCGTACGTATAAATAAGACATAAAAACCACTTTTTTGTGACCTAGATTAGTTATTGTTTTTTAAATGAAGATGAACGTCTGGTAAGTTAACGATCTTTTCTAAACATTATCGTGCATTGTTAATAAATAAATTAAAAAAATAATAATAAAATAAGTCAAACTTTTACACTTCGCTACCCACCATCCAAACTATTTTGTTTTCGCGATTCACCTAAAAGAAACTGAAAGAATATAGCCTACACGTGTGAAGTGTCATTAATTTTATATGTACATTCTTTCTTCTACTGATAAAAAAAACAAACCTTAAAGATTTGTAACATAATAGAGACATAGAGTTATAATCATGCACACATAGATTCTCACACAAATAATTTTAAATTTGATTTTTTTTTTTACCCGCCATCCGCCTAAGGTTTCTCAGCGGCCCACATCCTGAGAACCACTGGTTTAGAGTTTCACAAACTGGGGCCGTTAACGACGCTTCCGTATTTCACCATATATTGCTTCATCTTCCAACTTAAAGTAAATATCCCAATGAGATAACAAAAAACTAATTTTTTTCAATAGATATTTTATTAAGATGGTCTCCATTTATGGTGTGCGAAGTCCCTGTGTGGATGAGATGAAATCTCTTAGATTCAATAAACCAATAATGGGACGGGTTTTTTCTCCCCACCAAAGCCAATAATAACTATTTTATAAATATGGTCTCCATTTATGGTAAAGCTGTTCATATTCTATTTGCTTTTATTTACGTTTTTTTACAATATCATGAAAAAAAATGTATTTATTATTTTATACAACACACAAAACTTTGAAGATCAAAGAACTAAAGTGTTTATAAAATAAATACAAATAATAGCGATTTGGGTTCTGCTTAAATCGAAAGTGAAGAATAAATACAACAGTATTCCAGTTTAAAATACAATCATGAAAAAATCGGATCTGCCCGAAGCCAAAAAATAACCTAGCCTACCGATCATGCCTAAGGGGATATAACTCTATGCAAAGGTTTTGCAGAGTACAGCTAGTATATATATAATAACAATTTTGATTCAAGATCAACAAACCCACCATCGAATTAGAAAACACTGAATACGCATGAATTCAATGAAAGCCACATTGCGGTGTTTTAAAAATATAATATACACGCACAGAAAAAATAATTTTGAAGAGCCCCGTCAATGTATATTGATCAAGTCCCTTATTCGGAACTCAAACGATTTAACGATTTGAACTGAATATATAAGGATTCTGAAGTGTGAGTGTACGTGTATTCACAAGCCCTTTGAAGTGTGTGCACACTGTATTTACTTGTTAGTATATATATATATATATATATATATATATATATATATATATATATATATATTGGATGACATACTGACCTATATAGCTAGGTCGTTGCTGTTTTTTTCATACAGTGGGTTGGTTGATAATTTCGACAAAATTTTGGCGCTGGAATTTCATCAGTTCTCGGCGCTCTATCAGGTTGATGACGTCATTCTGTTCAGTATCGAGCAGCCGAACTGAAGGCTTGGCTGACAGGTCAGGCCAACACTGTCGCGACCTTTTACCTCTGCACCCTTTAACGCCCAAGAAAAAGCCTAGACATGTCAAAAGCAACAGCAGCGACGCAGGCAAGATAAACAGTAGAAGGCTAAATTTCCCAACGGCCTTAGTTCCAATACCCTCGGTACAGATCCACGTGAATATGATCGTATTCCAATCAGAATTACTTGTTTCGTTGCTGCTGCTTAGAGCAACATTAGAGCAGTTTTTAAAAATACATATGAACCTATTTCCTTCACAGCCGAAACTGATATAAGAATAATTCGCAGTTGTGCATTCTCTGTTATCTTCAGTGCAAAGTAAGCTTGATGTGCATTTACCATTGAATAGCGCATCTTCTCGATCAACAGATGATATCACTTTGCAAATACGAAGAGCGTCATTGTTTACATTTGAGTAGGCTCTGTTAAGTGTAATCCTTTTCAAAAACTCCGGAGGTTCATTGATTGCTGTTTGAACGCTCTTGTCGGATAGAAAACAAAGTTTGTAATCTTCGCATTTTTCAACTCCATCGTTAAACTGAAAACATATTCTAGATGTTTTAAATGTGTCTGTGGTAATCAATGAACAATTTGATGCTGAGTTATTGCTGCTGGTTCCAAACGGTGTACATGTACATGGAAACCTAATGCTTAAAACGATAACTGCTTCAGTCAAGAACATTTCTTTGTAAGAGTTATATCCCTTTCTCATTTTTTTTTAAAAAAAAACATTCTTTGATTTCCTCGGTAAATTGATGTATGACTTTTAAGTCATTGGCGTCCATTTCAGTCCACGAGATAATCTGGTCTGCATTTCAACTAAGAAAAAAATGTATTGCTATTAATAAAAACTTTAAATGCGAAATACTAGGCTAATTTTGAAATGAAATACGGGCTAATACGTCGATATAACTAACATTCACCTGTTCGCTTTAAAAGCATTCCTTAAATAATTTCTGACAGACAAACATTGTTAACTGCTTTCATTCAATTGGGGGTGGGGGTTGGGGGGGGTTTAAGTGGAAGTTCTTAATAATGAAATATAAAATAACTTACCCATGTGTTAGCTTATAAATGCAATCAATGCTTTTATACGAGAAAGGATAAAAACACACATGGCAGAATAAATCAGAGAAAAAAAAGTCTACTTTCCTAGCCACGATCCATTCCATTGGACAGAATCCAGAACACAGCTCGTTTATCCAGAGAAAGATTACAATTTCTTGGCTTTATTTTCCAAGAAAGCAGAATCGGGTTTTCTCGGGAGAAAATTTTTTTATATATAACAGCTGATAAATTTATTTTAAAAATTTATAAAGCAAGAGTAGATGAATGGAGTGTTTATATGAGCTAATACAGATTAAATAGTCATAAAATTTAATAGCGGGCCGTACATGAACAGCCAGGAGGGCCGCAAACAGCCAGAAGAGCTGCGAACAGCCAGGCGGGCCCTACTTGAACAGCTAGGCGGGCCTTACTTGAACAGCGAGGCGGACCTTACTTGAACAGCCAGGCGGGTCGTACTTGAACAGCCAGAAGAGCAGCGAACAGCCAGGCGGCCCGTACTTTGACAGCCAGGCGGACCTTACTTGAACAGCCAGGCGGACCTTACTTGAACAGCGAGGCGGACCTTACTTGAACAGCCAGGTGGGTCGTACTTGAACAGCCAGAAGAGCAGCGAACAGCCAGGCGGCCCGTACTTTGACAGCCAGGCGGACCTTACTTGAACAGCCAGGCGGACCTTACTTGAACAGCCAGGCGGGCCGTACTTGAACAGCCAGAAGAGCAGCGAACAGCCAGGCGGCCCGTACTTGAACAGCCAAGAGGGCCGCGAACAGTCAGGCGGCCCGTACTTGAACAGCCAGGCGGACCTTACTTGAACAGCCAGGAGGGCCGCGAACAGCCAGAAGAGCCGCGAACGGCCAGGCGGGCCGTACTTTTGTTCGCTGGGCTAAGTTTGCCCATGTCTAATTGACACCTTCTTGAACACTTGAACACATCGCTTTACATGAACAATAATATTATGCTGAAAGTCCAACAAGGGAGTTATTTCACACTATCCATGTCACACTATCCATGTCACACTATCCATGTCACACTATCCATGTCACCACTATCCATGTCCTACTATCCATGTCCCACTATCCATATCACACTATCCATGTTTGCTTTGTCGCAGTAATTTCTTTTACATGAATTTTTGGTAGGCACTTAACTTCCCAGAAGCTACTGCCATGGGCTTATATCAGTTAATATGATTAAAGCTATTATAAACTTTAAGAATTTGTTACTTGTGTGACTTTACATAATTATTTGTATTTAGAATTAAGAACTGTATTGATGTGTCTTTACTTTTTTTTCCAGCATGGGTATGTCTGAACATCAACACTTGACCACCCCACACAACTAAGTTCACCTGATCAACGCACACTTTGTCCAAGCGACTGAAAAAGAGACAACTCAATACAAATATTTCATGTATCTACACTTTAAATCCTACTAATCAAATACTGCTGCCTAAGTGATAAGTTACATAGAGTCTTTTCTTAAATGAAAAGTGTATTTTCATCTATCTTGCCGTTGTGAGAATACGACCATGAATCCCATGAACCTGATTGGTGGATTCCTTTACTTAACGATGTTGATTGGATACGCTAACACTTTCAAATATGAACAATGCGCAAAAGGGCCTTGTCAAATGGGAGAGTTCTACGACCCCATCAAAGACAGCTGTCAATCTTGCGCTGATCAGACTTTCATGGAACTGGGCGACCACCGGTGCCTGACCTGCAGACCCTGCCGAGTCGTGGTCGGTGAGCTGGAAGTGATTCTGCAGCATTGCACAAACAGGTCCGACGCGTCGGTAGGCTGCAGAGCAGGCTACTCGTCATCAGCCGACGACAAGGAGACATCGGACCTGAACTGCCGGCCTTGCAGCTCATGCGATGATGAGCCTCAGACTTCAGTGAAAGATTGCTCCGACTCTCACGGCATTTTCTGTGATGGTGGGGTAGTTGCCTGGTTGGTGGTGTGCATCACCATCGCCGTGCTTGTTTTCATCACGCTCTTTGTGCTGAGGATGAAACAGATGACTGCGTTCTCTAAACTTTCTTCCCGAGATGTGCCATAGAGGAGTGGTTCTGAAACTTTTACGATTTATGACCCAATAAATATATTTTTTTTGGGAGCCATTATAAAAACTTTAAAACCCAACTATAAAAAAAAAATTGTCAACAGAAAAATAATTTTTTTTAAAGTCAACAGATCAATGCTGATCAAATGATTTTTTTGTCAATGTTACTGTGTAGATTCAAAAACATTAACGAGAATTATAATTGTAACTATGTATATATATATATATATATATATATATATATATATATATATATATATATATATATATATAAACTCACAATTCTTTCGTTATAAATAAATCCTAGAATTGGTGGCGACTTACCTCAAGTTTACCCGCGAGCCACCAGTGTGTCTTGAAATACTCTCTGAGAACCACTGTGAAAGAGAATGAGCTTGTTGTGTGCTTGCTTATCAATGGCGTGAAAAATATTATCCTTTACAGCATTTATCTGTTTGGCTCATTGATCAGGGAGGATGGGGGGGGGAGAAATATCATTATATATAGTTAAAAAGAGTAAACGTTTTATAACCCCCCACACAACAGGGGCCATTGGATCCACAGTTATAACTTGTAAATATTGGAATTTAAAAAACAAAAACAAATTGATAACTCTATCTTGAAATATTATTGTACTTTAATTTATGTCCCGGTTTTTATTTTGTTTTTCCCTTTGGAAAAAAAAACAAGCAATTTAAGTCTCTTCCGTTTCGGACAAAGGACATTTTAGAGCATTTTCGCCGGACGAGATCCGTATTTTTTTTCCGGGTTACAGCCATAAATATTGCTCCACGCGCATGAATTTGGATAAATTTAGAGATGGAAGTAATCATGTTGAATAACTATTACAAAAAGAAATAATGATTACGCCCCTTTGATTAGCTTTTATTATTTATATTTAAAATATAAGCAAAAACGGTATATAAGAAACTCTTATATTTTGGCTCTGAGAGGTCAGATCGCGAAATGGACTTTTGATGTACACTTGGCAGGCCAAGACCTACAAAAAAATATATACATCATGGGTCTAGGACTTATGGTTGCTGAGATCTAGGGCGCTCCATTGTTAATATAGCTTATATAGTAAAAACGGTACTTTATAAGCCCCCTTTACGACCCTCACAGGTCAGATCGCGAAATGAACTTTTGCTGCACACATGGCAGGCCAAGACCTACAAAAAATATATACATCATGGGTCTAGGACTTATGGTTGTTGTGATCTAGGGTGATGACGGACAGACAGACAGACAGACAGACAGACAAAACGGGGACAATAGAGCATTTTTTCCGAAAATGCTCTAAAACTAAAAATGAGCTAATCGTGAGCTAAATATAATACTTAGCGTGTTGAATAGACTACAAATTAAATCGTATCAGCCGTGTTAGGCTAAGACATGATGAAAGACTGATGAAATAGACTGACAGTCAGACAGACAGACAAACAAAAACCTTTTTTTATTTAAAATTCCTCTTGTTTTTATTAATGGAAGGTATTAAAAACTAAAAGCATGGATATGTATTGTTACAATAAGTACTATAATGTTTTACAAAATGTTTTACAATCTTTAATTCTTTTTTTTTATACCCATAGATGTGTTGATACGTTTTAAACATATTAATGTATTCATAAGCCAAAGGTCGTCATGCATGAGCGCTTCATACATTCTAGATAAAGTGAATACAATGAAAAATAAACTTTATTTATCTTTTATGCCGACTGGCAAAAAGAAATGTTAGAAAAATAGGTTTAAAAAAATTAAATACTCTATTAAATGTTTTGGTTTTTATGTATCTCGTGATATTTATTTCCTTATTGATGATGACAGACAACTATAAAAAAAAAATTTTAGTAATTGGGTGTGTTATTTTTTTTTATTTTTTTTAAGTTTAATCTGATGTGCACATATTTTACAAGATTTATTTTATTTATCATCGCAATATTAAAATGTATTAAAAAAAAAACTTATACAAACTTTTTTTTGTGTGTGTATTTTTTTCTGTATTCCTTACTCAACTCATTCAAGTTTCATAAGCCATGCCACATCACATGGATGTAAATGAAGCAAACAGCAGAACAGAATTTATAGAACGGATTTTAAAGAACAGAAATTGGCTGTCTATAGGTATCGGATTATTAGGGTAGCGCTTTTGCGAGTGGGCCTATTCCAGTGTTGGCTGCGAGTGGGGCCTATTCCAGTGTTGGCTGCGAGTGGGCCTATTCCAGTGATGGCTTCGAGTGGGGCCTATTCCAGTGTTGGCTGCGAGTGGGCCTATTCCAGTGTTGGCTGCGAGTGGGCCTATTCCAGTGTTGGCTGCGAGTGGGGCCTATTCCAGTGTTGGCTGCGAGTGGGCCTATTCCAGTGATGGCTTCGAGTGGGCCTGCCCATTCCAGTGTTGGCTGCGAGTGGGCCTATTCCAGTGTTGGCTGCGAGTGGGGCCTATTCCAGTGTTGGCTGCGAGTGGGCCTATTCCAGTGATGGCTTCGAGTGGGGCCTATTCCAGTGTTGGCTGCGAGTGGGCCTATTCCAGTGTTGGCTGCGAGTGGGGCCTATTCCAGTGTTGGCTGCGAGTGGGCCTGCCCATTCCAGTGTTGGCTGCGAGTGGGCCTATTCCAGTGTTGGCTGCGAGTGGGCCTATTCCAGTGTTGGCTGCGAGTGGGCCTATTCCAGTGTTGGCTGCGAGTGGGGCCTATTCCAGTGTTGGCTGCGAGTGGGCCTGCCCATTCCAGTGTTGGCTGCGAGTGGGCCTATTCCAGTGTTGGCTGCGAGTGGGCCTATTCCAGTGTTGGCTGCGAGTGGGCCTATTCCAGTGTTGGCTGCGAGTGGGCCTATTCCAGTGTTGGCTGCGAGTGGGCCTATTCCAGTGTTGGCGAACCTTTTTTTTGGGGGGGGGGGGGCGCGTGCCCGAAATTCAACCAAAGAACCACTTATTTATAGCTAAGTGCCGACAATCTGAGGCTCTGCGTGCCGACTGTGGCACGCGTGCCATAGGTTCGCCACCACCGACCTATTCGGACTTACCAAATATAAAAGGTTTGAGCTCCAAGCAATTCCAG
The DNA here is from genome assembly GCA_021962125.1 of Bulinus truncatus. NCBI lineage: Eukaryota > Metazoa > Mollusca > Gastropoda > Planorbidae > Bulinus > Bulinus truncatus. The sequence goes on from JAGDYQ010000004.1 coordinate 1,168,824, forward strand.
TCACGTTGCGACACCTTGACCATTACAACCTCTGCTGTGGGAAAGATGAAAGTAGGTCGCTGTTAAAAAATGTAGGATTATAGGATCATCATTTATGGAACATATCAGATTCAATAGATTCCATTGTAAAGACATCAAGAGATTTCTGCTTATGTTTTAAAATACATACACCTGTTAATAAATAGTTATACCTACACAGTCGTTTTTTATGGACTGGCAAAGTAGGGGGCCTGCCGAGAGCCCACCCCCACCCCCACAATGCGAAAGGGGCTCCTGTCGGGACCATTTTTGCTAGCCCTTAAGGAAAGGCTTTTGGTTTTATACCACCATACAATGAAGAAAAAATAAAAGTAACAAATTTTGTTTTCTTCTTAGATATAGGGCAACAATTTGGTTTTTTTTTTGGTTGGAAAAAATCGGGAAATTCCATTATTATCATTTTTTTTATTTTTTCCAAAAAAAGTGTCATACGAAGTCAGATATTATTTGCAGAAATACATTCAAACAAAGAAGATATTTATAGATTATATAAGCGTAAGTTGTACACAAATTTTGAGAAATTAACCTAATTCAAACTGTAAAATATGTTATGGATACATTATAATCGGATATTTTGATACAACATGATGACAGAGTATGGATATTATTAACTATGATCTGCGGATACTTGTTTTGTTTGGCACTGGTAACCAGCTATGGTCTGGCGGATTTCTCCAATATGTTGGAACCCTGTGATGAAGGCCTCTGCCGTGCTGGTGAAAGGTTCAATTCCAGTTCAAATGTGTGCCTGGCATGCGACAATGGGACTTACATCGACGTCACCAACCACAGCTGTGAGAACTGCAGACCTTGCACACGTCCGGAGATATCAGACATGGAGATCGTCGCTGCCGAGTGTACGCCAGTGTCGGACACGGTGATAGGGTGCGAGGCGGGCCACTTTAGGTCCGCCGGGACAAATGACATGATGTTCGGCAGCTGCGAGCCCTGCAGTAAGTGTGGGGCTGGGTACGTTGTCGCCAGGCGTTGCGCGGGAGAAAATAACACCGTGTGCAAGGAGAATTCCACCACTGCGAATAATTTGACGCAGTCGTCCGGCTCTGACGACAGAGACACACCATCGGTCGTCATTGTTATAATGGTCACCTGTACTGTGACAGGTATATCAATAGCTGCACTGGTTGTATATTTTAAGCGGAAAACACGGCGGCGCTTTGCTATGGTTACGATGGAAGAACCATACAAAATCGCTTACCAAAAGATGATCAGAGGTGAGTTCACATTCCTTTGCTTTTTTTGTGTGTTCGAAACACCGTGAAGAGAACTGGTCATCCTTCAGATAAGCTGCGCCCATTGAGGGAAGTGACTATCCTCTAGTGCAATCGACCCCGGGGCTTACAGTGCCAGAAAAAAGATTCCTCTTAATAGGAGATTATTGTGACAACTATCTGGCAGAGACTTAAACCTTCGGCCCTCGTCCAGGATGGTGTCTATTCTATCTTCTTCCTCCGAAATTGTTTTTTATTTAATAAAAAGATAAATTATAATTATGTATAAACCTTTCTTTAAACATGTTTGAAACTACCTCCCTTTATACGATTCGTTGGCCTCTTCACAAGTCTCGAATTATTTCTCCATTGCTTTGCGATATTATTTGTAATAGAACTAGATCTGTAGTAATTTCTACATGTTGTCTATATATGTCCATGCTCTTACAGTTGGCTCTCTCTCTTTCTCTCTCTTTCTCTCTCTTTCTCTCTCTCTCTCTCTCTTTCTTTCTCTCTCTCTTTCTTTCTCTCTTTCTCTTTCTCTCTCTCTCTCTTTCTCTCTCTTTCTCTCTCTCTCTCTCTCTCTTTCTTTCTCTCTCTCTTTCTTCCTCTCTTACTCTTTCTCTCTCTCTCTCTCTCTCTCTCTCTCTCTCTGCTTCTGATAAAAACAATCAACTGATATACAATGCATCCAATTAATCTATATCTATTCAACAGATCAGGCTAATGAACTGAAGGCAGACACACAATTATAAATTGAAATTATGGCTGATAACCATTTGACGATGTGCCTTACCTTGAAGTCAACAACTCAATATCACTATGATAAAACTCGAATGTGTATAAAACTGATCAAGTTATAATCGATTTTGTTTTTACTATCAACAATGACAGTACCCCAATTTAGAAACATACCTCTTACAGATTAGTTAGAAAAACAAAACAATAATTGTATATGTTATAGACGTTTTTGATAATAATATTATCTAGTAGTATGTATATATACTTTTGTATAATTTTATTTCATTAAAGCTAACATAAACTTAAAGAAGTTTGTTAGTGTGTGACTTTATATATTAGTATTTAGAATTAAGAACTTTATTTGTGTGAAATTGAGCCTTTTTTAGAATTAAGAAATGTATCTGTAACAATAGCTTTAGATAGATCCATACAATTTTAGAACCACTGGTTCAGTTGGTTAGTTAACATTGAAAACTCATGGGTCCAGGACACAGTCATATGTTTTGATAACTAGAATTCCAGCGGTATCTTTGTTTAGGGTAAAATTGGTTGTCATCACAGGTCTATGACCCCCAGAGATAGGTGACGATAGATGTAATTAGGCAGACAAAGAAATACTAGCCCATAGTGAGTTTTTAGCCGCACCAATCCCTAGGCTGGAATAAGATTCATTAATATGTAGATGAGTTAGAAAGGATGTTGGGAGGCCAATCAAAAGTTCTGGGCGTTTGGGGCACGTGATAATTCACCAACACATAAATAACAGAGGTAACGGAAATTTCGACAGACCTACGAGAGACAGACCGACAGTTCGACAGACTGACGATAGAGACATCAGGACACCAGCTGTAGAGATAATCAAAGGAGAAGTTAGTGGAGAAATAATAGAGGCACAAGCTATCAAGTTATTGAGTTTTACAGTACACAGTCAAAGTCTATTTTGTTGAAATATCTCTGTATATTCCTTTCGGGGACACAGGATACTAAGTGTCAAAGTATTGCCAGATAATTCCTTTCGGGGAACCTGGAATACTACGTGTTATATTGTGTACGAAGCATTTTTGTGAATACTGCTGCAACAAGTTCAGATTACATATGTTTTCTTATTATCTAATAAATATAATTGAATCGTGGAACTTTGCCTCAATGATTGGTGTGTTGTTTGAGAGTGCAACGAGACTGAACGCTACTTAAGATTATAAACCAGTTATGATAGCGGCAGCTACATAAAACCAGTATAGTTATCTGAAGCAGCAGTGAGGAACACACAGTGTTACCTTGGAGAAGCATTACATCAACAAGCACATAACATTATATAACAAAAAAATAAAGTGTTACAGTATCTTTACATTGCTTTTACCTAGAATATAGACATTTATTATCGTATGCATTTTTAAAGACTTTTAACATTCATGAGTTTATTTCACCATGTTTATGATTGATTATTTGTTGTTTTTTTTTTTAATAATTATCCTGTCAGATGTATCAGCAGATTTATAATATGCAAGAGGCTGGAACTGAAGTGAAAATGCCTTGATTATAGCCGTACACAACATTAACATGGACATATGTGTAGAATGAATACCTTGATTATAGCCGTGCACAACATTAACATGGACATATGTGTAGAATGAATGCCTTGATTATAGCCGTGCACAACATTAACATGGACATATGTGTAGAAGGAATGCCTTGATTGTAGCCGTGCACAACATTAACATGGACATATGTGTAGAAGGAATGCCTTGATTGTAGCCGTGCACAACATTAACATGGACATATGTGTAGAAGGAATGCCTTGATTGTAGCCGTGCACAACATTAACATGGACATATGTGTAGAAGGAATGCCTTGATTATAGCCGTGCACAACATTAACATGGACATATGTGTAGAAGGAATGGCTTGATTGAAGCCGTGCACAACATTAACATGGACATATGCGTAGAAAGAATGCCTTGATTATAGCCGTGCACAACATTAACATGGACATATGTGTAGAAGGAATGGCTTGATTGTAGCCGTGCACAACATTAACATGGGCATATGTGTAGAAGGAATGCCTTGATTATAGCCGTGCACAACATTAACATGGACATATGTGTAGAAAGAAACGAATATAAATGTTTGCGTACGAAATACTGTAAACATCCACACATACATATTTAAAACATCTACAAAGTTATCCATTTTATTATGCATAAACCATAAACATGTTTCTTTGTGGGGATGTCTGTGAAGGAGTGTGCGCGGGTGAATGTTTTAGTGCGTGATCGTGTGTGTGTGTGATTGTGTGTTTGTGTGTGTGTGTGTGGTCGTGTGTGTGTGTGATTGTGATTGTGTGTGTGTGTGGTCGTGTGTGTGTCCGTCTAATGTGTATGTGATCGAATAAGCGTGCAAATGAATGAATGTGTGTGTATGTGGTGAGTGTGTGTTGTGAGGGTGTTTGTGGTGTGTTTAGTTTGTGTGTGTGTGGTGAGTGAGTCAGTGAGTGAGTCACTTAGAACTAAGCCTATGCTTTTTTCAACTCGGTGGCATAGGGCTTGGGCCATCGGGCCTTAATTTGCCATTGGCTGATCTCGAACTATTGATCCATGAAAACAATAAAACAAAAATTCAGTTGAAAATAAACGGAAATTTTCCGTTTGACAAAATCATCTGTCGGGAGAAAAATAAGTATTACATCATCAAAAAAACGGTAATTTCCGAATTAATAATAAATAACTCTATGGTCGTAAATAAATGGTATAGCAGGTATCTTAACCACGGCGAATAGTTCCTGTAAAACGTGAGTTTTAATTAAGGATATTTTCTCTGATGATTAGCATATGTAATTCAATGATCTGTTTGTCTAGTTTTATACGGATGGTTATAATATGTTTTGATACAAAGGAAAGTGAGAAATCTTTTAAGAGCGTGTTTATTTTATTTAGTTATTATTTTATGAAATTAACAGAGTTTTTAAAGAAATATTTATTGCGCTATTCTCCTAAATGTTAATATATTTATTATTTATCTGTTGTTTTGTTTGTTTTTTTTTCATTCCCTGGCCCTGGCTCGCTGGGTTGCGCCACTGGTCTTATCTGTAAGTAATCATACATATATGTATCATGATCCCAAGTGTTTTGCTTCAAAGAAGAAAAAAAAAAAAACACCCTTGGTAAGTGCGACATTTAGCCTGTCTGCCGTCAGGGTGTAGACTATTTCCCCTCCCCCCCCCACCCCCCACCCGCCACACACCCATCCCTCGCTTGATTCGACTCTTATTTTTCTTCTTTAATTCAAAAATTCTGTTTTCTAATGTTAACGTTTTTCCGCTCCTTATATGGCAGTTACGCAATTCTTTGAACTATATATATATATATAAAATGTGTCATTATTATACACAATCCCCCCCCCGGGCCACCTCCCTTCTAGCAAGATCGTTACCTTCACCTTACCTTTATCGATCGTAATTTACAAGCTTATCGATATTAATCTATACATAACGGTATTGATTTAAACAGCTGATCGGTGTGAATATCTGGTGTCTGAGACATTGGGGGGGGGGGCGGGGGGCTAGATTGAGGTGGAGAGCCTGTCCTCCCTCCCCCGGGCCAGGTTATGTGTCTTGTTTCATTGGCCCATTCTTATTCAAATTGGAAATAAACAAAAAGACTTTTGTTTAGTGATAGTTTATTAATAATAATTTTTGTCCGCCCCCCTCCACCCCCTCCTCCCCCATGTCTTACTCATGTACAGCCTATAGGCTTTCAAATTCACAGACTTAAAAAAAAATTATTTATTTTAAAAAAAAATATTTTTTTTTTAAAGTCAGGGGAAAATCGAATTCTAGAAAAAAAAAAAATCGGAAAGAGTCAAGCTTTATAAATAATAGAGACCTCTCCCTCTTTCACACACACACACACACACACACACACACACACACACACATGCGTACACACACACACATTTTTTTTTTTAAAATTATAAAATTTATTCCTGACTTTATCATGGGGATTTATTCTTAAACTGTGTCAGAAAGCCAGAAACCATTTAATCTATAGACATGGCTAAGCCACCCCGCCTAAGCTGAGTGGGCATTAGCGGTACGTGGAGCCTAGGGGCGATACCATCTACGGCCAGATACCATCTGCGGCCAGATACCATCTGCGGCCAGATACCATCTGCGGCCAGTGCGGGGACCGGGGGGGGGGAAAGGAGAGAGAGCCTGAAACAAAAAATAATTAGTTAGGTAACAAATGTAAAAAATAAACTTCAGGCAATGGACTCCCACCCCCACCCCCCTCACGCGCGAGGCTAAAGGTCATCGTCCCAGTTTACAACTCTTAATGTCTAAACTCTCTCTCTTAGGGCCTCACAACGAAAAAGGGGGACAAACAAATAATAATCCCTTTTAAATCGAATGCTAAGAGGGCCATCACTTGAAGATTTACCAGGCCCCCTTCTCCCCCCCCCTCCCATTAACGGCCCTGATACAGTTGATGACCTACTTTGTATAGCCTATTTAATTAATTATTTTATTTTTTTTACTATTACAGGGTACATCTATACTTTTTTCTGTCTAATAAAAACTATGGCTTGCATCAAAAGAAATAACCCAGATGTTGCGCTCCAACTCATGACCTGCTTCCTGGTTCTTCAGCTCAGCACCGTCAACGAACATCTTCCAACACACGCGTCTGACCAGTCTATGCCCAACGTTTACACCGGCGGTGGCAAACCGCTGGATCGACCTGAGCTGGACAATGGTCAAATCAAGGCAGAACATATAACTATGATCAGCGCTCTGGCTTTCGTGCAATTGGCATTTATTTCAATTTTATACATCGACAGCTGAGCTCGTTAATCTCAAATCTGCATCATGGCTTAAACCAGCCGGGCTCAACCTTTGGTTTTGATTATTTAGCCAATAGTTATATGGGATATATTAGCTAAAGCAGAGCCCGGGGATGACAGGTCTCAGTGCCGGGGAACATCCCCCGGCATCCCCGGCGGTAAATCGAGCCCTGCATAAGACCAACACCAACAAAGGAAGGATTACTCTGGGCTGTAGTTAAAAAGAATAAACCTGAGATGGTTGGGTCATGTTTCACGCCACAGTGCCCATTTGAAGGAGCGTAAAGCAGAGGCCCGTCCTAGACAGGGCCAAACATTAACGGAACTGACACGCCAAATGTAGCGACTTTGATCAGTGGAGCAGCAAGAGGGGGGGGTGTGGGGAACAAGGTGGTGCACCATGATGCCCCGGGCGCTATTCACAAAGGGGCGCCTAATTGTATATTTTACACATAATATTATATGGTTTTTGAATGGGGGGGCGCTAAAAAGGTATTGTGCCCCGGGCGCGAGTTAAGCTCGCTATGCCACTGACCCATGTTCCCCCGAAAGATCACATAGGTGAAGGGTATAAAAATAAATAACATTTGTATGAAAGGACGATCCAGATGTGAATGTATCTCGTTTTTTCGAAAAATTCTGAGATTTACATAACTCATATTTTGCTCACTAGAGCTTTCCATGATTACAGCAAGCTAGATAAATAATGCCTTGAGTAGTAGTAATACGATAACACATGTAGTTCACGAAAGTTTATTGGCTATTTCAAGATTTTAATATTTTTTTAATGAATACAAAATAATATAAATTAAATACAAGTAATGTTTAGATTGACATATTAAAACAATCAATGAAGCATCTTTAAAAACAACAATCAGTGGACGCTCTGGACAAAACAAATATATCACTTCCCCATACCAGCTATTGTTTGTTTTTCTTCTACTCTTCTTGCATTACGATAGTTCAGTTACAAAAAATAAACGCCTGAGAAAAGTACTTGAGAGAGTCTTGCATGCCGGTAAAATACATAATTAGATGACGCAGAGATGATCACAGAATTATTTCAATGCGATGTATGCTATTATAATATTTTAGACCCTTTTTATATTAAAGGTTAACGTTTATTTAAAGTTTTGTAGCAACTTAGCAAAACATTGCAGTTACCTCCCTTTGAGCGTTATAGACGTTAGAGCGGTGTTCCCCAACTTTTTTTTTTAATCGCAACGGATCAGTCAAAGTTTGATCATTTCACCGGGAGGGGGGGGGGCGCCCCCTGGTGGGGGAGGGGAGGGGAAAGGGGAAAGGTGGGGGGTGGGGGGGAGGGACATTGATTATTCATAGTTTAGACTGTTTCGATTTACATTGCCAGTGCTTCTCACTGCCGCTCAGCTCCCGGTTAACCTGTCTTGTCCATGGAAAGTCGTACTATCCAGAGAGAAATACACTTATAAGAGCAGAGTGATGGAAATTTTTATAAATGGATTGTTAAGTTGCATTAAACTTCAACGTAACGGAAAGTAAAACAAACGGAGAGTGGGCGATGCATGGGTCGGATGAATGAAGCGGCTATAGCTCTCGTGGCTGAACTAGATTGACCGGCTTCAGAGCAATCGTCGAGGGCCATTGTGGCCTTGGGGGGGGGGGAGTGGCAACTTGGGGCAAACACGACCCCCTCCCAGCCCCGTGCATGGTGAGGATCCCGCGCTTAGAATTTTTTTTTCTCTACCGTAACTGTAACAAAACTAAACGTTCATTCCAAGCCTCACAAACGACAAGCAAATTAGGCAACCGCAAATTGTATTCGATCCACGCCTCGCTAAGGCCGCCTCTATCGGGGCTGAAAAAAAGTCCAACAACAAATATTCTAATTACGCTCCTACACATTTAACAAAAAATGGATTGTAAAATGTATTAATATATCAAATCATTTTCAGAAAATATAACTCCTTTTTAGTCCAATTGAAATTCAAGGTAAAAAACAACGCCTTTGTCTATACGGAACACATTTTCTAAAAGGAATAAAAAAAAATTCCAAGTGCTAGAAATAAAAGTCTTTGGTTAGAGTGGACACGTAGCAGGGCATTTGTTTCTTGCCCTCCATGGCCTCGATGGACGAGCTGGACTCGAACTCGTTGGCCATCACCCAGTGGACGCGGGTCATCAGTCTGTGAAGGTCCAACTCACCCCAGTATCGGGAGAAGATCTGGTGTACGGCCTGGATGAAGTAGGACCCGTTGGTGCTGTGCCTCCAGGAGAAATAGCCTGAGGAATAAATGAGAAGTTTGAGAGGAGACCAAAAAAAAGAATTAAGTACCCTGTCACAGAAGGATGGATACCGGTAATAGTACAGAAGGACAGGTAGAATAGCTGTCAGAAGTCAGACTGACATTAAAATATGAGTAGAAGCAAATTGAAAGAATGAACAGACAGGCAGATAGGTAGACAGGGAGGAAATGGCACATGTAGCTAGCCCAGGCAGTGAGATTAATCAGTTAGTTGGTTAGGTGTTTAATGTATATGATTAAAGGTAGGTGGTGCGTAGGTAGGTAGGTAGGTAGGTAGGTAGATTGATGGGTATGCAGATAGGTACATAGGTGCGTAAATTCATGGGTAGGTAGGTAAGTTGGTAGGTAGGTAGATTTATGGGTAGGTAGGTAGGTAGATTGATGGGTAGGTAGGTAAGTAGGTATTGTGTAAATTTATGGGTAGGTAGGTAGGTAGATTTATGGGTAGGTAGGTAGGTAGGTAGATTGATGGGTAGGTAGGTAAGTAGGTATTATGTAAATGTATGGGTAGGTAGGTAGGTAGATTTATGGGTAGGTAGGTAGGTAGATTGATGGGTAGGTAGGTAAGTAGGTATTATGAAAAATTTATGGGTAGGTAGGTAGGTAGATTGATGGGTAGGTAGGTAGGTAGATTGATGGGTAGGTAGGTAAGTAGGTATTATGTAAATTTATGGGTAGGTAGGTAGGTAGGTAGATTGATGGGTAGGTAGGTAAGTAGGTATTATGTAAATTAATGGGTAGGTAGGTAGGTAGGTAGATTGATGGGTAGGTAGGTAAGTAGGTATTATGTAAATTTATGGGTAGGTAGGTAGGTAGGTAGATTGATGGGTAGGTAAGTAAGTAGGTAGCTAAAGGTAAATTGATGGGTAGATAGATTGATGGGTAAGTAGGTATGTAGGTATATTGATTGGTAGGTATGTAGGTGGGTAGGTAGGTAGGTAGATAAAGTTCATACATTATGCTGAGATCGCACATAAGCCTTAAGTTGTTGTTTTTTTCTACCTAATATTAACAACGGTGTTAAATTAATTATTACACCAATAAAAACAAACAGAACATTAAAACTATAGCCATACTGATAACAAGAACACTGTCATGCTGAGAGTTGGTTAATTGGTGACAGCTATTTAAAATTTATGTTTATTTTGTAATCTTGATAAAATATGTCTCTTTAGTTTCTCACCCTCAGAACTTTTAAACAAAATATTTTTTTTACATCTAACGCTCCTTTTAACACTTTACTTTTGTATATATTAACTACCAACTAAAGATTTTATTCAGTTAACACCTCGTCTTGTTTACCATAGCGTCTACGAATTCCTTCTACGGATTCCTTATTTATCTCTGGAGTTACACCTACGAACAATACCGAGTCACTGAGACACGCCCATGACCGACATGACTTGGAAATTGATTTCCACAACGTCAAAAGCAGTCATACAGAAGTTGAACTAGAGACTCACCTTTCACTGCAGAGTAAGCGATGAACAAATCTGGTTCATATGCTGGTACAACTAGGCCAAGCTCCTCTTCCCCCTCCTCCACAGTTGCACTATCAACATAGTCGACCCCGTCATCGAACTTTGTACCCCTGCAGGCCTGGGGGTTAAATTCAGACATACCTATATATATGTGTGTGTGTGTGTGTGTGTGAGAGAGAGAGAGAGAGAGAGAGGCAGAGTGTGCATGCCTGGGAATTGAATACAGACATACCTATATATGTGTGTGGGTGCATGCCTGAGGATTAAATTCAGACATACCTATATATATATATATATATATATATATATATATATATATATGTGTGTGTGTGTGTGTGTGTGTGTGTGTAAGAGAGAGAGAGAGAGAGAGAGAGAGAGAGAGAGAGAGAGAGAAAGAGACAGAGTGTGCATGCCTGAGAATTGAATACAGACATACCTATATATGTTTGTGGGTGCATGCCTGAGGATTAAATTCAGACATACCTATATATATATATATATATATATATATATATGTGTGTGTGTGTGTGTGTGTGTGTGTGTGTGTGTAAGAGAGAGAGAGAGAGAGAGAGAGAGAGAGAGAAAGAGAGAGAGAGAGAGAGAAAGAGACAGAGTGTGCATGCCTGGGAATTGAATACAGACATACATATATATGCATATATATATGCGTGTGTGTGTGCGTGTGCGCGCACCAAAATGTCCAGCGGCGTTCTATGAAAACGGATACCCTTGTAGGGTCAGGCATTATTACACCGTCTTACAAACCTAGACAGAAAATCACAATAATAATCGGCAAAGTAAATGTGGTGGCGATCCACACTGAAAGCTACTTAGTACTTACTTTACCCACCATCCAGGGATGGCATTTGTCGTACTTGAATAGTCTTTTTTTTGGTACGGTAATATGCTTGGATACGCCATTATATCATCAAGGGCTCAACGTCCCTCACTCTCAGTTCTTCTTGGTTCGCCACTGGTTGAACCTTTATTACTAAATGGTATGGCATTGAAGTATAGTTTAACATTAGATGGCTGAGGCCTATTAACTTGGAGAAATCGTTTCAACTACTTACAAATACGGGAATTGTTCTGTATGTATTTATATATACAGTCGATTCCGCTTAATTGGGACACATCGGGACCGAGGCTTTTTGTCCCGATTAAGCGGCTGTCCCAATTAAACATACACATTTACTATTGGCTTCTTGGTTTGGTTTCTTTGAGATTTGTCCCAAATAAGCGGCTGTCCCAACTAAGCGGTGTCCCAATTAAGCGGAATCCACTGTATATATATATATATATATATATATATATATATATATATATATGGGTGTCTTAGTATGCTGTTATGTAGGAATGACGTTCGCATTACACACATGTACGTTTAGGTCTATTGTAGAGAACCACCATACAACATGTGTACATGTAACAAGTTGCACAACCGAATTAGTTGACATTAATGTTGCAATAAAGCTCAAAATAACTAACTTGTCACTAGGATCAAAGGTACAAACTGTGTTGTCGTAGTGTAAACACGGAAATAACGGTGTAGAGAGAGTCATTGTTGATGTTTCAACTTACCTGGATAAAAAATAATTTCGGTTTGCCGATCAAAGTGGGGCACTGGATGTCCTGGAAATACCACGTGATGTCACTGACAGCCAGCCTCCTGTCTGTGCCGTAGACAAAACCGTCGTCTCCATGAGAGAGGATGAAGCAGATGAAGCAGTTGTAGTCCCTGTGGTTCAACTTAGAAACTAGTGTGGAAATAAACACATGAGTTAAGGCTTTGTTAACAGTTGTAATCCCGCTGGCTCTACTTCAATAAAAGCTATAATTTATTCATTTTTTTTCAACAGTTGTAGTTCCGGTATCACAACTGAGGTACTGTGGGGCAGGCCCGTAGCGTGCGGTGGGGGGGCAGAGGGGCCGGTCCCTCCCCCCTGCGTTTTGTCTGCCCCCCCCCTCTGCTTGTTTGTTATACTTAGTAAAATCTATTTCCTGCCCCCCCCCGGCTATTGCCTGGCCCCTGCTGTAGAATGTCCGGCCCCTGCTGTAGAATTTTCACGCTAAGGGGCTGCTGTGGGGTAAGGGACAGGGGTAAAGAACCATCAGTGACAAGATCCTGTTTATCGGTTTGCTTGGGTTCCTTTTTTTGTGTTTGTTTGTTTGTTTTTGCAAACTTTTTCAAAAGCTTTTGAGACATGCCCGGAGCGTTGTGGATGAGTGTACACACACGCATATATATATGCATATATATGTATGTCTGTATTCAATTCCCAGACATGCCGCCACCTTTGTGGAGGGGGAGAGTGCTGCCGCCAGTTTATTTAAGGCTTCATAAAATCTCTATCAACTGTGGCCCCTCTTATTAAACACACATTCACCAACTGATAAATCATTGTATAACATTAAGAATTCATACCCGGCAAAGCCCCCCCCCCCCAAGTGCCGTGGCCTCTGAGATCATCACACGTATCAATATATAAACAGACTTTCAGAGATATGGAATGTGAATGTGATTAATCAAAACATCGTAGACGGACACGCTTGAGCTTTATATGCCACGCGTATACACATTTCATCAATATAAAATACAAAGCATCACTGCTGTAATGATTGATCACTTACTGTTATCTAGTTCCTGTCTCATTGAGTTCACACTTACGTTGTTTCTGACCATAACGTCTTCAGATTCAAAGTCCATGATGCGAAACAATCTCTGCAGATTCGCGACGTCCTCGTCCGACCCATTGCGCTCCGGCAAATCCTCGGAGTCAAAACGTTTGTTGTTGATGATCAAAACGATCCCTTTCCTGGGATTCTTGCTGGTGTACCGTTGGGATCTGAAGTCACTCATCTTCCACATGGAATACGTTGTGACGCTGTGCTAGAATCATTTGCCATCTGGCTAAATATGTAGGCGATGGGTTAATTAATCCGAAAAAAATTAAGACCACACTTTTAAGAAAAACTAATTCTATTAAATGGTTCCTTATTGACAAACAAAGAAAAAGTGTTTTTGTTTTGTTTTGATTTTTAAGCGAGTGACTATCAACGTTTTCACTGATTGACAGAAAAAGAGCAGCGTTCAATTGTTCCTCTGTTGTTTTTGTTGTTGTTTTCCCAATAAGTATTGTTTGTCTCTTAAATACAGCAAATATATCTTCTCGTATTTCCTTTTAAGTTTCTGACTTTTCTTAAATAATGAACTTGCCTATTAGGTATGTGTCACATTTCATACTACTGTTAAAGAACACATCACATTTTATATACAAAATCATTATAAACACATGTCATACTTTGAGTGAATATTCTGCACACCACTTCATGCCGCTGTTAAAAGAAGAGAACACTTAACTGTAGGAAAAGAAAATACATGACGAAACTAGAGTACACTGTGTAGCCCAGTGCAGTGTGTAGCCCAGTGCAATGGTTGTTAAATAAAAACGTTATTGTTTTAGATGTTTCCTAACAGATGTTCCGAAGGTTGCAGTGGTTTATTGTTTATATTTTATTTTTAGACGCATTGTAATTTAGGTCACAAAACACTAAAAAAAAAGGGTGAGCGCGAAGTGCGTTAGCTTAAGAAAAGAATGGGAGAGAGGGGGGTGGAGTTATTTATAGTAGATGAGTCTGAATATGAAGTGTCACAATCCTGGAAGATACAGTGAGATGAACAACAAACAATAACAAACTATGATACAGCGAGATGAACAACAAACAATAACAAACTATGATATATTTGTATGTGTTTCTAACGTTAAAACACTTCTGTTCTACTGTCTGTTGATCCTGGACCACCCCTGAAATATGTCCACGAGCCGGAGATAGCGCCCCTCCCCCTTCCCCGCTCCGCCACATAAACAAAGCCTTACCAATTATTATTTATTTATAAACAACGAGTTGTATGTTTGTTTGTTTGTTTGCTTTTAAAGAAAGTCAATAATTATTAACAGTATTTAAATTAATACAATTAATAAAGACCATTTTTTTTGTGTACAAAAACAATCTAATATTATAAAAACGATTTGGTTTCTGCGTTAAATCGAAAGTATAGAATGAATACAACAGTATTCCAGTTTAAAATACAATCATGGCAAAATCGGATCTGCCGAAAATCAAAAAATAACCTAGCCTACCGATCAAGCCTAAGGGGACATAACTCTATGCCAAGGTTTTTGCATGGTACAGCTAGTGCCTAATAACATATTTAGCACATCACCGAACTAGACACGAAAACATGTTGAGTTGATGGGTTGGATATTTTAGATTGTTATTAGGTACAATACCAGTTGACCTCTCGTCCATGAAAAGTCGCATTACCCGGAGAGAAATACAGCACAGTATATAAAAAGGAAATAATTTAATGTTTCTTGGGCGACCCAGTACCATTTGATCCCAGGACTGGTAACGTTCCGAGGCCCCCGGGGGCTGGGGTCCACTGATATAGAGGATCCCAGCACACTGATATCCTGGAAATAGTAGTTCGTAATGCCGCCAAGCCTGCTCTTGCCCTACTGTAGAAAAGTGGTTAAATACTAAGTTTGAATCAGTTACGAGGGGAAATTTAAATCTGAAACCCGTTGCTATATTTATAGTACATATTGTCAGTGGCGTCACTAGGGGGCTGCGGGGGTGCAGACCGCTCCGGGTGACACCCTCACAAGGGGTGACACCAAAATGTAAAACATCTAGTTTTAGGCCTTTATTCTTATTTTGTAATTTAAAATTATTCAAAGCCGTATTAATTTTTTTTTTAAATAAACAAAAATATCTCCGATTATTAACAGCAAATGACTTTATAAGGCTTGGAAAAAAATTAATGCCAAATATAAAAATATCTCCGATTATTAACAGACACTGCGTACTTTTTAATTATTAATTATTTTAATGAAATTATTGGTATACTTGCACTGACCTATAGATATCAATTATTTATTCTTCTATTGTCGTTGTAAATGTATTTATAAATTTTGCTAAGAATGCTGTATGTCTATGGGGTGTCATGGCAGGGGTGACACCATGAGTTACCGCACCGGGTGACACCAACCCTAGTGACGCCACTGCATATTGTTAATTTCTGCATCGCTGCAAGTAAGAATGCACAAACAAACAAAAACAAGCAATTTAAGCCTGTTCCATTCTGGACACAGGACGTGTTAGCGCATTTTCATGTTATGTATCAGTACGTATGCTATCTTTCAGTAAATATTTGTAAATTTTGGAAATGTTTATAAATTCAATTGTGTAATGCATATATCTGTAAAAAATTAATTATAAAGACGTTTCTTTATATTTGAAAAAAATTATTGTCTCTTAAATCTAACTACAAGTGGTTTGTGGTTACTGAAATAGGACTCATAATTGAAAACATTCTAAATTATAGTCATTTAATCGTCCGAAAACTCCGTCAATTGTTGCATAGCTCTGATACTTTCAATTAAACTCAGAACACAATCTTACTATTTCATTTGATGAGTTTCTTAATAAATCTTGGTGAAACTACGTGCTGCAGTATTTCGCACCAAATGAACGGGTTATTGAACGTACAAGGTGTATATATAATATATAAGCCCCTTAGGAGCCCTGAAGCCCGGCCCTCAGAGGTCCTATCGCGAAATGAACTTTTGATGTACACATGGCAGGCCAAGTCCTACAAAATGGGTCTAGGACTTATAGTTGCTGAGATATAGCGATCCTTTATTAATATAGCTTATATAGTAAAAAACGGTACTAAGGCCCCTTTTACGGCCCTGATAGGTCAGATCGCGAAATGGAAAAAAGTCATTTCTTGGCAGGCCAAGACCTACAAAATGATTATACATCATGGGTCTAGGACTTATGGTTGTTGAGATCTAGGGTGTACACGGACAGACGGACGGACAGACAAAACGGGGACAATAGAGCATTTTTTTTTCGAAAATGCTCTAAAAAAACCGATGATGGTTTGAAAGAAAGAATGACACGTTATCACATAAATTGATAATTATCCTTCGATTTAGTTTGTTTATTTTAATCTAATATATTTTTTATCCAATATCCTATTTGGCAAGTGTATTTGAGTATTTTCGCTTCTTTAACATCAAACATCGTTCCATTTTCGCATTGTGAGTAGCTGTGATGTTTATGACAATAAATTTGATAAATCACACATATGGCAAGTAATTACACAATAAAATAAGACTAACTGCACCCTCCAAAGCCTTTGCATAGAGTTTTATCTTTTTATGCCTGATCGGTAGGCTATGTTATTTTTTTTGGTTTTGGGCAGATCCGATTTTTTCATGATTGTATTTTAAACTGGAATACTGTTGTATTAATTCTTTACTTTCGATTTAACTTTGAGAATTGGTTGACTTCTTTAAACAAAAACTTTAAAAAAAAAAAAGGTTTTGAAATGACTGGCAACGAGAATGACTTGACACAAAATTCCTATGAGCAAAGAATTACTATTTCATCTGACATCCAACAACCAACATCAAAATGAACTGTGTAAAATAACTCAACTCGTGTAACACGACATTCTAATCACGTGAGGAAATATTATTAAGTAATAGATGACAACATCCTTAGAAAACAGTGTACTTTTTTGTCCGACATGACCTAGCATCCTTAAGAAAGAGCGAAAACATCACTGACATGTGAAAACATCACTGGCATGTGAAAACATCACTGACATGTGAAAACATCACTGACATGTGAAAACATCACTGACATGTGAAAACGCATCAAATGACACAGCGTGTGTGTTTTTTCAGAAGAATGAACTGATAACCATTAATAACATATGTTACCCACTACCATATGTGACATCTGAAATTATACTAAAGAGCAACGCCAGGCAATTTACATTAAACAAAGACCTGTTCACTCTCTCTCTCTCTCTCTCTCTCTCTCTCTCTCTCTCTCTCTCTCTCTCTCTCTCTCTACAAGACTTCAATGGTTTACTTACACAGAAATGTCACGTACATTTCAAAACACATTCCAGAAGGCACTCCTCCCCTAACTCTCTACCCAGCCTATCTCATAGCTTTATCACTTAGTCCCGACCTAAATTTCGTCCAAATGAACATAGAAAAAATTGAGTGACATACACACATACCTAAACTTGTCAACTAAAAGTAAACAGAAGTCTGCCCCTCCCCCTCCTGTCTGCTTTGTGTGTTTAGGTTAGTGAGTCAGATATGATCACCAATTGCGACATGATTGCACCCCAAATGTCGTTCAGGATACGATAAGGAACAACTTTTTTGATTAATATCAGACACCATCATCGGCGTATAAATCGATTAGGTCAAAAATGGGTGCTTGGTTCAAGCTAATATAGTTTTTTTTGTGCTAGAATTAGAATATGTGGAGAAATGGCATAGTCAGAGTTTGATGACGTAATTGGGTAGGCTTCGCCCACCACAGCTCCTATGACGTCATTCCTCCATCGCGTTGTTGTTTTTATTCTGATTTCTTCTTGTAAACGTCATTTTGGTAGAAATGACGTATGCTACAACCGACAGCGGGGAGCACGTGTTTTATTTTAGCAGTCGTGCCGTGCCATCATCAGTCTAGCTTTGGGGTATTGTAGTATGCGGATGCATATTGTATCTAGACGTTACTTATTGCACTCCTCCTGAGTTCACCATTATATGTCAGACTGTCAGTTTATGTTTATGTAGTTAAATTGAAGAATTAAATGTTATCATTGTTTTCTTTCAACTGGAGCCGGCTTCGTAATGATCAATGTTGTTCGCTGTTGTTGTAACATCTGCTACAAGTTAATTAAAAGTCCCTCGCAACATGATCAATGCAGGGCCGCTTTATCATCTAGGCACAGTAGGCACTGTGCCAGAACATTAAATGAAAACAGATTGCCAATACAATTTAATAATGTTGTATTAAAGTAACTATATATAACCGTGTGAGATGAGCACGTCAAGCTGCAGATCTGTAAATTGCAGTGTGTTAACTTTTTCGGCTCTTTGTCTTAACAAAGTCACATATGACGTCCTCAAAGTTTATTTAGATTTCAAATAGCAAAGAAGTGCGGGTGCATTCTTGAAAAAATATTAAAAAATGAAGATGGGGAGGGGCATACGACTTTGAAAGTGCCTAGGGCCTACGATGACCTTAAAACGGTCCTGGATCAATGTACCAAGATGTATTTTAGTAGTGCACGGAGCCGTTCTCAGGGGGCAGGCAGTCAAGGCGACAGCACAGGGCCCCCTCCACTAGCGTGGGTCCCCCCTTACTAGTACAAAATCATATTAAATCTGATGCGTAACTATTCAAGAGGGTAGAAGGGCGGTTCGGCCTTTGCTACGATTCACGGGCAGGAAATGTTGTAACAGACATAGGGCGGTATTTATAATTTGCCTCTGTTGTGTCTGATGCCAGTTACGTTAAGAATGTACCGCACATAATTAAATCTTTTTTCGAGTAGTGGTGGGAAGAGATCTGTTATCCTGATTTTATTAATATCCAGACCACGTCAGACTTAATTAGCAGAGTGTTTCTAATTCCAAGTGCTATTATTAATTGTATAGCAAGATATTAACAAAAATGAAAACTACTTCAAAAATGTATTAAATTAATTTCTACTTTTTCAATTTCTGTAACCGAAAAAAAAATATTTTTAAATTAAATTACGTCTTTATAACAAAATCTAAATTTTGAAAAATCAATGTTTTTTAATTTCAAAATAAAAACATTAAAGAAAAATGATTTCGTTTTTTTAATTAATAAAAAAAACATTTAACAAAATTATTTCGTTTTTTTAATTTAAAAATAATAAACATTTAACAAAATGATTTCGTTTTTTTAATTTAAAAATTAAAAAAAACATTTAAGAAAATGATTTCGTTTTTTTAATTTAAAAATAAAAAAAACATTTAAGAAAATGATTATGTTTGTTATATAAAAGTAAAAAAGAATTAAAGAAAATAAATAATTTTTTTAATATAAAAAATAAAAAATCCTGTAGCCAGCTGACCTCTGTGTGGACTCTTTAACTGGGACCTGGGGTAACAAACATGAGAGAAACCAAAATGTCAGACTCACTCTTAAATATTAAAAAGCTCACAACCGAAAATAAAAATCTTGTGCGTGAACTTTCTCGTGGATGGGTTAACTAGGCCATATCGGCCACATGGGCCCTTTTCAGAGAAATTCGTGTCAGATCTGGTGGTAAATGGGCGCTGACAAGTAATATTTTATTCCGGGAGCCTTTAACTATCTATAAGGTTCTGTCTAGGGCCCACAAAGCCAAAAGATTCAGCAAAATCCCAATCCAATCTGGTGCTGTCTGGTTAAATGGGCCCTGCCCCTGACATGTGGTTTTTTTCCGGTGAGCCTCTAAGTATCTATGAGGTCAGTGCATTTTTTTCTGATGGGACGCACCGGCACCTTCTGTTTACTGCTCTATATGTACTGTTTACTGCACTATGTGTACTGTTTACTGCACTATGTTTGCTGTTTACTGCACTATGTGTACTGTTTACTGCAGAATTGTAGAAATGCGTTACGCGTAATGTAATTAGTGGAATGGCCCCATCCAGCACTTATCTATTATAGTCATATCATTAACTATTTTAACTTATTTACCCCAGGATTTATTGTGCTGAATCTTTTCAAGGGAAGGCACTCCGTATTTGCATTTGCAGTGCACTTTATAATGACTTTCTCTCCCTTCTTACAGCTTGTGCATCTCCAACACGAAAACTCAGGGTGAAAGTAATCTATGGAAGAAACAAATTTTTCATATAAATACTGGCTGCATTGCCCGGCGTTTCCCGGGAAAGCTAAATGCCATATGACACCTTACCTAATCATTGTATCCGTTGTTAAGATACTCTTGATATGATGTATACCAATACGTGAAATAACTCAATATAAAATTAAAACAAAAAAATAGTACAGAAAATAGAAAAAAAAACATGCATAATTTGTTCCCGAAATCTTAAAAGTAAAAAGATAAGAAAAAATAATTGTGTAGTGTGGTGGTTGTGTGTCTATGATACAGATTCAAATCCTTCTTATGGGTATATTTTTTTTTAGAACTTTTTAAAAAATTATTTATACTTATGGTGTTTTTTAAAAAAAAAGTAAAGTTCCCTTAGCCCTAACGGGCCATCGGGGCAGATGAAGTGTAGAATTCATCTGTTTCTATAACCTCGGCATATGAAGGGATTGTGTGGTTAGCACAACGCCCAGCCGCCTTTACTCCCCCAACTTTAAGTCAGGTACCCATTTAAAGCTGGGCGGACTTGTGGGGCGACTTTGAAACACATTTCACATGGAAAAATTTCCCATGGTTCTCAACGAGGATCGAACCCAGGACTCTCATGTTGACAGTCGAGTATCTACACCACTCGGCCATCCGTCCCACTATGGTGTTTTAAATAATAATTAAACAAAAAAATTAGAAATCTTTCGCACTGGCCAAGATTGGTGGGAAGATTCATAGAATATAATCACTGGCTGATAAATTAGTATTGATATTCGCTCAATGTATAATGTAAATGAAACATAACTACAAGTTTACCTCGATTTTCTACGGTCCTGAAGAAGCCAGGTGCACAGCCCAGTTTTGTGTCGCTTTTCTCGGTGCAACGATCCAAGACAACTTCGTTGTTGTACGGATTGGCTTCAGTGCACGGCTGGCATGAGCTGCAGTTGTGACCATCTGCTGCCATGTAGCTTCCTAGACGATACACAATGAATAGAAATAATTGCACAAACTGGCACTTTCATGTGAGAAATATTACCGTGTTTCCTCAAAGATAAGCCCTAAATATAGAGTTTGGAGTACAAAGTGAACTTAGACCACAGAAATATAAAATATACAGAATGCGCATAGTCAGTTTAAATTGTTGTTTTTTCCCCGAAAGTCGGCATGTTTGTGTATTATTACACTATTAAAAAAGAAAATAAAAATGGCCACATTCTTTAAGTGATAATTAACAGACTTTTTTTTTAAAACAGTGATCCGCTTTCCGTATAATTTATATTTACATATTTTTTGGTCCCACCATTGGTGTGTAGCCTATGATTCTCGCCCTAGGCCCCGCAAATTTAACTCACATTAGGCCTCGCCTATCGGCACTTTAGGCTTTGCACATTACGCTCACCCTAAACCTAGCAACTGATTAAATTCCTCTGGTTCTATTAAAATGAATGCAATAGAGACCAAATAGAGCGCTTTGTTTAGTGATTTCCTGGCAGTTTTAATATAATCAAAAACTATGCATATGATCATATGTCAAAACTATACATATAATCTAATATATGTCAAAACTATACATATAGTCTAATCATATGTCAAAACTATACTTATAATCTAATCATATGTCTAAACTATACATATAATCTAATCATATGTCAAAACTATACATATAATTATACATATACATATAATCATGTCATAACCATATTTAAATACTAAACATATAATCATGTCAAAACTATACATATAATCATATGTAAAAAAAAACTATACATATAATCAGATGTATGTCGCTTGCAACGATGTGCAGGCTAGGGTCACAAACAGTCTGGCACCAATACATCAGTACCTACTCACCTTCAACACAGGGTTGGCATGAATGGACGGCTGCATTGTAGAACTGACCTACCCCGCATGACCCGTTGTGGCATCGCACTGGAGAATCTTTCCAGGTGCAGGCATGAGTAGATGCATGGAGGCAAATGGTCAGAACAACAATAAAATGGCTAATAACATCTTTCAGCATTCTGAAGTGCAGCTTATGTCACCCTTAGGAGAGGAAATAGACTCTATATAATCTACATCCTAAAACAGAGTCTTAGTACAAAGTCAATAATGAGCTGTGCAGGATTTACGTCTGAGCTAAACAGGCTATAGCTCAGGACCACCACTTTCTTGGGGGGGGGGGGGGCCCAAAAATTTGAGTGGAATTTTTTTATTAAATTTTTTAATAATATTGTTTTGGGCCCTTTTTTTATGGTTTGGGTTTTATATTAACGGGTTTGGTATGGGATTAAAAAGGTAAAAATAAGAGAAAAAAAAAGCAGACTTACACAGACAAAAAGATGATCTGACTGGCTGATTAATGATAGTTTGGCAAGGTAGGCTATTTAGATGGATGGATGGATGGATGGGTTGATGGGTGGATGGGTGAATGGATGGGTGACTGGGTGGATGGATGGGTGGATGGATGGATGGATGGGTGAAAGGATGGATGGATAGATGGATAATTCGATGGATGAATGGGTGGATGGATTGGTGGATGGATGGATTGGTGGATGGATGGATTGGTGGATGGATGGATGGATGGGTGGGTGAATGGTTGGATGGATGGGTGGATGGATGGATGGATTTGTAAACAGATAGATAGATGACTAGATAAGTCCCACATTCGTTATTAAAATGTTTAAATATAGTTCGTGTATCTTCTATCATACTGTTCTCATCAGGGCCGGCCTGAGGCCGATTTGACCGAGGGCTCTAAATCGGCCCCGCGCCTGGCAGTGGCTCCGCAATTTACATTTATATTAATAGTAATAGTTGTTATTGTAAAAAAAATAGAAGAGGGGGACTTCGAAAGCATCCGTTTAATTGGGCCCGAAATTTGTAATGCCGGTCCTGATTCTACCTCTGTAGTACACTGTCCGAATGCCCTACCACAACTACCTATGTAGTACACTGTCCGAATGCTCTACCACAACTACCTCTGTAGTACACTGTCCGAATGCTCTACCACAACTACCTCAGTAGTACACTGTCCGAATGCCCTACCACAACTACCTCAGTAGTACACTGTCCGAATGCCCTACCACAACTACCTCAGTAGTACACTGTCCGAATGCTCTACCACAACTACCTATGTAGTACACTGTCCGAATGCTCTACCACAACAACCTATGTAGTACACTGTCCGAATGCTCTACCACAACTACCCAATAGCACATTGTCCGAATGCTCTACCACAACTACCTCAGTAGTACACTGTCCGAATGCTCTACCACAACTACCTCGGTAGTACACTGTCGGAATGCTCTACCACAACTACCTCCTCAGTAGTACACTGTCCGAATGCTCTACCACAACTACCCCAGTAGTAAACTGTCTACCACAACTACCTCAGTAGTACACTGTCCGAATGCTCTACCACAACTAACTCAGGAGTACACTGTCAGAAGGTTCTACCACAACTACCTCAGTAGTACACTGTCTACCCAACTACCTCAGTAGTACACTGTCTACCACTGATTCTCTCCTCTGACCATTATCAGTCAAGCATTCTCGCAATACCCTTCTGTGCCATCATTTAATAGATCATATAGAAATAAACAGATGAACAGTAATTGCATACATGTGAATTTTTTTTTAATCTGTAATATCTCTTTTATATATTCTAGGCCTCTATAAAAACTCAATCACACGCCCACCTATTTATACAAACACACACACACGTGTATATATATATATATATATATATATATATATATATATATATATATATTGTCATAGGGTATTCCCTATGACAGTGCACCAAATGGATGTTCATGTTGAACGGAAGTAGAAAAAGATGTGACGTAGAAACGGTTGTTGTAGTTCAAGGAAAGAATACATTGTTTTTAATAACCTCTATTATTGTTGTTGGAGTTAGATTATAAGTAAATTGTGATATATATATATATATGCCATTATAAAATAGACTTATTATTCACAAGCATTCGATAATAAATTTAAACCTTGAGGTCCATGTATTAATTATAAAATGCAACTTATTTTAAATAATTATAAAACATTACAGCTTTACCCAAACTTACCCAGAATTACACATAAACCAGCATCTCTCGTCAAAGTAAGTTTTAATGTACATTTTCATTATTTTTATACGCTTTTATACAATCAATTCCATTTCTTAAATGAATTTCGAAATCGGTATTTCTTTATCCACTGCGGGAATTTCTAAAAACTTTAAAAACAACGGCTCATTTATCGGAAATTCATACCATAGTCTATTTATATTTCACCCTAAATCATTAAAAATTTCCTAACGGAAGCTTATTTATACAACATACAACACGCGCTTTTTTTCAACGTCTTTGTCATTGTGTCATTTGCTGGAATTTCGCCAAATAACGACCGAGAAAGCGTACGAGTTTATAATAATGGTCATCATTTAGGTCATTAGGGTTCAGCTTGGGAAGAGCAAGCTAATTTGGCAAGTTTGCGGCAACCAATATATGGCTTTGTTTGTTTTTTTTTTAGCGTATCTCGGTTTTCCAGTTTTCATCAAGAAACCCGCCAAGTAAAATTGAAAATAAATTTCAAAATATTCTTCTATTTTTAATTTTATGCGTTTTTTTTTAAATTAATAATATTATTTAAACCCGAATTTGGTGAAGGAAAACCGTAAACCCACTCTTGTTACATCCCCTCCCCCCTCCCCTAACGTGCCGTACCCGAAATGACGCCCCGGGTCTTAACATTATTATTAAAAATAGTTTTATGGAGTCTGTGAAAGTTTGGCACGAATGTACGTGTTTGTGTACGTGTGTAATACTATCTGTTTGTGGCAAGAATGTATGTGTTTGTGTAGGTGTTTTTATTTGTGAAGTCTGTAATACTACATGTTTGTGGCAATAATGTATGTGTTTGTGTAGGTGTTTTTATTTGTGAAGTCTGTAATACTACATGTTTGTGGCAATAATGTATGTGTTTGTGTACGTGTGTTTATTTGTAAAGTCTGTAATACTACCTGTTTGTGGCAATAATGTATGTGTTTGTGTACGTATGTTTATTTGTAAAGTCTGTAATACTACCTGTTTGTGGCAATAATGTATGTGTTTGTGTACGTGTGTTTATTTGTAAAGTCTGTAATACTACCTGTTTGTGGCAAGAATGTATGTGTTTTGTGTACGTGTGTTTATTTGTAAAGTCTGTAATACTACCTGTTTGTGGCAGTTAACCTTTTTCTTAATTCTTTCATGCTTCATTCACATCGGTTAAATCCATTCAACGCTAGAGATACTTATCATGTAAAAAAAAATTGTGACAATTTCATAATAAAGTCTATACGAACCACCGGGGTGGTGGTAGTGGAAGGGGGGGGGGCAGGTGAAGTGTGTGTGTGTGAAGTCCCTGTAAGGATGAGATGAAATCTCTTAGATCATATAAACCTAATGGGACGGTTTTTATGGTGCCCTTCTTTCATCCCCACCATAGCCGATAGTACTATGGCCATGGAGGCACCACGGTAGATATATATAGGGAACTTGAGCCAAGACCTGAAAAATTTCCTTGGTCCTCACCGGAGATCGAACCAGGTACCATCAGGTCGACAGTTTATGTAGCCACGACTATGCTATTGGACCGTGTGGCTAGCTGGTACAATGCGTCCAAACTTTCCACAACAAACGTACATCCATTTTTTTTTAAACCGGGTGGACTTTGGGACTTCGTTTGAGCCATATGCTCTAAAACTTACAAAAAATAAAAAAAAACGGGGAAGAAAGATTTCGTTTTTACATTTTGTCATAACTCTGTTATATTTACTGTGGTCAGTGCATGTTGTGAGTTTTTTAGTCAACATGAAAAGTGTGCTAGTGGTGAAAATGACGGCAAGTGAAAATGTTGACCAGTGGGTAAAGTAGTTAGAGAGAGACGTAAGTCAGTGAGTGTTAGGACAGCTAAGAAAAGAGATGTGTTGCACAAGTTGGGTGGTTTTCTGAAACAGTTGTTATTTAAGTAGTGTGGAAGTGATTATATGTACTTATGTTTTCTTACATGGATCTATTTCAATAATTATGCGTATGTCGTGTAAATAAATGTTAACTTGTTAAAAGGTGCCTCTGATTGTCTTCATTAATGGACACATGTGTCAGAATGAGAATAACAGCTGAAGAGTACTTAAGATACTAAGCTCACAATACTCAAAGGAGTATTTAAGCCTTCCGAAGAGATACGACACATTTATAGAATGTATCAGTCTATACTTAAAAAAAAAACTATTAACTTCTAATGTCCACGTATCATAATTACAGTGGCGGGACTAGGGGGAGGGACGTTGGGTGGGGAGGTGGTCCGCCATGTGTGGCACTTACTATGTTACCAGCAATGTTCTTCATTTTCACTACATTACTACTTCTGATTAACGTCGTCATAGTTAAGCGTCAGCTTCAGTTAAACGTCTGCTTCAGGGCATTCTCTCCCCCCCCCCCCGCCTCTCTTTCCAAGACATGGTTCTTTATAAATAACGATATTAACTTTAAAAGTTCATATAGGAAATTTCCTCGCAGATTCTTAGTTTTATTTTGATTTTTTTTTCTTTCCCAAATAATCGAAAAGTAATTTCCTTTTCATACACAGAGAGTGAGAGGTAAGAGTGAGAGACTGTATAACTATTGAATAGATATATGGAAGATCAATGTTAATTCAACAGTTGTTACAAAATTAATTAACAATTAAAAAAAATAGACAGACAGACAGACAGACAGACAGACAGATAGATAGATAGATAGATAGATAGATAGATAGATAGATAGATAGATAGATAGATAGATAGATAGATAGATAGATAGATAGATAGATAGATGGATGGATGGATGGATGGATGGATGGATGGATGGATGGATGGATGGATGGATGGATGGGTGGGTGGGTGGGTGGATGGATGGATGGATGGATGGATGGATGGATGGATGGATTGGATGGATGGATGGATAGATAGATAGATAGATAGATAGATAGATAGATAGATAGATAGATAGATAGATAGATAGGAGATACATATTAATTCAATAGATATACATGTATATATAGTAGAAGTATGTTAACTCAAAAAATGTACACAAATATACGTTAATCAACATATATGATAATATAGAACATGAATATTAGTTCAACAGATGTGTAAATGATGTATATTAATTGAAATATTGGTGAATTATTTTATGAGATTAATGCATTTACTTAGATAATTACAGCAGACAGAAACTGGGTTAGAAATGATGGGACGTACAATGGTGTACGACGTATTGTGTTCCAAATGATCAAAAAGAATATATAAATGTTTAAAAAAAATACTGGATTTTTGCAGATACTCCAAAAGGAATGTTTTCAAACTGTATGTAATTACTCCTACTGCGTTATGCATCCAACTTAGTTACGACAAAATATTAAACTCTATATACCATATCTAATTTTAGATTATTTTATGGTTCCTCTAAGTGACTTTGTTGGTGGGGGGGGGGGGGATCTCTTATAACAGACATTTCCTCTTGTCAGTGGCCCCTAGTTTTTCCAGAACTTTCCAGTGATACGCCCCCCCCCACCACCATTACCACGACCCGTGTCCCCAGTGGCTCGACATTTCTATTTATATTCTATCAGTGGTGAAGAAATCTAATGCTGGGACATAAAAGTGTGACACGGGGCGATACATCTTCTCCTCTCTCTTCGAATGTGGTCTGTTCAATTTTTTTTTTTAAAACTCCAATTAAAACAAAGACAAAAAATCAAGTAGACCACTGTTTGTTGGTTTGTTTGTTTGTTTGTTGTTTTTATTTTTTTTTGTTTCATTAATTGACATTTTATGTAACAGTTTTAAAAGACTTCATTAAACAAGACAACTTTTGATAAATTTGAAATTTTAAAAAATCGATTATTTTTTTTTCTTCTTTCGCCATGACAGTGAGATGGATGTATTGTACTGGCTTATACATGTAACAGGTAATATGCAGATTGTTGTGGTAATGTTTAATCTAATACATAATCGTCTAGCCCAGTGGTTTCCAAACTTTTTTGACCCATGGACCCCTTTCATAGTCAAAACTTTGCCCACGGACCCCCAAGTGAAAAAGCTGCATAAATGCATGGTATGAAAATTATAAATAAAAAAACATTATGTTGAAAAAAGTATTTATTGAAATTATAATTTTCGACTAAAATAAAAAAAAATAATGACTTGTCAACAACTTCTGTACAATAATCCATAATGCGGCATATAAAAATGGGATAACTTTTTATAGCCAGAATTTGTAGCACCCTTGTTTAAAGATTTGTTTAAGTTCCTCTTTTGGGAATATTTTAATAAGCAGATTCTGTATTAGTAAGGAATTTATCTGCGTCCAAGCGTGAAAGGGCTCTACGCCCATTCGGGAATATCCAAGTGAAGAATGTCTTCAAATCTTTGCTTCAGGTCTGCATGAAGAACCATTAAAATGTTGATCTTCAACTTTATTTGGCAATTTCGAATCTGAAAAGATAATCCTGTTTCCAAAGTTTTGTTTGCACAGAAAAAGTTATAGTCTTTGTCATTTTTTCAAACAAAGTTGAGAAAACAATATCTTCTAATTTTAGACATTCCTTTTGCTTTAATGATATAATCTAGGATCTATGCAAACGTTCACTAAGATTTTTTTTGCGACCAAATGAAGTCAATGAATGACGCAATGCACTAAAAACACATTCGGTACAACTTGTTTTAAGTAGGCCAGACAGCCTCTGTATCTTCCTGCCATTGCCGGAGCAAAGACTGTAGCAACAAAAATGGTATTATTCAAGGGTATAGCTTTTACATTTCTTTTTTACAAATCTTACATAAGCTAAAATTAAAGCTTCGTTTCCTGGTAAAGCGGACTTGTCAAGCTGTATAGTAAATTCAGACGTTTTTAAGTAATAACATAAATAATTTTCTACGGACTAAGTCGATTAGTCAATCCTTCTTTGTACTGTATTATTACTCAGTGGAATTCTTTTTGTAATATCGAAAGCTAGTTTGTGCAAAACTTTGATTATTACCTCACTTACAGCTGGTAAAATAAGTTCTTCACCTATATTATGCGGCTTTCCAAACCTTGCAATAAATAAAAGAAATGTTATAAGAAGCAGCAAGTAGGCCATCATTATCTCGCTTAGATGTTGTCCCTATGAGTTGTTGCAGTGACGGTATTTTTTAATATTTTTCATCGTCTGTTTAAAAAAAACCGTTAAGTCTTTATCCTTTTTTGTCTAAGAATGAGAAAATTAGTTTATACACTTTGCATCTGCATAACATACAACTTAATTTGTTGTACGATGTACAACTCTTTGATAGTTTATGTTTATATTGTAGACAAGTTAGTGCGTATATAGTATCAACGTGTTTTCGGTCATCTGTCTCACACCGCGCCATGCTTGTTATTAATTTAATTGGTGTGCACTACTAGTTTATATAATGTTTTTTAATTTTGATTTCCATAATAATAATAATAATAATATATCATGTTTTAGGCCTACTATTTTACATTAAATCTTTCACCGACCCCCTAAAGTTGTTCAGGGACCCCCCAAATGAATTTTAATTTTCCACGGACCCCCTGAATAATGCCCTGGGGGTCCGTAGGGACCGCTTTGGGAACCACTGGACTCTAGCCTGTGTATAACTTCTGCGGCTAAAAATAGACTGGGGAAATCCAAAATTTTAGTCTCACTCAAGGGGACTGAACTCTTGCTTGGCTAAAAATAGTCTTGGGAATTCCAAGTAGTGCGCAAATTATGTAAAGTTGTAAAGATGGTCAAAGGGATACAGCTCAATTATAAGGAGTCACTCGCCGGTCCGGGTACCGGGCTTTTTATCTAGTCTAGATCAGAGGTGTGCGGATCTTGAAATTTAGCGTCCGCGTCCGTCCGCGGATTTCTATCAATGATCGGCGTCCGCGACCGCGTCCGCAGAATCTTACAACATTGGTCCGCAGTCAGTCCGCGCGTCCGCATTGCTGAAATTTAGCTGTTTAAATGACTTGAAATTTTTTATGGTAACGCTAAAGAAGATCCGCGTCAATCCGCGAGTCCGCAACTTAACCATACGAAGCGTCCGCTGTCAGTCCGCGGATTCGGAAAAGTCTGCGGATCTGCGTCAGCAAGCGGACACGTCCGCTGTCCGCTCATCTCTGGTCTAGATATGAAAATCTTGGGTTTCGCTGGTTGGTTGTTTATTCAGTGGTTCTCGAAGTTTGACCCACTTGAAGTTCGCGGGTTGATTTAGAAGTGGGTCGCCAAAAAAAAATTGTGAATAAGTTTTTAATGCGGTGATGCAATTCACTTTAGCTTCTAAATGTATTTTCGCGAAAACAAAAAACATGTTTCTTAGTGGGTCGAAAATGGCTGAAGTTTGAGAGCCACTGTTGTAGAAAATATACTTATTGATTTGCAGGTGTGCTACAATGAATGCACACATTGGTGTGCTGTCTGTAACAATGAATTCATTATTGAAGACAATAAAACCTATTATTGTGATATTGAGTGAAGGGCAATAAAACGCTTTGTTTATGTATTATGCATGTATGTGGGGGGGGGACTATTTTTAAGACAAAAAAACATTATTTGTGTTTATTCAATACATATAATACATTCAAACGTCCTTTTTAATATGCTAAATATTTACCATATTAACTAGAGCTACTAGCTACTATGTTAATAAATGAACTAAATCTATTTTTAAAAAAAAAACGTTTTTATTTTACATTAATTGAATAAAGCTACATAAAACTAGTAGTGTTAAATGCTTTATTAAAATCAGAAAAACACAGACGTGGGTTAAAAAATAACAACAAGTTATAATTTATTTCAAACTATAACTTCAACGGCTACTGCTCTTCACTGTCGGCTTCATCAACACAGTTGCTACGTCACAAAGTTACCGTGGTCAGTATGTTGATTATAAGGTGCGCCGGTCTACATGAATTCCCTGTCCGTAGCGTACCACAAAGGTCAAGAAAGATGGAGTTATGACAGTAAGTTATTTAGTTAATTATTTCTATATGAAACTATTTTAGAAAATGAAATTTACTTAATCGAATTATTAGATGGCACAAAACTTTGAGGGAAAGGTGAAATTTAAGTTGGATGGATACATAGATTCGGAGGCTTTTTTATGGATAGGTAAAGAAGGTGCTCGACTAGTAACCACATTTCATAGGGGATCCTTCAGTAAAAGTCATATTTGATCAGGTTCTCTCGGGGTCCCCAATATACTGAACTAAATATTCGTTTCATGTAGCTCGGCGCCCTCGCTTATATTTTTAGTAATGATAATTTATATAAACTAGCTGTACCCTGCAAAACCTATGCATAGAGTCATATCCCTTAGGCTTGATCGGTAGGCTATGTTATTTTTTGGTTTCGGGCTGATCCGAGTTTTTTTATGATTGTATTTTAAACTGCAATACTGTTGTATTAATTCTTTACTTTCGATTTAACACAGATCCGAAATCGCTATTATATATATTATATTTGACCTAATGAATTGTTTAATTTATTTATTTATTTTTTGTGCATTTTGATAAAAGCTTATTTTTTTTATAATTGGGTTTTATCTTTTCTTGTAATAAGGAATACTCAAAAAGTGTTTACTGATTCACTGACAAAATGTACAAATATCATTTGATAGATTCAATTACTGTTGTTTTGAGATTTGTTTAAATGTAGAATGCATTTAAATATCACGAGCAACTTATTATCTGATATAACGTAAACAAATAAATTACTAGACGAATTGATAAGGAAAAGAAGGTCAATAAACGTTTTCTTGATGTAGTATGTCAACAGGTCATTTTCGGAGATCAAATAGTTACAGAGGGATCCGGTTGAACGCGTCATTGAGAACACGGCACAAGTCGCCAGTAGAGTTTTTGTCGTTTTGCTTGACCATTTGACTGGACGCATACTGGACGTTAGCCGACTGCGCTTACTTAAAGTAATCTTTACTTTGATGCCGATGATAACGCACCCGACGATGACCAGCGACTCCGGGAACCAAGAGGACAAAGTGTCACAGATGTAATAGTAAAATAAGGTGAAAATCGTTTCATCACTTAACAGTGAGGTTGTCCTACTAAACACCATGACCTTGGATGATTGAGTGCTTACTTGAAATAGTCTTAAGTAAAACGCGACCCTGGGCAGCCAGAAAATAAACGCAAATGTCGCACACAAGATGGATGTTTTGACACTGACTACACTCTTAAATGTGATGGGCATGTAAACAGCCAGGAACCTCTCTAATGTTATGATTACCGGCATGGACGAGCTGACATACTGACCCCAGGCGTCGAAGAAGAAAAACATAATGTGTGAGACAAGCAGGAAGTAGTTGACTTCGACATCGTATTGCCAGCCACATAGATCCAAGTATTCCATATCGGGACCAAACAACTCAATGATCAATCCATAATTCATGATCAGCATCTGAGACATGCTGTCGGCAACGACTAGCGCCAACAGAAGAATGTTGGAAGGCCTGCTCAGCCCGCTGTGTCTAAGTATAGCGATGCTCAGCATATTAGCACCGAATCCCGTGACTGCTAAAACTGGATTTACAAAACAAAACATGACTTTATAGAGTATCAGCTGAGGCGTTGTATCATCACTTTGAAACAAGCAGACGGAAAAAATAATTGATATAGTAACGTTATCGTTCATGGTGCTATCCATCGTTTTATTTATTTGTTTATTTATGCTTTACTTCTTGCTATGTTATTAGTATAAAGAAAAATTAAGTAAAACAAAATGTTTTTTTTCAAAAAGTCAAGATCTGATCTAAATAATATATGCGAATTTTTTCGCTCAAGAAACTACCAAGCAGTTTTTTTGGTTTCGATTTTTTTATCAGTCAATATAATTACACTAAAAAAATGGCAGTACATTGTCTTTGTAATTATGTCAAATAGTTTGTTGTCGCCTACTAAATAATGATATAATTAGATAGATTAAAGACAATGCATTATGTTATTGTTGTTGTTGTAGTTGTGTTTGATTTTTCTCGACATTTACAAATGACATAAGAAGATAAAGAATGACATTTACGTTAAACAATGAAAGAATTGTATCTAGAAAAAAAAAAGAATTAATATTTAGACAAAGACAAACGTAAATGTTTTCTTAGCCCCTAAAGGGCCACCGGGCAGTTGAAGTGTAGAATTCATCTAAATCTGTAAACAAAGATTGTGTGGTTAGCACAACGCCCCAGTCGCCTTTACTTCTCCAACTTCAGTCAGGTACCCATTTAAAGTTGAGTCGACTTAATGTTGTGCTAACCATATATGACTATGTAACTGAAATGAATTCTACACTTCGCCTGCCCCGATGAGCCCGTAAGGAGTATGGGGAACTTTACTTTACAAATTACTTCACATGCTATAGCGGATGTGTGCGAAATACTGCCCACATGCCAATTTTGTCTCATTTGGCTGTTTTATCCGGCCTGCGCATTCAATTTTAAATTTATTTTGTTTATATTTTAGTAAATTCGGGGGGGTTGGGTGGGGGGGGGGGGGGTGTGTGGGGGGGGGGGGGGGGGGGGGGGGGGGGGGGGGGGGGGGGGGGGGGGGGGGGGGGGGGGGGGGGGGGGGGGGGGGGGGGGGGGGGGGGGGGGGGGGGGGGGGGGGGGGGGGGGGGGGGGGGGGGGGGGGGGGGGGGGGGGGGGGGGGGGGGGGGGGGGGGGGGGGGGGGGGGGGGGGGGGGGGGGGGGGGGGGGGGGGGGGGGGGGGGTAGTATTCTGGCGAAAAATGACGTGAGGGCACAAACGGAGATACATTCATACATGAAGAAAGGAAGTATAAAAAGTAAATGTTGCGAAGAATTATAACCGAACGCCCCCGGGGGGGGGGGGTACTTACCATCACTAAAGTGCGGGCAAACGGTCTACTACCAGAGCCCTGATAAGCCAGGTTGGAAATTGGGAAAAGTTGTTTGGCGTTACGCAGCAAGACAGTAGGATGCCGGGTGCAGGGTGAGGGTGGTGGCATAAATATACACACGCATTCGTGTCCACGTACAGCCCAAAGCAAACACCGGTCAACATTATGAGAGGGAGTGGCAGGTGGTGGCCTGAAACGAGCTGGGCGAACGACAAGTCACCAATACATACCGGTACAATCGGTGGTCGACAAAACACCTAGCTCACCTAGTCATCGTACCGGACGGGGGTTTAACCAGTTCGCCGTGACCGATGAATAGACAAAACGAATTATACAAGACCTCAGCGAGATAGAGAAGCCAGCATAGATGAACTGACTGACATTACATGTAAATGTTAGATAATTGTTGTACATCTTTTACAGAAAGGAGGATTTAATAGCATCGGTTGTTGTGGTTTTGTTTTTGTCTCGTTGTAAATGTAGGATATGTGTCGCAGCTGTGTCACGTATGTGCCGTCACTTTCACCGGAATGGGGGCGGGGGGGGGAGGGGAGTGGGAGTTGGCAGCTTGATGTGTTGTTGTAGTCAGTCATCGATCTAGCAGTGGAGTCGAAATGTTTATTTCATTGTTATACTTGTGATTAAAGTGTGTCTTGTTGCATTCTTTAACAAAGTTATTTTATTATTATTCTATATGCCTACTATTTAGTGTTAAAAATATTTCACATGCTTTTCGTTGTACGGTTTTATTATAATAAAGCTATTAAATAAAAAGTTTTTCCTTCTGTAAAAAACGAAAGAACTAAACAAAAACTTGTCTCTCCGTTATTTCTTTTTCTGTCTCCACTTTTACTGTTAAGTGAATTTCAGTTATTACTGTTGCAATAAAATACGATAAATGTCGCGCAAGATTTAATTAAAATCAGAATTGAACCTAAGCCCGTCCGGCGCCGACGCCCCTGTGTTTAGCACACCCTTGAACCAAAAGGGCCCAAATGATAACAATCCCTAAGAAAGAAATGTAATCAGTCGATTTGCATGGAGCCAATATAGACTAGTATTCAGCCCCGTAGCGTGAAAATTCTACAGTAGGGGCCAGGCATTCTACAGCAGGGCCAGGCAATAGCAGAGGGGGCCAGGTAATACATTTTACTAAGTAGAGCAAATAAACAGAGGGGGCCAGACAAAACGCAGGGGGGCCCGGCCCCCCTCGCCACCCCCCCCCCGCACGCTCCGGGCCTGCTAGTATTAGGGTCCACTGGCAAGCGGCCACTGAGCCCATGCGCTCAGGCAACCCTGGCTGTTTATTGACTCAATAATTATTGTTTGTCTATGTCTAACACTTGTTATTATTTAAAAACTCTTGGTGGTTTTTAATCAACCAAACAGACATCAACACGTTTTTTTTTATTTATGTTTATTCGTCAGATAACTTGGAACGTGACCTGAATTTATTCATCTATCGCCACTGGCAATCCTAACCTGCATCTGCTGGACTTAATCATATCCTCGTATAAGATTAATACGGAAGAATAATTACGATTAACTTCGTCGCTCCGCTAAACACATTAGCGGCTTTCTGGAGTACAGTGAAACCAGTATACTGTTTCTTGTATATTTTATCAAAGTTTTCACATGGCAGTTCATCTAAGAATTCCCGTCACGATTGTTGCCCTTTTTGGAACTATATTTGTTTACCCAAATGTGATATTTGCTGCTGTGACTCTGTGCGATTCCTCCAGTTCATGTCCTGCTGGTCTCTGCGGATTAGGAGAATATTTCTCAGATGACACAAGGGAGTGTCTGTCGTGTAGCGGGAACACATACATGGACCTCTTTCAACACGCCTGCTCGTGCTGCAAGCCGTGCACAGCTGCCAACATCCCCGACAGGCAGATCTATGTCAGGGCTTGTTCTGTCGTATCCGACGCCGTTATTGGCTGTGTTCCAGGTTACCTCAAGGAACACTCCTCGGGCATCTGCAAACCTTGTCCTGAATGTGACGTACGGAGGTTACACGGGGGTCTATGCGACAACGGGATCAGAAATAGAACGTGCGCGCCAGGGTCTGCGCCAGCGACAGGACAGAAGGAAGGTCGACCTGTGCGAACGTCTGTAGTCATCGTTGGGTCCGTGGCTGGTTCGTTGCTTGCTGGCCTAATAGTGGCAGGTTGTATCAAATACATACACTGGAAAACTAAACAGAAGAATTTCAAATATTCCTCCGCGGTAAATATTTAAATAGGGCAATCGAAAAATTAAGTGGGAAACAAAAAGAAAATGCTAAAAAACAAAAAAAAAAACGCATTCTGTTGAACAGATGTATTTATTTTATTAATCTTTATCATCCTTATTGTGTTATAAGTAAATATTCTTGTTGTATCTTATATGTAAATATAACACAATTGTTTATTTAAATGTAAATATTGTTATTATGTCTTAAATGTAAATATTTTTTAGTGTATCTAATATGTAAATAATCTAACTGTTCATTATATGAAAACTAGTTGCAAGTACCCGGCTTTGCCCGGGTTTAAAATAAGGTTTTCTGTTTACCTTCTGTTTTCTCCCTACCCCCTCTCTCCCTTCCTCTCTCTCTCCCTCCCTCCCTCCCCCTTTCTCCATTTCCCTCCCTCCCTCTCCCACCCTCTCTCCCATCTCTCTCCCATCTCCCTCTCCCCCTCTCCCCCTCCTTCTCTCCCAACGTCCATCCTCCCTCTCTCCTTCCCTCCCCTCTCTCCCTCCCTAACCCCTCTCTCCCTCCCTAACCCCTCTCTCCCTCCTTTCTCCCTCCCTCCCCTTTCCACCTCTCTCTCTCCCTCCCCCTATCTCCCCCTTCCTCCCTCCCTCATTCCCTCTCTCTCCCTCCCTGCCCCCCTCACTCTTTATCTCTCACCCTCCCTCTCTCCCACCCCCTCTCCCTCCCTACCCCCTCTCCCTCCCTTCCTTTCTCTCTCCATCTCCCCCTACTCCCTCTCCCATCTCCCTCTCCCCCCATCTCCCTCTCTCCCCCCTCCTTTTCTCCCCCCTGTCCACCCCCTCCCTCCCTCCCTCCTACCCTCCTTTCGTCTCTCTCTCCTCCTGCCCCCTCTCTCTCTCTCTCTTATCTCTCTTCCCTCTCTCCTCTCTCTCTTCTCTCTCTCTCTCTCTCTCTTATACTTATTATTATGGCTTCACACTTCTTCTAAAATCCTTCTTCATTCCTTTATCTTCCTCAAACTGTACAAATCAGGGAGCATGAAAAAACAACAATTCTTTGCATCACAAAGGCACAATACAGCACCAGCGCGCAAGTTCTATTCGAATCGGGAAATGACGTCACAAAGGAATTTTATTTATGGCGCCGTCGAGATTACTTTAATATAGTAAAATACTAAAATAAAAAAAAATTAATTACAATTAAACTACCCATCGAGATGAAACGAAACCTGTCCTATAACCTTCCCCATGTAATTATTAGTATGTGTAACAAATTTCACGTTATCTGTTTTTCTGTATCTTGAGTTATAAGGGAACAGACAGACAGACAGACAGACAGACAGACAAAAAATGCGTCTTATAAGTATAGAGATATTCTTATATTTTTTCTTATTTACAACTATTGTTATAAAGTGAAAATAAAATAGATTCTAGTCCTGTAAAACTCCACATCATAGCTACATTACATTATTTAGACATTTTAAAACTTTGATTGTCTAATTACCCATAAACTGGTGTGTACCAGTCACTGGCGTCACTATGGTTGGTGTCACCCGTTGCGGAAAATTCAGGGTGTCACCCCCCCCCCTTTTTTTTTCAAGACTTCCACTATGAACAATGGTACATATTTCGAATTTTCCTGCACTAAACCTGAGAGAATTTACTTTAAAATACTTTAGCGATAAAAACGATAGTAATAGTATTACTGACTTTATTTCAGATGATCATTAAAACTGAGTTTGTAAACTACGTCTCCAATTTCATGAGACCACGAGACTGCATGCGTTCTTTTTTTTTTAGAACTTTTGCAAAAAAATAAAAACTCTAGATTGATCCGAGCAGCTTTGAACTGAATTCATTTACCTAAGCTCCAGACGCTATGCATAGTGGCACCCTATGCTACTGCTCTGCATGGTGGCACCCTGTGCTACTGCTCTGCATGGTGGCACCCTGTGCTACTGCTCTGCATGGTGGCACCCTGTGCTACTGCTCTGCATGGTGGCACCCTGTGCTACTGCTCTGCATGGTGGCACCCTATTCTACGTGTCATGTTTATGACTATGATCGGTTATAAAACCAACTATACCGAGTTTTTTTTTTCTGCTATGAAATTTAGAATTTTTTTGTGTCACCCCTAAAATGGTGTCACCCGGTGTGACGTCACTGGTACCATTGTGTGTGTGTGTGTGTGTGTGTTTGTGTGTTTGTGTGTGTGGAGTCGCTGTAGTAAAGATGAGTGAGATTTCTTAGTGTCTTAGATTTCTTTAAACCACAATTGGGGCGGTTGTTTATGGGGGCCCTTCTTGCATACCTACCATAGCCGATAGTGTGCAACGACCATGGACATATGATGGAACTTTCTCCATGACCATAAATATCCATTGGTTCTCATCGGAGTTCGAACCAGGGACTCTCAGGTTGACTGTGTTACCACATGACCATCTGTCCCCTGAATAAACTAGAAACGTAAGATAAACATTGTCTATTCAACACAAGCCGTGCTGAACATATGTCCGATAAAAGCAGGCCCGTAGCCAGGAATATTGGATTGGGGGGGGGCCGAAGACATTTTCGGGGGGGGGGCGAAGAAATTTTTTTCGGGGGGGGGGGGGTAGCCGAAGAATTGATCGGGGCGGATCTAGACAACTTTGACGGGGGGGGGGGCAAAACATTGACCCCCGGGGGGGGGCAAAACTGTTTTCATTGTTGAAAATTGGTCTTAGAACAAAAAATATTTCGATAATTTAATGATGTATTACCTAAACTTGCGATAACGGGGGGGGGGGCAAAATGGAGGCGCGAAGCGCCGAAAGCTTGCGAACGGAGAGGAGGGGTTTGGGGAGGGGATCTCAGTGAGTCCCCTCCCCAAGAAATTTTTTGCAGTTTCATATCTCGAATGGTTGTCATGACTCTGTTATATATTTGGTAGCACTGTAACGCACCTAATGAATGTGTAATAAAACGGAAGTTAAGAAATAAAGAAGGAGAAGACATAGACGGTTATTTTGGTTGTCATTAGTTCGTCTTCCGAAGAGATACGACATAGCCTATTATTTATTTGGTGGCAGCGATAAAGGATGACAATAGCTACTAGGTTAAAGTATTATTAACTTGGTGGTAATGGAAAACAGCGTGAACGTTGCAGTGCTGTTATTATTGTGATGTCAACCTACCTTAATACCAGTTAAGTTTATCTATTCAAGTAATGTATTGTGGCCAAGAGCTTTAATGCACTAATAAGCCCACTGATTCAGGCATCGCTTTTGTAGCCTAATTATTAATCAAATAATTTACTGTGGCCAAGAGCTGTGAAGCACTAGTAAGCCCACACATCTAGTATATTATTTATTTGGTAGCTGTATTACAACCATAACTAATACTAAAGAGTGGCCATGAGTTGTGAAACACACGTAAGCCCACACGTATACCTATGAAGAGTCATTGAACTACCAAGATACAAGTCCTCTCTGTGTGTTGACCGGTCTGATGGCAGCTGTGTACTAACAAGCCTCGTCATCGTTACGATTTACACTCACGTTCTTAAATGCGTTTATGCCGCATTCTTGCGCATACAAAGAGTCGTTACTGACTAACACTCTTTAAGTGTAATAACAAACTCATCAATCAAGAAAACAGACTGTTGAAGAAACCGTACAGCGAGAGACAAGTCAACAGAGGTCAAGTCATACCTACCGGAATTGGGGTCAAGTTCTACACTGGACCAGAGACAGTATTGTTCAGACGTAGGGAGAGTTAACAGTTTTATTCTTTTCAAATGTGCTCACATTCAAGCTGAAGTGTGAACCATACAGAAACAAAGTTAAATAACTACAAAAAATGCACATGTTATTTCATTTGTATATTATACTATTTAAAACATTTATTTCCATGATAATTAATTTTGCTGAGTAACATTATTGCAGATATTGGAAGGATTGACTCACTTAATTGATTGTTGTTGATTTAATTGCTATGTCATTTATTCATTACTGATAAGTATGATATGCTTTATATAGAATATTTTGTGCATTAAATTTTAAAATTTATTTGAGAGGTGACGGAAATCTTATTTTAGATTATAAATTGTCTCATAGAGACATATCTAACTGACCCAGTTTATTTAAAACCCACTGAAAACTTAGTACGAAAATATGGAAAGGTTGGAAGAAAGGAAGTTATCTCCAGTACAAGATCTCTGGGAGGATTTTGAAGAAAAAGGAAAGAGATATGGGTTACAAGGAGAAAAATTGCTACAATTCATCGAAAAGAATATGGCTATGGACAGAGAAGCCCATGAAAGAGAAAAGAGAGAGAGAAGAGAGAGAAGAAAGAGAAGAAAGAGCAAAAGAAAGAGAAGCAAAGAAAGAACTACTAGAGATAGAAGCCCAAGTACAGAGAGACAGACTAGATCATGAACTAAAGATGGCTACTATTAAGGCCAGTTCTGGTAATCACTGCACAGAAGCTAGTCCAGATGTACCAAATACTCAAAACTTATTCAACAGATATAATCTTAAACTACAATCTTGTGATGGTAAAGCTGAGGACATTGATACATTTCTCTCTATATTCGAACAGAAATGCAGATGCAATAATGTGCCTAGAGCGTACTGGATAGATTTAATGAGCGAACTTCTAAAGGGAGATGCAAGAACTGCTCTTAGATCGATTCCAGACTACTACGACAAAGACTGATGAAGTAAAACAGAAACTTCTGAAACACTTTAACAAAACAGAAGAATTTTACAGAAAGAAATTCCATTCTTTAAAGATGTCCAATAAAGATCAACCACAGTACTTTATTGACAATGTAGTGTCAAGTTTGAAGTCTTGGTTGACAATGGCAGAAATTGACTTAATGGATGCACAAGCAGCGTTGGAAATGTTTGTCATTGACAAAATATTACAGATATGCACCAAGGATGTATTTGCTTTAATAAAACAGAGAAAGGTGAAAACCGTTGATCAACTAGTCAGAGCTTTGAGTGATTATATGGACAGTCGTCCAGATGATGAAATATGTAATACGGAATTCTATGCTAATATAATCCAGAACAGATATCATAGTCTTCCTAATAGGAGCAGTAATCAAAATAAACTCAATACACATGGTTGGAAGGTCAGAGAGCCGGAAATAAGATCATGTTATTATTGCAAGATGAAAGGTCATCTAATTCGGGAGTGTAGGAAGAGACAGAGAGAATGTAGGTCATACACGAAAGAGTATGACAACAGAAGAGTAAATGGTCAGAAAGCCGACAGACATCAAGCTAGTCATAGTTACAACACTCAACAGTATCAAAGAAGACACTCACCTAACATCAGTCCACAAAGAAATCGGACAGAGAACACGTACACTAGAAAGATCTGGCACTAGAAATACAGGCCCACAAGAACAGAATACTGAACAGTATTGTGCAAATGTGATCAGTTCACATGGAAGGATAAACTTTTATCCACCATTTGTAAATGGCAGGAGAATACAGTGTCTTCGTGATAGTGGATGCAGTACAGTTATCGTGCAAGATGATCTTGTACGCAAAGATCAATACATGCATAAAATGACAACAGTCAAAATGGGTGATGGCTCAAAGGTGGAATGCAACATGGCAGTAGTCGATGTAGACTCACCATGGATATCGGGCACTATTGAAGTACTTGTAATGAAAAATCCTGTTGCACCATTGATTATAGGCAACCTGGCAGTTATAAAAGACAATACAACAGAAGAAATTGTAAAACAATGGACAGACAAAAAAATATCTGAAGGAATAGAAATGTGTTGCGTTTCTATAAATAGTGACACAGTGTATTCTAAGCAAGTATCTCAAGATCAAATAAAATATCAAAGAAGCCATACTACACAAAATGAGTTTAAACAAAAACATGAACATTATAAGAGGTCAAACAATTATAATAGAATATGTCATAACAGATTTAATGAGTATAAGAGAAACAGAAGAAATTATGTTGGACTGGAACTACATAGAAATGGTGAAATAATGACACCAGAAGATTGGTTTGATAAAAGAGCCAAATGTTTTAATAGTAAATTTAAATTTGAAAGGCAGGATTTCTACAGGCCTAATTTTTAAGAAATAAGATAGTAATTTTAAGTGATAATATGATTTTTTTGTTAATATACAACATGGGTCATGATGACATAGACAATAATGAGATGTCATATGATGTCAGAAGCTTTTAAAAAAAAAAAAAACTTTGGCAGTGATGAAGATAAAAAAAAAAAATTATGATGACGCTAACAATGTTGATGAGCTATTCGTAACTATTTTTTTTGTTGAATAATAATATGATATTAAAATATTGTCATTGTCATTGATAAATATTTGCATGATGTGCAAGTATTTCTAATGGAAATACACTGGAAAATTTTTTTTTTTGTGAAATTGTTTAAATACATGGTGGATTTGTTTATAAGGATTTGGTATCTAACAAATATTATATTTTCTAGAATTAATTACTATTATAGTAATATATTGTAAAGCATACAAATATTTTTTATTTAAGAAATGTTTTGAAATTATTAAATAAGAATATAAGTACTAAAGTGAACTATGTAATTTTTTTGGATATGGAATTTTGGAAAAGGTACTTAGCTAGATAGAGATTTTCCAGTACACTGAATGTATTGAATACATACTTGCTGACAATGTTTCTATTGCTCACAAGAAGATAGAATTTACTTAAAGTAAACTAAGAATTCTGTAATTATTTTGCCTGACTACTGTTTAATGTAATATATGTTGCATTGATTGATTTTAACATTAATTAATTAATCAAAAACATGTCAATTTTTTCTGGTATATATAATGGTAAAATTTCATTTATGAATGAAATTTTAATGGGATTGTGGGGGTGTCATGACTCTGTTATATATTTGGTAGCACTGTAACGCACCTAATGAATGTGTAATAAAACGGAAGTTAAGAAGTAAAGAAGGAGAAGACATAGACGGTTATTTTGGTTGTCATTAGTTCGTCTTCCGAAGAGATACGACAATGGTGCATTTTAGTACGATTGTTTAGCTATAAATTAGAAATATATAATTTTAACTACGTTTCAATAATGCATGGCATGTTGCAGTTTTGTTAAAAATAATTTAAATAGTAAAGAGTTTTATTGATAAAAATTTATTGAGGCTGAGCAATTTCTGATTCCTTTATAAATATATTTACCAATAGTTCTGCTACACAATTGTTACATTATAGATACCTGATTTATATTATTATACTGTTTGTTTAACGTACAACCCGGGAAGAACGACAAAGATGCATGAATAAAGCTTAGTTATTTGTGTGATATTTCTTATAAAATATTGAAAACAAAGAACAGATTATATCAACAACAACAGTCGCAATTATTCAATTTAAAATAAAATTAATTCTGCTAAAAAGTAAATTTGCGAATTAAATGACATCACTCAGAAATCACGGAGTTTGTACTTAATTATTTTATTATACATATGTATAAAAATGAAGTCAGAAGCTAATGTTATTTTATTAACTTATTTAAGTTGCTAGTTGTCCTCAAAAGATATCAATATATAAAACTATTACAAGGTTGCGAACAGGCCTCATCGACAGAAATTTCTGGCCCCTGGTCTGATATTAATATTTTAAAAAGTTGATTGGC
Source organism: Bulinus truncatus (assembly GCA_021962125.1). Classification (NCBI taxonomy): domain Eukaryota; kingdom Metazoa; phylum Mollusca; class Gastropoda; family Planorbidae; genus Bulinus; species Bulinus truncatus. The sequence continues at coordinate 1,212,950 of JAGDYQ010000004.1, forward strand.
CAGCTCAGTCCGGGTCCCTAAAACTCGCCGGGCCCCTGGGCATTGCCCCCCACCCCCACTCGTCGGCACTGGTTGCGAACTTATATTATTATACGTTTCAAATTGCAAACTTCGTGGTTTAGCCAGCCCCGTAGCCAAGAAGGGGCACTGGGGGGCCGTGCCCCCCGCTAGGTGTGGAGTGCCCCCCTCACTTAAAAAAGAAGAAAAGAGGAAAGAATAAAGAAAAAGTAAAGGTGCCCACTTACTGGGTATTGGTGCCTCCCTGCTTACTTTGACATGGCTACGGGCCTGGGTTTAGCACTGAATTTACCTAAAAATGCTTCAGCATTCAGATTGTCTGTTAAATCTTTTTTCAAATGCAAGCAGGAAAAGATTGCTTATACGCTTTTGTAACATTGATCTGCGATATGGGGTGAGCATTCATGTGAGGGTTGAGAAACTGCTCTCACACACGGCTGTTGAAGCATCAAATGCCAATGCTGCCCAAAATACCCAGAATTGAACTTCAATAAGATTCAATCTTTTATGCCCAAAAATTAGATAAGCTATATATGTAAGTGAAATAGCCTGAATGATTGCCAAAATATAAACTTTTAAGTTTTTATTATTATTGATTTATTAAACAAAATGTTTGATGTTTTATAGCCGTTATTATTAAAATTTTGTAAAAAAACTCAAATCATGCACGGGGAGGCTCAGGTCATGCACGGGGGGGGGGGGGCTCAGCCCCCCTAGCCCCCCTCTGGCTACGGGCCTGGATAAAAGTGTAAGTGGTAATATAGATTTAGTTTATCACGTTATTTATGAAGATAACTTCCATAATCGAAGAGTTTTTTTTTTACAGTAAGTTATTAACCAAAGCACCGAATAACTGTAATAATTCAGTCATTTACTTTATAATAAATGTTTCACAATTTTTGTACATCGTATTTTTGAGTCTGTTATTTATTATTTTGACGTAAGTCTATGCAACAAAGTTGGTTGTTTTGTTTTTTTTTTTTGTTGTTGTGAAATGAGAAATATGATTAGAGAATAATTTTAAAAAGTGTTTTAAAATGTTACTGGCAAATAAATAATAGGGGAAAAAAACAGACTCTATGGAACCCGCATTTGACTACGCTTTAAAAATAATGTGTATGCTACCATGGGCGTCGCTAGGTATTTTTCCAGGCGGGGGGTGGGACAAAAAACACGTTTTTTTTTTTAATTTAACTGACAATTCCATACAGGTTTATTTCTCAATTAAATCCAAGTTAAGTATAACATTTATTATTTATACTAGCTGTACCCTGCAAAACTTTTGCATAGGGTTTGATCAGAAGGCTAGTTTATTTTTGGTTTCGGACAGATCCGATTTTTTCATGATTTTATTACAATTTAAAGATGCAATATGTTGTAGAAATACAAAAAAAAATTAAACGGAATTATTTCACATTTTGGCATTTGGCTTTCATATTTAAAAACCGCAGAAACTATTCAAGACTGTAGATTTTTAAAAAATCATTTATCGAATCGAGACGCGGGCAATACGCCATTTTGAATTATTGTGTGTATGTATGTATGTATGTATGTATGTATGTATGTATGTATGTATGTATGTATGTGTGTGTGTATGTATGTATGTGTGTATGTGTGTGTGTATGTGTGTATGTATGTATGTTTGTATGTATGTTTGTATGTATGTGTGTATGTATGTATGTATGTATGTATGTGTGTACGTATTATGTATGTATGTATGCATGTATGTTTGTATGTATGTATGTATGTTTGTATGTATGTATGTATATATGTTTGTACGTATTATGTATGTATGTATGCATGTATGTTTGTAAGTATTTATGTATGTATGTTTGTACGTATTATGTATGTATGTATGTATGTATGCATTTTGTAAGTAAGTATGTATGTATTATGTTTGTAAGTATGTATGTATGTATGTATGTATGTATGTATGTATGTATGAAAGCATGTATGTATATATATATGCATGTATGTATGTATGTAAGTATCTATGTATTTATGTATTAATAGACCAATGGGTGTATATGTATGTATGTGCGGCTATGGATGGATATTTATCATTTACATGTACGTATGTCACTACCTTTAAATGATTCAACCTGACTCATTATTATTCACCATAGCAGTAAGAATGAATACAAACAAACACACACAAGCTATAAAAAGAATCTACATTGACTTACCTAATACGTAATGCAGTGCTACAAAAGTCAAACAAATAGTAAATTGCATCTTGGTTAGTTGGTAACTTGTCCTTCTGGTACTGAGATGAGTCTGACTTGAAAGAATGCCACTTAAGTTGCTGTATTATATTTACTGTTACTGTTAAATGTGCAAGTCAGGTCTTGAAAATCTTTGTTATCTAACACAAAATTTAGAATCTTTTTATTTATTATTTATACAATACTATCTTAATTTTAAATATATTTACTGAAATATTTCAAGAAATACAAACTAAGAAAACCAATAAATAAAATAATAACTTGTAATCAAACAATGAATAAATTAAATAAATACAAAAAACTCTACATATAGCCGCATGTGAAATTAAAGATTTACCTGTGAACAGTCCTATGGTCTATTTCAACCTTGTGATCCAAATACAATTCAGACTTACTATGTATGGATTGAGGTACACACAAATTGATGACAGAATATATTTTTTTTTAAAGACGTATTTAGCCACACGTGAATAAGATAAAATTAAACCACACCAAAAATACATATTTCAAATGACGTATTACTGTTAGTAGCGTGGTCAAACGTTGATCACACTTTATGTAGTTCCGATAACTTAATAATAGAATCGGAAATTTTGTTTAGATAGTTAAGTTTTCTATAACTGTCACATTCTCTGCATTCTTTTTCCATGGCATCATTTTCTATTTATTTATGAAGGATGAAATACAAATATATATATATATATATATATATATATATATATATATATATATATATTGACATAAATAAATGCATTTTAAAATTCAAACATTTTGACTACAAGCACAAACATGTTCCGATTTTAGTTTCTTTTTTTTTTGTGTTTAATTTGTCATTCTGTAGCTTGATTTGTCCTTCAATAGTGTTTTTGGCATTCATTCTGGCAACGTTAGTTTATGATCGTCTGCCACTGAGTAATTTTTTTTTAATTTATCGTAAATTAATTAAGAAATTCAAAAATAAAATTAATATGAAAAGATGGATATCAGAAAAACTGTTTACGTTATTATAAGATTTTAGGGCGTCTGCAGCATTTGAATTATCATATGCATTGGGGACAACAGTACAAGTTCAACAGCCAGACACAACTGAAGCAATTATTTCTGATTTGATTGTCGCTGTCACTTCTTCATTTCCTAAATTTGATATTGAAAGGTATTTTATTAACTCAAATGAGTTAAAACTGCTGCTGATACTTGGTTGTTGGACCCCTGATAAAATGTGATTTTTAGAGCTGACAGTGGTGGAAACAGAGGTTTTAGATATGCTTGGTTATCATACTATTGATCTTGGGTTGTATACTTGCAAATGTTAAAAGGTGGCTTTTGCAAATTGTGCGTGTTGTTTTCGCAAAAAAGTAATTCCAGGAGTTCAGGAAGCATTTGTCATCAAACCATGCACAAAATTTAAAGATTTCAACGAAGATGCACGTATCCACATGCAAAGCACATGGCACAAAGGCTCTTATTAAGGATGCACGCTATTTTCTTGCACTATTTGTAGGCAAAGCAGTTTCTATATATGAGCAGTTGAACTCATCATTTAGAAGACAAATTAAAGAAAATTGCAACAAACTGGGTCCCTCCATTTCTACAATCTTTTTGCGGCATGCATGATTTGGCACTTCGTGGAAAAGAATCACATTCTGGTAATTTTTACGACCTGTTAGAGTTTCGTGCTGAATCTAGAGATGAAGCTCTAGGTAATCATTTGTCAATTGGTTATTGTAGTGTTAAGTATATCTCGGCAACCAGTGCCGCCGAAAGAGAGGGGGCAGGGGCAAATGCCCAGGGGCCCGGCGAGTTTTAGGGGCCCGGACAGAGCTGGTCAATCAACTTTTGAAAATATTATTATCAGCACGGGAGGCCCGTGACAGCCCTGCCCAGGGGCCCGAAATTTCTGTTGGTGAGCCTGTCGGAAACTACACAAAACACTATGATCGAAATGTGTGGGTCTCTCTTGCGTGAAGACATTGTTCGTGCAGTAAATAATTCAGTTGTAGTTTCTATACTTGCCGACGAGACAATATAATTTCAGCCATTGAGCAGATGTCACTTGGTGTTAGATTTGTCAAAGAACACCATAATTATAAATTAATTAGCATTTGGATTAGATGCAGCCCCGTAGCGTGAAAATTTTACAGCAGGGCCAGTCATTCTACAGCAGGTGCCAAGCAATAACAGGGGGGGGGGGGGGGGAGGCAGGAAATAAATTGTACTAAGTATAGCAAACAAGCAGAGGGGGTCAGACAAAACTCAGCAAGGGCCAGGCCCTCCCTGCCCCCCCCTCCGCCCCGAACGCTACGGGCCTGATTAGATATGACAAATATTGTTTGTCAAGGATAAGACGGATGTTCTACAATGGCTAGTAAAGAAGGAGCAGTCCAAGCAATAATCCGAAAAAAAGACCCAAAAGCAGCAATTGTACATTGCAGTTCACATAAATTAAATATTGTCGTGAACGATTTAAATAATGTGAATGCTGTACGAAACACAATAGGAAAAATTAAGTCAATTATAATGTTTTTCTGAGAAATTAATCAGCGAAGAAAACTAATTCTAAATGTTCCTTTGCTATGTGAAACTAGATGGACACATAAATATAAAGGTTGCGGATTTTCGCTGAAAATGTAACAGGAATTGTTAAACAACTGGAATATTTAGAACAATCTGGAAAAAGCAAGCAAGTTGCACATTAGTTACTTTCTGCTGTTATATGTTTGGTTTGTGGTACATTTATTGTTTGTTTAGTTATTATACTTCAATGTAATAAACTTTCAGGAAATTTATTTCAGTTTTATTGTAACAACTTTATGACTTTTTTTCAAAATGTGTGTGTGTGGGTGGGGGGGGGGGCATTGCCCTCCTTAGGGGCTGTCCATTATTTATGTCAACAAATTTTTGGCGATTTTTACCTCCTCCCTCCCCCTTGTCAAAAACTTGTCAAACTTCCAGAGACCCCCCCCCCTATTAAATTACGTCAACATTTGATTAACACCCCCCCCCCCCTAAAAAAGGTGGCTTCCAAAATGTTTATGTGGCAAAATTAGTAGGAATATAGTTAGTTTAATTAAAATACTGAATGTTAAGCGAGTGTATAACACAGGACTACAAACGCTGCTTAATTTTCCTTTATTTAAGTAATTATATTAAATTAAAAAAGGAACATTGTTGACGTCAACTTTTCTTGACCTCACCCCCCTCCCCCTTGTCAACAATTGTCAAAAAATGTCTGACCCCCCCTCCCTCCCCCCTATTTTTTTGATGTAATTAATGGACAGCCCCCTTATATGACATTTTTTTAATACGCCCATCTATGCTACGGTTGAATCAGATCATTCTCTTTAGGAAATAATCGGGAGGAACAAGGTTGACCTCAGAAAAATCTGATAACCGTACATTATACCGAGTGGTAACCACAGATCATATGTGGTGATAAAAAAAAAAGTTTAAAATGTCACTGACACAAATATTTTCTTTTATCGCCGTTGCTGTAAGTACAAAGTAAACATAATTCTATCAACAATGAAATTCTTTGATAAATACAATCATGGAGTTTTTCTGTGTTTATTTTCACGATAAATTCCTTTTTTGATTTTTAGCAAAATATAAATTTCTAAGCATAGATGTGACTAAATGTATCCATATTTTTCTACATGAGTAACTGTAATATATGAAGCTATATTGCCATTATATTTTATCTCGCCCTAGAAAATAGCTGAAATAAAAGAATGGAAAATTTCGTTCTTTATGAAGAACTAGCTAAAGGTGATCATTCCATAATTTACAAAGGTAGACGTAAAGGCACAATTAGTTTTGTTGCTATACATTGCATTGACAAATGCAAACGACCAGAAGTTACTAATACTGTAAGTATTAAAACCAAGTTTGGCTAATACTGTAATAGTATATTAGGGTAATTATTAGTAAAACTCATCATTCATTTACTTTTTAAAATTGCTATAGTATGTTAAATATAATATAAAGCTGAAAATTATCCCAGGTGTAACATCTATTATCAAAAAGAACAAGTGCCACCTATTAAAATCTATTTCTGGGATAAAAAAAAAAAGTTTTACAGTCCTGCTTCTGCTACTGAGTGGTTATTATACAATCATGTGGTCAACATATTCTGTTTTAAGTCTCCTTGCTGTAAACATACAATTTACTATTTAATATCATTTATGTATTAAACTGGCATAAATTTTAGCATTTTAATTTGTGATGATTGAAAAGTTAAAATTAAAAGTTTAGACTAGCAAAGTATCCTCTCAAGAGTACCCCAGTGTTAAATGCTTATGCACTTTTTAGATTGGGGGGGGGGGGAGTGTGCTACAAAAGCTGGTTCTGCTGATAAATAAACATTATAAAGGATAATATTTTTTTTAAATATACATTTAGTGAAATAAAATGGGTGAATTAGTTTCAAATATTCGTATCCTTTCCCAACAACGAGTGATGATTATTTTGTGTAATTGCACAATTCAACCTTTCAAAATGCAAAATTTTGTAGATTATAAACACAACTTAAGAAAACAATATTAATATGTTAAATCTTATTAATGAATATAAAGTTATCTATTTTTATGTATTTATTGCTCATTTGATTACAATCTACTTTGCATATATCTGTTTATAATTTAACTAATTTTTAAGTTAATATTTCAAAAATAGATCATAATCTGATAATTTTTTATAGACATTTATATGCATTTTTGATATCACAGGTTTATGTGTGAGTCTTTTAAATAATAATTTAGGTACGGATGACTCATGATATTGAACATAAAAATATTGTGAGATTCCACGAATGGTATGAAACCAGCAATCATTTATGGTTGGTTGTAGAGCTTTGTACTGGGGGCAGCCTGGAAACTCTAATCGCACAAGATGGAAGTCTGCCAGAGTCCACAGTAAGATCTTTTGGTGTGCAGCTAATCACAGGTCTTCATTACATTCACTCTTTGAACATCCTATTCCATGATTTGCGACCCACTAAGGTAAATATTTATTTTCCTATGTTAGCCTAATATGAGATCAATAGCACAACATTATTTAAAATCAATCTCTTAACATTTCTATATTCACAGATATTGCTAGATACAGAAGGTGTTTTAAAATATGCAGATTTTAGCTCTTCAAAAGTTGAAGGTGAAAATTTGGAAGAACTGTTCTACAAATTTGCTGAATCTGGGGAGCAGTGGAATACAGTAACAGTAGAGGAGATGATGAAGTTTAATAAATGGACAGGTATACTAAAATAAATTGCTACATTTTTTTTTCTTAATATATTAAAATTAAACATATATTTCAGAATTTACTACTTACCATTTACATGTATAAGGATTTTTAATTCTTCATTTTATACTTTTCAAAAAAATATATATGTTTAATGAACATATTGCATTAGTTATTTTTATGACATATATTTTTATATATTTTGGAAATTTGGTAAGGAAATATGTGTATGAGATTCTATCAAAAAAATCTATGAAAAAAATCAATCTCACCTTGAAATTTAAGTAAATATTTAATATTTTAGAAATTACAGACAATGCTAGCTACTTCTCATGCAATCGCACCTGGTATTTACTTCACAAATTTTAAATAAAAGAATATGTCTCATCACAATATGACAAATAATGGGATAATTATTTTTTAAAATTGCTTTTTTGTTAAATTATGCAAAATGTAATATGATTTTAGCATTGTTTTTTTCTGGATAGGTTCTTTAATGTACATGGCTCCAGAATTAATTCAAAGGGCAGAACCTAATTTTATCAGTGATCTATGGTCCCTTGGCTGTGTCTTTTATCAGATGTTTGCTGGTGAGAACGACTGCCATAAAAAATAAGATTTACCTTTTTTCATCTATTCTAATTATTAAGATTTTATACTTAAGCTAACAGAAGTGAAAATTTAAAAAGAAGAATATTTTTCAATATAATTTTTTTTATCAATAAATTTAAAAGGTATAATCTGTTGAGTTAAATGATATTCAATAAACAAATATGCACCTCTTTTAAAACTTTTTTCATGTCAAACTTTTTCTTGTAAGACAATATTTTAGTCTTAATTACATTATTCTTTGTCTATCTTTTTCTCATATAGATATTTATTATCTGCAATGTTTTCTGTATTGACAGGTTATCCACCATTTTTTGCTGAATCAGAAGAACAGATCAAAGAAAGAGTGCTAAATAAAGATTTTCCTGTCCCTAAAGTCAAAGGTACTTGTTTTATTATTCAAGCCAGTTATTTGAAAAATTTTATTAACTAACTAAACTTACCTGTTTAAAATTTTTATGGCTTAGATATTATGATTTTTTGCCAAGGCATTTGAGGGAATTTTTTAGAACTGTTTCATTTGTTTTTTCTGTATTTGGCAAAGGGAGAAAAAATCATTATATAATAAAATTCTCATCAACATTCACTCAATTTATAATGTTTTTTTTTTCATTTATCTATTTACTTTTGATAATTTTAGCATATTGTAATTCTGTAAATTATTACTTTATCATCAGGTCCAAGAATATCAGCCAAGCCATCCCCTGAGTTTTTGAGTCTTCTGCAAGGACTTTTAAAAAAAGATCCTACTCAAAGGTTTTATTTGTTGTTGTTTTTTTTTTTTCTAAAATATATAAACGAAAACCTTGACATTCATATCAAAACATGAAAATAACCAATCAGATCCACTAAATGATAGTCTTGTTAACATTGTCTATATTTTTATCTTTGATAACAAAATTTCTGGCTGCCATAAAATTGTTACTTTTGTAAAATTAAGATGTAGTAAACAAACTTTGTCCAAATAAACCTCTTATCCATATGCTATTTACAAAATTATTTTTTAAAAAATCAACCGATAATTATCTTTAAAACTTTCTTTTTAAGAGCTGTAATATATTCATAAACATTACTCATTCTGTTTTGTGAATAATGAAAAAAAAAAAAATAACCCAACAATGTCAATAATTTTAGATTGGACTGGCCTGCCTTGGTCAGCCACAGTTTTTGGCAGGGTGAGCTGACCTCCCTAGCTAGAGATTTTACAAGCAATGCATCTGATCTGAGGTCCAGTACGGTGACCAATGTGGCTGTATCCAATGTATTTGATCACGGAGTTAATTCTGCACTAGGCTGCATCAAAAGTGTTGACATAAAGAAAAGCTTTGACAGGCCGGCTATAAATATCGATTTAATGGATGGCAGTAGACCAGGTAAGTTTTGTTCTTTTAAATGTTAAAAATAAAAAAAATGCAGCTGTAACAAATTTTTTATTTGAGCCAAAGCGTTTAATTTTTTTGAAGATCAAACAAGTCTTTATTAAATGGATAAAGAAGTATTTATGTCGTTAACATATGATAATACATATATATTAGCTCTGTGCTAATCAAATCTATACTTATAGAATTTTCGTTAAAAGAAGATGCTCAAAGCATTTGTTATTTGATACAATTAGGTTACATTACTTATACTTTCACTAATGCTGAGAATTTATATTACAGCTACAGTTGTTGGCATGAGTGAATATTTGCGACCAAAGACTGCACCAGGCATGGAAAGTGGTGGAAGTCTCTTTACTTTAAGGTATTTAATGAAAAGCTACTTGTCTGCTTTGTAGAAATCTAAGTATTTCTTAGTGCACTATATTAACATTTTTGAAATTTTTTCTTCTAATAAAATTTTGAAGTGTAATGAACTTGAGTATTCTTTATTGCTAGTAATGTTCTGTAAAACTCTTAATCTTGAAATAAAATGGATTTTTTTAAAAAAAAAAGCTCACTGAGGGTAAAAATATAAAATTGTTACATGTGGTTTAATTTAAACTTCTCTCATTAATTGTATTTTCATTTTCAGTCATTGAAATATTAAAGTGCTTTTATTATTTTCTATTTCTGATTTACATAACTAATAGAAAATAGTAGAAAAAATAAGTTCAAAGTGATTTAGGTTTGGGTGTGGCCGACGTTTTTTTTTTTTGGAGGGTAGTTTAATTATAAAAAAAAAACAGCTTTATTTATTTTTTTGATGTAATATAGATCAGTGCAGTCAAATGATTTTAAAAGGAATCTGCTTAGGCCACCTAAATCAAATTGACTTTTTTTTTATTCTTAAAAATATAAATCTAAAGAATTGTACGAAAATGTATGTTTACTTTGTTCTTTCATTCTTAGTGCTAGTCCACACACTGGCGGTACCCCTGGATGACAGGGTGCTTCCCCTCATAGACCTGTGCAGACGCCTTCTCTGAAAACTAGACAAACAATTGGCAATACCACAGATGATGGTGAAGCTTAGTCTTCAAGATAACAGCAGTCGAAACTAAAAAACTCATTTTCCAATGACAGTGATTTTGTCATCACCATTGATTGTTGATCAATCCAAAAGTAATTTATTTGGATTCAATCTTTGCATGCCATATTTGTAATAGTATGATTTGTTATGATCGGGGTTTATTTTTGTTTATTTTATTTTAATAATTTAATAATAATTAATGCAGATATTCAGCTGTTAAATTTGTATTTGTTTTATTTTGACCCTCAGTGTTTCTAGAAAAAAACTAGTTTTTCATAGTAAATATTCTACTCATAGATTTAACCCTTTAAAAAAAAGCTTCTTATCAAGTAATTATTTTGGGTCTTTGGAATTTTTTTTATTTGAAGTTTAGTAGCCTAGTATTTCCGAGTTGTTGTTTTTTGCTGTTCAAAAAATTTAATACTAGGAAATGGCTAATTTCGTTTAACTTTTTTATGATGTATTATAAAATTTAATCTAAAAAACTTCTGGATTTGAAATATTTAGTCTGTATTAAATTATTCATTAATTTTTTTTTCATGATATGTTCAGATCTAAAAAGAGTCCAGCAATGTAAATATGACTTAAAAAATTCTACCCAGTGCCTCCATTTACCGGTAGAGTATGTATTTATTTTAATATTGCAGTAACGAGTCACTTTACCCTCACTTAGATCACCTCATTGGTATCAATGTCAAACCCCAGCTATTAAATAAGAAACCTCAATCCAACACCCTTCATTACATAATTACTCTTTCACACAGTCCAGCCTTACAACACACATACAGATACACAGGCCCCAAAACTCTAGTCTGATACAAGGATTTAACCTTGATGTCTTACCTCGGCCATACATACCTATAACAAACAGTCACTCTGTGGCAATATTAAAAAATGTCCCCACCCCTATCAATTTACACTTCTGTAAATGATGAGACTGTTGTTCAAAACATTTTATAGCGGAGAAGCTCCCCAAGTATGACTGACAAAGAAGATTCAGAAAGCAAGCAAAAGGCCATTGTAGACAATTTAACTCCAAGCAGAAAAAGGGACCCTTCATCCACCCCAGAAATTTTCTATATTTTGCAGTCACCATTAACACGTAATAAGCATCACCCAGGCTCTCAAATTACATCTCTGAAAAGTAAAACTGCCATAATATTATTCTTGAAATGTTTCTATTTGCACTGTTAATAAAGAAGGCATTTTTTGTTAAGAAATATTCTTGGCATACTGTATAAGTAAGTATGGAAGGGGCTTGAAATGAAGTGTAGATACTCGACCATTCAGGCCCTTAGAGGTCCTGGGTTCCCGATCCTCGTTGAGGACCATGGGAATTT
>JAGDYQ010000004.1:1225327-1247036 GCA_021962125.1 Bulinus truncatus
GTATTGCTGTTTAAAAAAAAATGATATTATTGAGGAAAAATGATTCACTTTTATTTTTTTGAGATTGCTCATATATGAAATTCTTTTTTTTTTAAAATACTTCAGTATTATTAAAAAAAATGGAAAGAGATATATGTATTTTTAACATTTTGTTTTTGTGAATGAAACCTATGCACTTTAAAAAACTATTACAAGCACTAAATGATATTTACTACCTGTATCCACCTTTTTACACCAAATCACTCAGTATTAAGTCATAATTTAAAACTGCACTTTTGCCATGTTTGATCAGCATTATTTAGTTGATTATTAGTTTCAGCTGTAATCAAGGAAATTTTGTTCATTTACTTGATGACATGACACCTATGCATCTTATGTTTGTGAATATTGCCTTGAATATTTAAAAAATTGTGTGTGTTTTAATCAATGTTTTTCAAAGTTTATAATTCTCATTAAAAATAATGAGATTCTTATATCTTATAATCATTACTTCAAGCACTGTATTATTATTAAAAAATATTACAATAATGTTTTTGTAAAAGTATGCTTTGATAATTTTTTTTTATCAATAATAACTCTAGTATTTCATAATATAAATTGAAGTAAAAAAAATAATTAAAGTTTCATAAAAGATTAGAATCTTTTGAAATGACTACTGCAACCTACTGACTAAGTAGTAGGTCCAAGACAATTTTTTCTCAACTCAAATATCAGATTCTCAAGAGTCCCAATCACATTTTGGATCTTTCTGTCCTCCACCAACTTAGTACATGTACATAGTATCTATTTCACTAGCACAGCCTAGGCGTCCAAAGTACATTTTTGTCATAGATAATTATGTTGTAACACCATCTATTCAAGTAATTACGAAAAGGAACGTTTTTAGAATTACAGATAATTAAATTTTTTATCCAAGCTGTTGGTGTTTAATATATGTATATTTTGCAAATTAAGTTCAGTTTGTATTACTCTGTGGGCGCCCACAAGTCTCATCTACAGCCTGTAGTTCACATGCAAAAAGTTCTTCAAGGAGCTTTTATTATTTAGATTGTTTTAAAGAGTACATTAGAATAATTTTTTATTTGCCTGAACTTGATATTCTATTGTTTTATTTAATTATTTGTTTTTATACATTTATATAACCATGAGTGAAAAATATTTTTTTTTTTGTCTCTTCCACTTCACACGTTTTCTCTCTTTTTATCTCTATATTAATTTCTTGTCTGTTCTTTTTAAAACTACAAGAACTATCTTAATTTAGCTGAAAAATAATATCTTGAAAAAATAATGTTCATGTTATATAATACAAGGCACAGAAAGAAAATTACTTTTTAATTGTCCATATATTTTCTCAATATTTTTTTTTACAATCTTTTAAATGTCCAGCATTTTTTACTTAATAAATGGTTGAAAAAGTTAATAAACATAATGGCAAACTATTCGTCACTTTGTATTTTGTTACATAATTATTTCCCAACTACATGTATTCTTTAAATAAATAATTTCAAAAGCAAAGCAAGCATAATTAGATATATAAGGATTTTATCTACATTGCTTGCCTGGAATGAATAGTGAAAATTGGAGCAAAAAGATATTTCTAGTTGAAATTGAAATTTAATGAATTATTCATTTTGTATTTTAGATATGTTTGTAAAGTTATGCTATCTTACATTCTATTCAGTACAAAGTTTTGAAACATCCCAAGGTTTTGAAATGTTGAGTACATTTTTTAGGATCAATATTTGTTAAAACTAATAAACGCTGTTCAATAAATTAAGGGGAAAAAAAATCTGTCTTCCCCCCACCTCCAATAACTAGATGAAGATCATATCCCATTCTTTTATTATTATTATTTTATCAATATTTGCACCCATCTTAATTCAGGGATTTGCTGTGTTGTTATCCATTGGTCACAAGAACAGGTGGGACAACTAAATGACATATAATATCACTTGAGATGGGAGAGTCAGAATCTATAACATGTGCAATGTAAAAAGTTAAGTTTTCAATTAAGGCCACAGGGGCAAAGGATTAAAACGATTCATCTATTTCTGTAGCCATGGCACTTTAGAGGATTGTGTGGCTAACACAATCCCCAACCTGCTTACTTCTTCAACTAATGTCAACATAAATCCCCCATTTAAAAATGATTTACTTTTGTCAATATTTGAACTCTAAACTGCATGACCGCATACAGTAGGTCTTAAAATATTCTCAATAAGAAGTAACAGCATAACATTAACCAATGTTTGTCATACTCCTTTTAATGCTGTTGCAATTAACTACTTTTAAACCCAAATCTATAATTCTTCATTAGATTCAATTTTTTTCCTCCATTACATTGATAATTATTGCACATTTACCTTTTATTTGAAGGACATTATTGCCCCATTTAACATTGTTTTGCTTAATGGTGTCATTTCCTAAAAAGTTCTACTTCATTCATTGGGCATGGTGGACATGTAAACCAATATGGTTTAAGCCTTGGAATACAAGTACCACTGAAGGTTTTTTTTAAACAATTATGAATGCAGACTGCCCATTTGAAAAATGAATAATAAGGGACAAAAGATGTACATGTATAACCTTGTGAAAAATGTATTTTAAAAAAAAAAAAAAAGCAAATTAGAAGCAATTTAAAAAATATATTTAATAAAATATATATAAAATAATAATGAAACAATACTTAAAAAATTACTTAAGTTAACATGTTAAAATGAAAACATGCTTTCAAAATACTTGAAAACAGATGTTAAAAAACAATAAATTGTTTATCTGTATATATATATATACATGTATATATAAAAATCTAATAGTTTAACATGCAAAAATATTTGGTTGTGTTCTGTTGAGACAAATTTTCTGAAGCTTTTACCAACAATATTAGTATGACAAGTGGCTCAAAAATGACACAGTGAATCATTGAAAGTTCAGCTTTAATTGGCGGAACCCCTCTTGGCAGAGCTTTGATATAGAAAAGAGGGTCATAAATAAACAGTTAAAATAGTTCATTGAATCTTCTTCAAATATATTTTACTGCACCTATTATGGCAGATATAGTATATGGGATAGAATTTCTATGAACTTAACAGTAGAAATATGAAAGTATTATTATCAAGTATTTTTAACACATTTCACAAATGAGCCTTATGAGGTATTTTAAATAATGCTAATGGCAACTGAGGTTCATTAACATAAAATCGAGTATACAAAAAATTACACTTCAATATCAATATTTAATTTGTCTGTAACATCGATTTTCATAAAACATCATATACATATATTTATTTTATCTTGCAGTAAATTTATTTTTATGTAATGTAAACAATATTTTGCACGTTGATAAAAACATACATATTTCTAATTTTTAGTTAATAGAAATCCAGCCCTAATTATTACATTTGTTGTAATGTTCATGAGATACATAGACATCAATTGAAAAAACAGTATTGGATAAGCAAAAGACATAATTATGTACATGTATTTACATTTTAAAAACATGAAACAGGGGGATTTATAACAATTATTTCATAAAAAGTTCCATAAATACAATTCATAAAATGATGGTTTCAAAATTTGTGCTTAAAAAAAAAAAAAAAAAAGCAAGAATGGCATATTTTAAATACCAAAAAAGTAGTTACAACATGATATGAAATCAATTATAAATTTAAAATTACTAATTTGAAAAATGTTTCAACTTTAACTCTTGTAATTATTATGTACAAGTTCAGTTTCAGATATTTATTCTTAAATCTGTAACATTTTTATACATAATGAGCTGAGGCAAAGATATCAAAAGATATGTACTTACAATAAAACTGGAAATATGGAGAACAAAACGTAATCATATAATATATAAAAGCCTATAAACAATTTTAATAATATCAGAGTAATATGTGAGTGACAAATGCCATTAATCATCATTGGGAGTTGAAATGTCCATCCGATGGGGTTGCATTATTTCTACCCTTTGGTAATCATCGTTTGAAAAGTTGATGTTTGTTGTGTTGTTAGATCTAACAGTTCTACTGTCAACTGCAGAATCTACTGGTGATGTTTCTGAACTTGCACCTGCTAGTGCAGGAAATAAAGAAGATTAAAACTACATAATAATCAGAGATGCTGGGGGGGGGGGGAAGCAATTAATATTTTTTGATAAAATGAGGATAATACTCTTTCAGCAAATTAAGCTTTGAAAAAAATATGCTCTTACAAAATTATAAATAATTAACATACTAATTCTCTTATGGCTTTTAACTAATGTACACATATATTTAAATTTTTATCTGTATATATATATATATATATATATATATATATATATATATACACACACATATATATATATATATATATACATATATTTTGCAAAACAAACCTGATAAAAGTGATTTATAAAATTTGTAATTTTTTAAAATAAATAATTTAATAATATGCACACATAAATTGTAATCATGCATCAGCATAAAGAAAAACATGCATTAAATGTTAAAAAAAAATTAGCAAGCATGAGGGAGGTTAAAGCCAAGAGAGAGATCAACCTTACCCTTAACTTTGTATCTACCTCTTTTTGTTGAGGGCTTAAAACAGCTAGAGAGCTTTGACTGCCAAAAAGATCTGACATTTTTGTCACGAACTGTCATCATCATGAAAATTATGAACCCTTGAAGTGAATTAAAAATGCAGAACAGATACTGAAAAACTATTCTAGCATCGTCTATAGCCAAGAATCCGAAAATCCAAGTCAGTCCTAGAATGTAAAAGATAATAGTGAAATGAATATTGAAAACAAAATACTGATATACATTCACTAGAACAGTTGGAGATTAAAAAAAAATTCAGTTAATAAAATGTACTCAAATGCCTGCATCTAAAGTTACAAACATGTTCCCACTTAAGTCATTGTAATGTTTACAGCAAACCATTTCCTTTTGAGAAACTTACCTAGAAGGCAAAAGCAAATGAATGAAGCTCTGATATTTACAAATGTCTGGTTACTTCTCACTGATGAGTATTTGCTCATATCTTTTCTGTTACAAAGACTAATGACGACCATTATAAACAAAAAGATATTGGCTAAAATAATTAAGCCAACTGGAATTGCGAATCCATAGTAAAATGCATCAAGGGACAGCCAGCAGCTAAAATATAGATTTTAAATATACTGTTAAGTTTTACTGAAAAAAATATTGCATTTGTGGGTATTAAAATAAAATGTTAAAACTATATCATCTTGTGACAAATACATTATAACTGTAACAATTTTAAAAACTTGGTGTGATAATATAATTGATACATCTTTTATAACAAAATAATAACTTACTATTTGCTTCCCCCTTTATAAAGGTTTCTATCAATGGACAATGTTATTATCACAGGCAAAAGAGGAAACCCTGGAGATAAATACAAGTTTACAATAAATAGATTCAATACAAAAATATTTATAAAAATAATATGTCCATTGTAATTAAATGGTCATCTTGTCAAACTGAAATCTTTAGGTTAAGGAAGTGATGGAAGAAACTAAATTCAAATATTACGGCAGAGCCTATGGTAATATTCAATTGATCTTATTGTATTTGCACATAGATTTCCAGCCAATATACAGACTTTAAAAAAAGGGTTCAGGATGCTCATTTACTGATTGGAATTTGCCACTGAGATTATAGGAGCTGATCAATAGAAATAGCCACAAGTAAAGGTCTACAGAACTGGCAATGACTCTTTGATGGGGTTTATCATGGGTATAAATAAATGACGGCCACATCCTTTATAATTAGTAAAAAAGCATCATAACAAGCCAAACCATAGCCAATTAAACATGATTTAGAAAAAAACCTGATTTATCGGGTGTCGCACTAAAATCATTGGAGATTGGAGTACACTAATAGCCATATTTAACCACTGTTGGTATAAATCATGAAAGTTGTATGCAATGAGCCTTTAAGGAATTAAAAGAAAAGGAAGGGTTTTATTTATTTATAGATTAATCAAAATGTGTGTGCTATCTTTTTAAAAACTAATTTTCAAAGATACTATACTATTTTCACAGATATACATTAAAAAAAAAACTACGCTAAGCACAGAGCTAAGCGCAACATTCAAAATGACATTTAACTATGTCATCTTTCTTGTTATGGTCATCTTTCTTAAAAGTGTTTTTGTTGGAGGGACAATGTTAGAAAATTTATACAAATTAGAAATAATGTTTTTCATTTTTCAACATTTACCCCAGGCAGGTATAGCTGTTTTCCACATATAATGTGAGAAATATGAGTTAAGGACTTTGACAAACAGCAGGTACTGTAGGATTCCTTCCATCAGCATCCACATGAAGGAAGCAAGGATAAAGTAATGTAACAAAACAGCCACCACTATGCAGCCTGCATGAGATGACGTCTGCTTAATCCCAGCTAGAAACACAATCCAAGAAGAAATGAGTGCCAGTGATAATTGAAATAAAGTCTGTTGTGGACGACTGTGGTGTAAGCTCCTGATTAAAATAAAATAAAGTATTAAAAGGTTTAAAATAGTTTCAGAAGACCTGTATTAACTAATAAACGTGAATGACCTGTTTAGATTTATAAACTTAAAGAACCTTTTGTTCTTATTTATTTAAATCCATGGCTTTTTTTTTTTTTTTTAGGAATTTCCAATGTGTGTATTTTTAGAGCATTTTTGAAAAAAAATGCTCTATTGTCCCCGTTTTGTCTGTCTGTCCGTCATCACCCTAGATCTCAACAACCATAAGTCCTAGACCCATGATGTATATATCATTTTGTAGGTCTTGGCCTGCCAAGTGTACATCAAAAGTCCATTTCGTGATCTGACCTCTGAGGGCCGAAAAAGGGGGCGTTTTAAGTACCGTTTTTGTTTATATTTTAAATATAAATCATAAAAGCTAATCAAAGGGGCTTAATCATTATTTATTTTTGTAACAGTTATTCAACATGATTACTTCCCTCTCTATTTATCAAAACCCAGCAAAATCTATGGCTGTCACCCGGAAAAAAAAATACGGATTTCGTCCGGCGTAACCGTAGCCACTGCGTACAGAAAATGCTCTAAAATGTCCTTTGTCCGAAATGGAAAAGACTTAAATTGCTTGTTTTTTTTAATCTATGTATTTCAATCTTTATTTTTAATATTTTTTCTACATCTTTAAAATTAATGCTCAAATGAATATAAATATCTTACTTGATAAATATGAAAGACATGATGGACAATGATAATCCAGCTATGGAAAGACTGAGACCAATGATGCTAATGATGGTTAGAGCCAATTCATTTTCATTTATCAAACTGCCTTGATCATAGAAACTCTTAAGAAAAAAAATTATTTTAAATTTCATAAATATGCACTTTTTTTACACAGAGTTCAAGATCATATTTATATAGAAATGCTTTTCACAAGTTTCAAGATAAAGTTTAAAAAAAAAAACACTTTTCATTCCCAATCAATATATTAATGCACACATTATAAGCACTAATTTTAAGCACATTATTCCCATACTGATTATATTTTCAAAATGTATTCAGTTGAGTGAAAATTAAAAACAAATACTTAAAATTAAATTTCATTGGTGTGGAGAATATATGTAATTTAATGGTGAATGGCAGGAAATGAGGAATAACTACATGTATTAGCTTAATTTATTTTAAAAAAAAATTGAGAGAACATAGTTAAGGTTTTATTATATAATTTTTACAAATCTTTTAATTGTGTCAGAAATGTGTCAGGCATTTTGTGGGGAAAAATTCTCAAAGCATAAGCCAACACCCTTTCTTATAATCCTCTCATGTCAATGTAAGGGTAAGATGATATCTCTTGATCCTGAAACAAAACCAATGTCAAGACATTTTTTGATTGCCCTTACAACATCATCACTAGAGTCAAAGCTACAATGGCCATGGAGGCACAACATACTCTAATACTCCCGGTAAGACAAACAGCAGGTACTGTAAGACAGCCTGAATGTCCCCTAGTCCTGCTCACAATGTCTTAGGAAAATCAGTATTTTGAAAGTACAATACTACTCAGCTAAAAAGAATTACCATTAGAACAGCAAAGTTTGTCAGATGACTACAGAAGCAAACATCCCTCCCTTCCACAGTAGACTGCAGTGTACACCCTGTGTTGTTCCAGCCACCAGCTCCATGATTAGCATTAAAGTCCCAGTAGCTGCAGGATGTCAGGTTGGAACGCACGCTTTCCTTAAATTGTTTATTAGGTAAGAAATAGGTTGCAACTCTTTCTGAACCAAGATCTCTTATTGCTTCTCCGTTGACTAGCAGCTAAGAAAATAAAGACGCAAATGATAATAAAAATGGGCGTGGCGTATGTGGAAGTAATAAAGAAAGTAAGCATTTTTTTGTTCTTTTGTATGAAAAGATTAATGCAACATAAACCAAATTTTTTGAAATGGATAAATTAAAAATTTTGAATAAAAGGAATGTCTTAATCTTACTTTAGCTGCTATGACTTTGCTGTTAAGAGATTTATTGACATTTTGACTGCTTTCACTTGCTTTATATAAAGTTGTGTCATCGTAAACATTCATAGCTAATCGAACAGTGGAGTTGGCTGTCAAGTTTAAATACCTCTGAAATGAATTAAATACTTGTCGCATTTCTTCCAAAAAAAAAAAAAAAAAAAAGCAAAGTAAAGCCTTAAATGTTCATTTCTTCCTGCCTGTAATACTAGATCACCTGCCTGTAATACTACATTAGCTTATTTTTGACAAAAATATATTAGTATCATGAGTTGCTTTTTTTTTTTAAATCACACTTTACATTCTTCCTTTATTATCATTGTCTGTAAAGTATTAAAATAAGGGAAATTTTTACATGTTTAAGAATTACTTGATCATAGCATGTATTTATATTCACATAGAAGGAAAAAATTATAATGAGAAAATTATGAAAATGTGACTGTGAGCTATTTTACTTCTGAAAAAAAAATCTCATAATTTTAATCTGATTTCTGCAAATAGTAATAATTTGATCACCTAACCATAATCTAAAAAGTCATTAAACAAGGAATACAAATATCCTTATTGTTAAAGAAAATTACTACATTATTTTATTATTTTTGCTTAATAATTTATCAATCCATAAGAAGGCAATTTTTTAAATCATACCTCAATGAGTGTTTTTGGTAAAACAATAGCAGCCAGCAGTTCGTTGTAATTGAGATTAAACTCACTAAATGCTGAAGTGATATCTTTTGATTTTAATGTTTCAATACCACCATTAGACATTAACTGAAACAAACATTGAAATACTGAAATTATTTTTGCCAAGTTGAGAATCGGGTTAATTTAAATTTCGAGGAAGTTTAATCTTCATGCAAAAAAAAAAAAAAAATCCCAGCTAACTATGTTACTAGCAATATTGAAATTACTAGCAATATTGAAATAAAAGTGACAAACATTTTTAAAGATTTTAATTAAATTACTTATTTTGCTTTTTTCATTTTTGATATATTTAAAAGCAATTTTTAAAGAAAAGATATGCAATGTTTTTCAAAAGATTACCATTATGCACCACTATTTTACCTTCAAGCCAACTACTGGTTCACTTGCATAATTTTGAGACAAATCCCATACTTCCAACCCTAATCTTTCAGAAATAATACGTTGAAAATTTGATTCTGAGTCAGATGAGGGTAGAATTAAGTCACCTAACAGGTCATTGCTCTTTAATATTCTGTAATATATTTGAAAGAATGAGAGATTTCCAGCAATGTTAGATGTTATTCTCTGAATCTTTAGGCTGTCTTAGCGCATGGGACAGCCAGGGCACTAGCATTGGGGCCCAACAAGTATAGAAGCCCCAAGATAAATGACTATATATCTCATTATTTTTAGAGGTCGACAGAAGCCCCCCACCCCAGCATGCTGGTTTGTCCAGAGTACAAACAGCTATTAAGACAGCTCTGTTGTAACTGATGGGCTATTATTAGATATGAAAGAGACATGTTTTGAAAAATTACATATACATGTACATATTCTTAAAAAGTGTAAAACTTTGTTAATTAGAATATAATTAAAAGGGATAGTCCTCACACTTTGTAAAATTTCCTTTCCGTGATATAAAGTATAAAATTATAAAGTAAAATTTGGCTAATTTACGAAGTAAAAATTCTAGTTCATACCATGAATTTTACAGTAAATAGATATAACTAATGTATTGCAAAAGCCAGATTTAAACTATTCTTAATCAATTACAACGATTTTTTTCTGAATAATAAAGCTCACTTTAAATAAAAAAAAAAAAAACAACCAGCTTAATTTTACACGGTTAATACTTGTCTTTTGTTAAAATTACTGAGCTAAATTATCAAGAAAAAAATTAGTGAGCTAAATTATCAAGAAAAAAATTAGTGAGCTAAATTATCAAGAAATGCCTTTCTTTTTTTTGTAGTTAAATTGTGATATTTATGGTATGATGAATGCTTGGGGATCATTTGATCAATTTTTTTAGGATGGTATTCTTCTTCTTCTTCCTTTGGCTCTACAGCCCATTTAGGGCCCTGGCCTGCCATACTACTTTTCTCGATCCATGGTCTTCTTCCTCCACTCTCTCACTCCTAAGGCTTTAAGGTCTTTCTCCACTTCCTCCAACCATCTGCTTCTTGGTCTGCCTTTAGGCCTTTTCTCATTGGGTGTTGCCTTATATATTTTTTGGGATGGTATTAGCTACAAAAAATGTTTTTTTTTATCTCATTAGAATGCAAACCTGTTGGTAGCTTTAGAAATTCCTTGTGATTCTTCCAGAATAGATGATGGGAAATAATTCACAGTTGCAGCAATCTGCATTATATCTTTCACAACAGTAGGGGACAGATCACTAATTTGAGTGCTCTTTTGGAAAATGTCAGCTATGTAGCACACATCTATTGCAATTGTTTTATTTTCATTATGAAGCTGTGTTACAAGATCACTGGCATTCTTAATGACCTGCTCCACATTTTCACTTGTAATATTTATCTAGTCATGGAAGATTAAAATAATATATATGTATATATCTGCACAAAAATTAAGTTAATACTAATGAATAAACATGTTTCATCAATTTTTAGCAAAGAAAAAATAAAATCTAAAAAAAATTCCTGACTAAAAATATTTTTTTAGTTTTGATGTGTAAAACTATTGTAAATTAAGGTAAAACATTCTTTCTACACCATGTTATAAATAACAAAGAATATTTGTTTGTAGTTATTTACCAAATTTCAAAATAGAAACAAAAAAGAATATTTACATGTATTACCATATCATTATTCTTTATATCACACTTAAATGATTCCTTTGTAATTTTTGCTTATTCATTGGGTGAAGTAGAGGAGTGACTCATACATTTTTTTTTACTTCTGCAAATTTTCAGCACAACCTTGGTACTTTAAAAGTTTTGGTAATAAGTTTTTGTACAAGTAACAAGAGATTCCATTTGACAAACCTGAGAGAGAACTTGAAGAAACAGAGTAAATGTTGTTTTATTGCCAGTTGATGTTGAATAATCACAAAGAGGATTAGCTTCCAATTTACCCCAGTAAAGGCCACTTATTTTATTTCCTTCACACTTCACTGTTGCAAGAGGTTTTCCATCTGAATAAAAACATCAGAAGAAAAAAATTGTTATTAATTGATCATGTCCTTGATGTAATTATAATCAATAAATGGGAAGAACTGCATTCAGATTTTTTTTTTTTTTTTGTGAAAAATAGTTGATATGATTTTAAACTTGAAGCTTTCAATAAATGCAAAACTGATGAAAAATATAGATATTACTAATTAAAGTCATTTGAGTTTCATTTAAGAAAACTGTGATTGAAATCGTAACTTGTATTTAATTGATAGTTTGCATTTCTGTGATTGATTAAATTTAAATAAAGTTTATGTACATGTAAATGTAAATGTAGATACTCGACTTTCAACCTGAGAGTACTGGGTCCGATCCTCGGTGAGGCCCATGGAATTTTCCCACGTGAAATTTGGTGCAAAGTCGCCTCACAATCCACACAGCTTTAAATGGGTACCTGACTTAAGTTGGGGAAGTAAAGGTGGATGGACAGGGTATTGTGCTAACCACACAATCCCTTCATATACCGAGGTTAAAGAAACAGATGAACTCTACACTTCATCTGCCCCGATAACCCGTTAAGGGAACTTTAGTTATGTAAATGTGTAGTCATTGCTATTTTCCAAATAAAAAAAAAAGGTACTGGAACACTGTTGTATCATAAAGAAATAACACTGAAAGTAGTAAACAAAAGTCTACGGAAAAAAAGGTGTCAGAATGCCATTATGTTGCATTCCGCCAGAAAAATAAGAACTGTGTCTAGTTATGGAACAAGAGCACTAAGTATTAAAACCCTGTCTAAGTTAATTTTCACATATCATATATGGTATAAGAGCACTAAGTATGAAAAACCCTGTTAAAAAAACCCTGTTAATTTCACAACACTATTTGAGGGAAGGTGGTAAACACTTTCTGCCCATTTTTCAGTGTCCTGTAATAAAGGAGACAGACACATAATTTTTATAATGATAAAATTTCTAGAGAAATAATGATGTGAGATGTGTTTAATTAATTTCTCACAGGGATCTACTAACAAAGTCACTATATATTGAGCAAAGTTTAGTATAGTCTATTGTTTATACTTTACCTATAAAACCAAATCATTTCAATTTTCTGATTATTGAGCTCCTTTGGGTTAAAAAAATATCAATCTACTCAAGAGTAAATTTTAAACATTTGTTTCAAAAAATATTTTAAATTTTATTAATATCTTGTAAATTTCACTGAGGCTGTTGAGAAAAGAGTTGTGGATCAATTGTTTTATGGATTGATAATACAGTAATAGACTTAGAAGCCAGTAATAGGATAAATCTTGTAGTCTTAAATTTCACTACTTTTTCCCCATCAGAAAATTATTAATTGCTCCAACAACGACATGTATTAAATAATTATTAATAAAAAAATATTTACTTTTCACTGGCCTTTTAATAGCATCTCATAAAAAATAAATGCACTAACAAGTATTGAGTAGTATGAGTACCAGGAAAGATTGAAAAAAGATGTCTGGAAGAACCTTCATGATGATTAGTGCATTTAGAATGCTTAATAAAAGGAAATGCATTTTACTATATTTTTCTTCAAGAATTCCAGAGATGAAGAGCAGAGAATAATTCAGAGAGCTACATCATATGTAGCACTTCAAAATTTGGAATTAAATTAAGCCTTTAGGTGAAAGGATTTAAAAACTCATTTAACACAGCTTACTAAATTATAGATGGATCATTACCTTGTGCACAGACCTCTGGGCTTTTCCATACATAATTAGCAGGAGACTTTGGCAAAATGTAGTTCTTATTGTTGATAGAATCATTTTGTTCTTTTGACCAACACCAGTCAATGCTATACACTTGAACTGAATTGGAATCAAACTGTGACAGTCCAGACTAGATAAGAATGAAAATAAAATAGAAACAATAATTATTTTCCATAATGAATCTAGCTGCATTTAGTTGACATTTTCTTCCATAAAATAAGTTATGATATTCTTTGTACTATTGTAGACATTTTTTTATGAAAATGGAAATAAATTATCTATATGACAGTTATCTTTTGGGCTACTTTTACTTTGAAATGTATTTTAATATCATGGCTGATATCTCTTTAAGACATCAACATAAATATTATACATATTAATCCATTATTAGTGATGACGGGTGGTCCTGCAGTGTGGAACGCTCGACTGGCTACCGAATGGTCCTGGGTTCGAACCTCAGTGAGAATGTTGGGATTTTTTCAGGTCCTGGTGAAAGTCTCCAAGTTTACCCAGCTTTAAATGGGTACCTGACTTTAAGTTGGTAGAGTAAAGGCGGCTGGACGTTGTGCTAACCATACATTCCTTCTATATGCCAAGGTTACTGAAACAGATGAATTCTACACTTCATCTGCCCCGATAAGCCCTTAGGGGCTTAAGGGAACTTCACTTTACTTTATTAATCCATCATTAGTATAAAATTTTTTATTTTTTAAATTATCTTATTAAAAAAAATAACTGCACTAATGTGTATTGAATACCAGGAAATATAGAGAAATATGTTATAAAGGGCTTTAAGTATTTACTATTGTGTTGACTAATGCAATAGAAGGCTTAATGAAGGTATGTTCATTTTACTATGTTTTTCTTGTTCAATCAAAAACATGCCCAGTAATTTTTGTTATGGTAAAGTGATAACCAATAAAAATATTTAAAAATAATGTATGTTATTTAATTAACTGCTTTACATAACAGTTTAGAAACAGACTTTCTGAAACAACATTTTTAACTTTTAATTAAAGTCAACAGACCTGTTTAAAAAGTTCCTTTATTTTTTCAGATACATTCAGAAAAAGAGATTCTGACATATTAGTGAAATCATTTCCTGCTTGAAATGGCTTGTAAAAGTACATCACAAGTTTCCTTTCATTTTTCCTAAATAAAATACAAATAAATAAATACAAATTAATTAGTAGTGTAATTTTTTCACTTTATTACATTGAATACTAAAGTCAAAGACAGTAACAAACCATAATTAAAGATAATATTATTTTGATACTTCATTAAACTATTGTATATTGAAGCTCTTATACAACTTTTAAACTATGGCTTAAAATCAGACTGGCACCAAGACTATTCACTTTAACTCATTTGCAATATGTTTGGACTTGGCAGCTAAGGAGTCATTTTTCAGAAATGAAAAATGGACTTTTAGATTGAAAAAAGAAGGTTTTTTTTTTAACCATTGTGATAGAATTATTGTTTGAATGTTAAGTTTTTAACTGGAAAGAATATTAGTGGCAGTGTTCCCTCTAATGAAATGTTAATGAGAAATTCAGTATTAAAATTGGTAGGCTGATCAGAAACTGTTGTAAGTAATGTGCTGTTAACAATTGCAGTTGTACTTTTTGAGAATTCTGGATGTAGATTTGTAGTAGTATTGACTAAATCAAGCTGAGAACTGGTAGGCTCCACTGCAATGTTCACTCTAATTTACTGGAGAAAAATGATAAGAAAACTGATACTGGTGTCAGACAAATTCGACAGATACCCCAGCTTTACCATGCCTTAACACTGGGTGTCACACTTTGTCACATATTTCATAGGGTTACCTAATAAACAAGATCCTAAAGCCCTTAAATTATAGATTAACAGTTTTCTTTGGACATAAGTTTAATTTTTTCACAAACCCTTTTTTTACAATAAGAATTACACCAGTGCACTGACTTATATTAATAACACTAATAAAGCTTATTTATTCATCACATTAATTTCTTACTAGTTTTTTTTAGATTTAGACACTATATCAAATGTATTTAGGTATTTTATTTTAGTTTCTAGGACAAATTCAAACCATATTTATTTGTTTTCATCAATCGCTATTAATAATAATGAATAATTAATCTGATGAAACATTTTGTTTTAACAGAATTTAAACTCTTTAGATTGAGATCATTTAAAAAAGGTTTACCAGTGAAAAATTATGAACAAAGTTTTTAAAAAGTTCATATATATATGTCTCATTCTACTTACTTAAACAGCTGAGGTCTTACAGAAAAATTTAACTGAGGCTGCAGAGTAGTTAAATTTCTCAGTGCAGATTTTAAAAAATTCAGATCTAATTTTATGTCAGAATCCACAACTTCTGTGGCAGTTTGAACTGATGTGCTATTTACTAAAGAAGATGATGATCTATTATGAAATTCTGTACTAGTAACTGTATGTGAAGTTGAAATGTTAACGAGAAAAGCAGTACTAAAATTGGTAGGCTGACCAGTAACTGTTGTATTAACTTGAAGTAATGTGCTGTTAACAATTGCAGAGGTACTTTTTGAGACTTCTGGATGTGGATTTGTTGTAGTATAGAGTAAATCAGGCTCCACTGCATTCCACTGGTTACGTAATGATGCATTGAACATGACTAGTTCCAAATTCACTACTGTATTACTGACATTGCTAAGACTGATGTGTACTGAATAGATTTCATAGTCTAAAAAAAAAAGTAAAGTGAATTTAATATTAGACCAATAAGAAATACTTCAAAAAAGAAAAACATTAGAAGAAAAAACTTTGATTAAAATGTGCTAATAAGTAAAAAATAATTTCTTCAAAAATGCAAATACTGTATTTATTTATATTATAATAAACAAAAAGGCAAAGGCCCCCCCGAAATTGATTTTTAGTTTCATCTGTTTATCTTACAGTTTATCAATGAATGCAGTTTAAAAAGACATAGATTTTAATATACTTTAATTAATTTAGCTCTGAATGAAGCAATGCACGTGCACACAAAAACTGAAGCTAAATTTAAGCATATAATAACAACACCTGAGTAAAATTTAAGCCATAAAATTGCATAAAAAAAATACATTCTGTATCAGACAATCTAAACATTATCCTACATGTATTTCAAGTTCTTCTTTCTTACCTGATAGTCGAACAAAAATATGCTCAGACTGCAGAACTGTGGAAGAATTCAGATCATTTACCTCACAGTGATAGTAATGATTGAACTCTATCATTGAGAAATCCAAATATTCCGAATCCAGTTTCTGTTGGCAAAAGATATTTCACAGTTTTTAGTTTGTTAATCTAAAGAATTTGTAAAAGTTTATGTATTCCACATTGCAAATAAAAAAAAAAAACTCAGTTCATATGACAAATGTTAACTGGATATAACTGGATATACTAATGTAAAAAAAGAAATACACAATTAAATAGCTAAGAATATGTATGATCAAATAGAATAGTAAAAAGTTTGTTTTTTAATGTAATTTAAATTGTAGCCTTAATTCAAGTAAAATGTGAAAGATATAAAAAAAAATAGCTAAAATATTATAGAACAAATAAAGGCCTATTTATGATTGAGTGCTACACATACACCCACCCCCAATTCCTTTCAATAAAGAAAATAGTTGAACATTTCATCAATTCAAGATTGACTGATAGAAAAATTTCCCATTATAAACATACAACTTGATTCAGATTTTTTATGACTTTTGCCCTTTTTTTGGAAAAGAATTCATTAGCATTTATAGGTAACAACAAAAATTATGATTTTAGTGATTTGTGATCAGAGAAGGGCAAATTTACTTGCATGTTAGCAGCATGAGATACGTTAATCTGTTACTAAATACTTACAAAAATATTATTACTACTACATAGCTATACTTACTTTCATGTCTTGCCATCTAAAAGGGATTAATCCTGGTTCAATACGAGATTCAGTAAAAAATGGAATAAAATTTGTGAACAGGGTTATTTTCTGGGACTGTGAAAAAAATGAAATGATAAATAAAAACAAATATGATTAGTTGTACATGTCAATTTTTTAAACTTTGTATTTCATATGGGAAGTACTATTTTAACTAATTGTAGGTAAATGTTTAATACATTTTATATATGGATTTTCTAATAATAGTAGCAACTTTGATCTACGGAGCAAGGAAGGGCCATCCCTAGGATTTCAGTGGTGCCCATAGGGAAAATTATTGTTTGAGGTCTCTAATAATTTGAAGAAAAACCTCTAATTTTTAGTAATGCAACTGGCGGTTTACAAATTTTATTAATCAAATGTACTAATTTATAGTTTATAAATAACAAGTTTAAATTTTATGGGCAAAATATTTATTTAATCAATAAAATTATAATAATTTTGTAAAATTTTGTATATATCTTGTTGAAAAATTACAAGGCCTAAAGACTGATCAATTTCTCCTGTGATCCATGTGCATGATCATTAAGTTGATCTAACTGAACTCATTCTACTCAGTGACTTCTGTAGCCATGAATAGTTTAAGTATTTCTTGAGCTAAGACAGTGGACAGACAGGATGAGATGCAGAACCTCCAGTGACCATCCAAAGTTGACGCATGCTGGAAACAGAGAAGAACAGGTACTAACAGCTTAGCTCACTTTTGAACTGGGCATTGTCCGATTGGTGCCAATATTTGCAAGATATTCCAATTCAATATTCACAGTGTAAGCACCATTGGACGGCAGTGGAGATAGTAAAGCACATAGTATACAAGCACCCCAACTGAGAGAAACGGTTGGATGAGCTGGGTAAGCTGCTAGCCATGGGCCTATTACAGCCAATGAATGACACAGCAAGTCTTAAAATCTCCCAAGCCATCACAGATTAAATCTTGGCTCTAACAAAACTTGGGCATATTTTTGTGGTAACTTTATAATACTGAGTTAGACAAATATAGTTATTAAAAAAAACATGTTTAATAATGGACTGGGAAAACAAATCATGGTTTCAGCTTCAAGCTGCACACATTAACAAATGTTAATCCACATAAGGTTAATAAAATATATCCTACCATAGTCAATGATGAGCTAATGTTGCAGAACAGATTAAAATAGTTTGTTGCTTGTGTCTGGGATGCCATATTATTTGATTGACTGGTCATGAGCTTCAAAATATATGATGGAACTAATATTTGATCATTCAGAACAATGATCTGAGATCCATAGCTATTAACAGTGACTGTAGGAGGTGGTGTTACTTTGGGAAAAGCAAAAAAAAAATGCAAGTAAAAAAAAAACTGTAAGCTACATTTAATACAGGAACAAAGGTTCATCAAGTACGCTTGGCACAATCAGATAGATTATTTTGGGTGATTTTAAACAGTTTTTATTACCCAAGGGAACATTTTTTGCTAGTCGAAGGCCATCATAATGTGAATGTTAGTTTCATTATTGGTTTATGCATTGACGGTGACCACCTATTGGATTGATATAAATAAAATAGTTTAACGAAAAAAAAAAATGCACATTTTTATACCTTATCTATGGGCTTTATCAAGCTCTCACTACGGTAAAAAAGATTGGGCTTGTTGCAAAGTTCATTATATTTTTACAGTGCTCGCTATTTCATACAGGCGCCCAATAGATATGTAAATATATATATGTATGTATAGATCGTATAATTACAAAAGACATAACGCTGAAAACCATTCATGGGGGGACAAGAATGCAACTATATTTTAAATAAACTATTGAATGTGCAATATATAGTCTAGAGAAGTTTACATGATAAATATTTGCAAATCGGTGGTTTCACCTCTTATTATATTTTTTCTATATACTAATCTTTTTGATCTGATTTGAAAATACTACTCTGTCAGAGAGACTTCAAAGGGCTCTGACGGTGTTTGTGTATCTGAATCTCAAAAGACAGATGTAGAAGCTGCTGAAGAGATGCGGTTGGTATCTAAATTTGTATTATGAAGAGATGATTAATTTAAAGATTTAGAAAAGATCATTATTATTAAAGTTGCTGACGTATTTACAGTTTGTAATGTTTAGTTATTTACTTTGTATGTGCATGTAATATCTATCGTACACATTTACAAGCTAAATACCTAAATATTAAAAAAACTTTCATTTGCACACAAATATTAGTACAATAAAAAAAAATACAAAGCAAGAAAGTGGCAACACAGAAACTAGAGGACAGAAAAAAAAATGAAATACAATGTGAACTATTTTCATGAAATATGTTTTTGAAAAAAAAAAGAAAGGAAAAAAGAAATATCAAAGTGTAGAATAGTTAAAAAAAAAGTAGAAAACTAATCAAGACTTTTAAAGATATAATTAATAAGTAATGTGTCACATCTCTAATTAAAATCATAATAAATTACCTTTTGGTTTAGATTCTTAAAAGTTGTACAGTTCATTTATATATATGGTTCTTGGCATATCTTTAAGATATTACAGCTACATATCATTTGTATTATCATCGTTGATTATGGATACTACAGATCGGCTAGTTCGCATTGGTTGGCGGTAATTTTAATCATACATCTGAGATTATGTAGGACTTTTAAACTTTAGGTCCATATTGGTTATTACATTAGTAGTACCTTTAAGCATGTGCGTTGTCAGATTCCCATCAGAGAAAGAGGCTGGATGGCAACTCTCTCTTTGAACTCTCAGTAATCTACGGGCTGAGACTTAGTCTCTTCAAACCATAGATCGGAACTTGCTGTCTCTCTCAACATCTGGAGACTGCCATAGAGCCCAATGGCCAGCAAGCTTCCGGACTGGTCCACCCTGTGGTCCGCCAGTCCGGGGCACTCAAAAAGCAAATGATCTATGGTTTGCTGGATGGCCCTGGATAGAGACTTTCTGATTATCTGGTTCAAGTGCCTGTCAGGGCCCTTGATGCCGTCAAATTTGATAGATTTGGAGCTCTTTCACATTGATAAACAGCTTTGCATAGAATTACAAGCAAATTTAAAAATCATTTTTTCCTTAAACCTCCAATCCATTTCTGGTAAAGAGGAGAGATTATTTCATGATCCTTTTCTGGCCCAATGAATACTATCCCAGCTGCAATGTTCATGGAGGAACAAGCAGGGGCGGATTAAACAGTCAGCTTACAGGGCCTGGGCCCTGACTTGTGACTCTTTTTTTGAAACTTTATCCTCCTTCCCTGACTCAAAATTGACAATGCTTTCATTTAATATTTAGTTCAAGCATAGGATACCGCAGTCAATTTTAAGACTAGGAAAAACTTGTTTCATTGTGGTAATAAAAA
Organism: Bulinus truncatus; assembly: GCA_021962125.1. Classification (NCBI taxonomy): domain Eukaryota; kingdom Metazoa; phylum Mollusca; class Gastropoda; family Planorbidae; genus Bulinus; species Bulinus truncatus. Next base: position 1,245,928 of record JAGDYQ010000004.1, read on the forward strand.
ATTTAAGATTCCCTCAGGTATCTTAAAGCTACTACAATGCACAATTTTCACTACTTTCCCAAAGGGATGTCAGGTAAGCTTTTGGACTTAATGTCATCAATAGGACATGAGAAAAGTCCCAGCTCTTACCATAGAAGAAGCCAAGAGTTGGCGGAGTGGGGAGGATGATGTTCTAAGGATTATTCACGGCATTGGAAAATGATTTCACTATTGCCATCTGTTACATCCATGCCTATTAGTTTAGTATTCCCAACAGATCTAAAGAAGCCATGTGAAAGAAAGATTGGTAGTGATATATCCACAGAGTTCGGATCATGCACCGTTTCTAGGGCAGGTATCCCTAATTATGACCCTGAAAGAATCAGCTTTTAGGCTATCATGTTATGTCTGGCCAAACACTGCAATCTCATTAGGAACTGGAGCCTGAGTGGATTGGCCCCAACCACCAATTCCCCCTAAAGACCTGACTTAAATGTAGGTAAAATAAATTGCAGCAATATGGATAATGATAGATAACATCTCTACTGTGGCTAGACCCATGGAGGGTTGAGCAGGTCTTAAAGGATATACCATGTCAAACTGAGCATGGCGGGCATTCCTCGATTAAACTTTATTAAATTTACTTAAAGACATATTTAGGTCATTGCAGGGGCTGAACTCTTCTACAAATGAGGCCGAGTGTAACGGATCTTATCTTCTGGCCTAAGAAAATGAGATTTTTAAGATCAGTTATTCTGCATCCATTGAATAATTCTCAACTTAGAGCAAACAATAATATCACGTACCAATGAGGCGGAAATCCAAGCCTACCAGGTTAATACGCATAGTTACTATGGTGTCACACCACCCCCTCCCCCCATCTTAAGTGGCTGGGAGATGGATTCAGTCCTAATAGTAACATAAAAAGAGAACCAATAATAAAAACAAAATTTAAAGTATATTTTTTAAAAAATGGACACTACATATATAAAAATAATATTTAAGTATAAAGACGCATGCCGGGTCATCAAAAATAAGCGAGTACCCATTACGTAATTTATTTTTACTTCCATTTATCCTTTTTCTGGGTTTTTTTTAAAGGTGAGTGTAAAAAAAAATGAATTAGATTT
>JAGDYQ010000004.1:1247536-1272093 GCA_021962125.1 Bulinus truncatus
GAATCAAACAACAGAATCAAACAACATGGTGAAACAAATGGGTATTTTACAAAATTATAATTACTGGTGGTTAATACTGAAAGGGCTCAATTCTTCAACTGAGTTTTATTCCAATCCTGCAGGTTAGCCAGCACAGAGAACATCAATTTTAACACAACTCTAGCCAATGGGTCCAATTGTTTGTTGCTTGTATATAACAACTACACATGTTACAATCGGTAAGTTTTTACTTGAGGTGGTGTTTTTTTTAGCACAATAACAATAGCATAAGAGGTTATTTCTGATAGCATATTTGTATGAGAATAATTCAACCTAACACCCATCAAATTTATAAAAGAAATATGAGACACTAGGTGATAAAGAATAAAATGAAATACCTCAATGGAACTATACAGCAGATCAGAGTACCGACAGTTTCTAAAAGCCCAAATCTCGCTACAGGCCAGTGGTACTGAAATTTTGTGTGATTCAGTGGCACACTAGGAAATCTGTTCATTTTTTTTTTTTGCGACTCACCTTAAACTGAAAAAAGGATAAATGAAGTAAAAGCTATAATTAATGCATACCGCTATTTTTTGGATTGTCCTAATGGCTATCTCTATACTTAGCATCGCCTTAGTTATGCAGTGTCCATTTTTTTAAATATTGTTTTATTATTGGCGCTCTTTGAGTGTTACTACAGACGAAACTACCCCAGCCATTTGATGGGGGAGAGGGGTGTGACACCATAGTACCTGTGTACTAACTTGTAGGCTTTGATTTTAGTTTTATTGGTAGTATTTTTGTTATTAGTTTATAATAGTCAATAGATACAGAATAACTGATCTTTAAAATTCATTTTCAGGCCAGAAGACAAGATCCCACACTGTGGGCCTGGTTTTGTAGACGAGTTCGTCCCCTGTGATGACCACAATGTCTTTGTGTGTAAATTTGATGCAGTTGAACTAGGACAGCCTGCCATGCTCAGTTTACGTGGTATGTCTTTTGAGACCTGCTAACCCTCCATAGTCTTGATCCACAGTGAGATGTCGTCTATCACTTTCCATATTGCATGCTCTCATTTTACCACATCAGTTATGTCTTTAGGGGATTGGTGGTTGTGGGTCAACCGATCCAGGCTCCCGTTCCTACTGTGATCAAAGTATTTGGATGATACAATATAGCCTAAAGTTATTCTCTAGGCCCAGTTGTGAACACTCGCCCTAGGCACCGCCCATCGAACCTGTGATGATACCGTCACCTCTTTCCTCATGGTTTTCTTAGACACTGTTGGGAATACTAACCAATAGCATGGGATAAGTCAGCTGGTCAAGTGAAATCATTTCTTCAATGTCAGAATAATTTAGAACATCATCCTCCGATCCCCCCCTCCAACCTTGGGTTTTATCTGTGGTGATAGCTGGGACTTATCTGTGGGAATCTTACATTTTTTATTACATGTACCACAATGAAACAAGTTTTCCCTAGTCTTAAAATTGACCGCGGCGTCCTATACTTGAACTAAATATTTAATGAAAGCTGTCAACTTTGAGTCGGGGAAGGAGGATAAAGTCTATAAAAAAAAAGAGTATCAATTTCAGATAAACTCAGGATTTCTGGGGCCACTTCACAAGTCAGGGCCGAGGCCCTGTAAGCTGACTGTTTAATCCACCCCTGCTTGTTCCTCCATGAACATTGCAGCTGGGATAGTATTCATTGGGCCGGATAAGGATCATGAAATAATCTCTCCTCTTTACCAGAAATGGATAGGAGGTTAAAGGAAAAAATGATTTTTAAATTTGCCTTTAATTGTATACAAAGTTGTTTGTCAGTGTGAAAGAGCTCCAAATCTATCTAATTTGATGGCATCGGGGCCCTGACAGGCTTTTTTTATCAGTTAACCAGGATGTCTCTACCCAGGACCATCCAGCCCCCTTTACACAGCAAATCTTACAACGGCCATGCTTGAATGTACAGCCAATGCAATAACCAAATGTTTTAACTTTTAAAGTTTTTTTTAATCTTACATAATTTATATGATGTTAAAATTATGTCAAAACCAATGTACCCAGCTGATCTGTATGTGACCCATAATGTATCAACATATTTCAAAATGGATGAAGCTTGTGAGGCAACATTCAAAGATGGCAGAGCTTACAGGTATATAAATTAACTGTACGATTTTCTTATAATCTAAATAGAATGGAATTTATTAAGATTTTAATTAGATATGTGATATACATGTATTTACTGTTACTTATAGCCTTTGATAGTTTGTTTCATTTTTTTTTTTTAACTATCTACACTAGGGTTATGACAAAACTTGAATTTTCCTGATGTTGCATTAGATGAACTTATACCCATAGATAACATTTTTTATGTTCATTTTATCAGTTCATGAAAAAACCTCCCGCGCCTGGCCTCATCTCAAATGTTTAAGTATTTAGCTTGTAAATGTATTGTGATAGATATTGCATGTATGCACAAAGTAAATACCTAAACATTACAAACTGTGGTATCTATTAACACAGTTTAACACACTGTCTTTCAAAAACTATACATTAGAAAATCTCTTAATAATACAACTACATGTTCGACCACATCTCTTTACAGTTTCATATCTACTCTTTAGGTTCAGAGATATGCAGACACTGTCAGAGCCCTTTTTTGTAAGTTCCTTGGGGACAGAAAGTATTTTCTGGGTCAGATCAAAAGGTCAACAGTGCACAGCAGTGACAATGAGACCATCACCTGCAAATACCTATCAAGTAAGCTTCTCCTGGTTATAGTTGTACCCCTAATATTTGATTTAAAATATGGGTTGCATTCTAATGCTCACATGAACAGTTTTATATGGTAAACAATGTCTTGTAAATATTTCTTATATATATATATACATAGTCAGAGGCTGTTGGAGTAACTAGTACTGTACAAATGATGAACTGGCCTTGCAATAAGTCCTTGCCTGTTCTGTGTGAGCTTGACAAAACCTATGATGGTAAATAAAAAAATGTGCAGTTTTTAATTCTAAGTATTTCTTTGTTTAACTATTTTACATTTCATCTAATAAGTGCTCATTAATGTATAAACTAAAAATGAAATTAAGCATTTTATGATGATGGCTTGACTAAAAAAAATGTTCCCTTGGGTAATAAAATCTGTTTGGTAACTTTCTACCAAGACACTCTTCTTGATTAAAGCTTTAAGGTACTTGATAAACTTTTGAGTCTGTATTAAATGTAGTTTACAGATATTTTTTTTTTACTTGCATTTTTTTTTGCTTTGTCCAAAGTAACACCACCTCCTACAGTCACTGTTAATAGCTATGGATCTCAGATCATTGTTCTGAATGATCAAATATTAGTTCCATCATATATTTTGAAGCTAATGACCAATCAATCAAATAATATGGCATCTCAGACACAAGCAACAAACTATTTTAATCTGTTCTGCAACATTAGCTCATCATTGAATATGGTAGGATATATTTTATTAACCTTATGTGGATAAATATTTGTTAATGTGTGCAGCTTAAAGCTGAAACCATGATTTGTTTTCCAGTCCATTATTAAACATGTTTTTTAATAACTATATTTGTCTAACTCAGTATTATAAAGTTACAACAAAAATTTGTCTAAGTTTTGTTAGAGCCAAGATTTAATCCGTGATGGCTAGGGAGATTTAAGACTTGCTGTGTCATTCATTGGCTGTATAGGCCCATGGCTAGCAGCTTACCCAGCTCATCCAACCGTTTCTCTCAGTTGGGGTACTTGTATACTATGTGCTTTACTATCTCCACTGCCGTCCAATGGTGCTAACACTGTGAATATTGAATTGGAATATCTTGCAAATATTGGCACCAATCGGACAATGCCCAATTCAAAAGTGAGCTAAGCTGTTAGTACCTGTTCTTCTCTGTTTCCAGCATGTGTCAACTTTGGATGGTCACTGGAGGTTCTTCATCTCATCCTGTCGTTCCACTGTCTTAGCTCAAGAAATACTTAAACTTTTCATGGCTACAGAAGTCACTGAGTAGAATGAGTTCAGTTAGATCAACTTAATGATCATGCACATGGATCACAGGAGAAATTGATCAGTCTTTATGCCTTGTAATTTTTCAACGAGATATATACAAAATTTTACTAAATTATTATAATTTCATTGATTAAATAAATATTTTGCCCATAAAGTTTAAACTTTTTATTTATAAACTATAAATGAGTACATTTGATTAATAAAATTTGTAAACCGCCAGTTGCATTACTAAAAACTTAGAGGCTTTTCTGCAAATTATTAAGAGACCTAAAACAATAATTTTCCCTATGGGCACCACTGAAATCCTAGGGACGGCCCTTCCTTGCTCCGTAGATCAAAGTTGCTACTATTATTAGAAAATTCATATATAAAATGTATTTAACATTTACCTACAATTAGTTAAAATAGTACTTCCCATATGAAATACAAAGTTTAAAAAATTTACTTGTACAACTAATCATATTTGTTTTTCTTTATTGATTTCTTTTTTTCACAGTCCCAGAAAATAACCCTGTTCTCAAATTTTATTCCATTTTTTACTGAATCTCATATTGAACCAGGATTAATCCCTTTTAGATGGCAAAACATGAAAGTAAGTATAGCCATGTAGTAGTAATAATATTTTTGTAAGTATTTAGTAACAGATTAAAGTATCTCATGTAGCTAACATGCAAGTAGATTTGCCCTTCTCTGATCACAAATCACTAAAATCATAATTTTTGTTGTTACCTATAAATGCTAATGAATTCTTTTCCAAAAAAGGGCGAAAGTCATAAAAAATCTTAATCAAGTTGTATGTTTATAATGTGAAATTTTTCTATCAGTCAATCTTGAATTGATGAAATGTTCAACTATTTTCTTTATTGAAAGGAATTGGGGGTGGGGGTATGTGTAGCACTCAATCATAAATAGGCCTTTATTTGTTCTATAATATTTTAGCAATTTTTTTTATATATCTTTCACATTTTACTTGAATTAAGGCTACATTTTAAATTACATTAAAAAACAAACTTTTTACTATTCTATTTGATCATACATTTTTCTTAGCTATTTAATTGTGTATTTCTTTTTTTACATGAGTATATCCAGTTATATCCAGTTAACATTTGTCATATGAACTGAGGTTTTTTTTTTTTTTATTTGCAATGTGGAATACATAAACTTTTACAAATTCTTTAGATTAACAAACTAAAAACTGTGAAATATCTTTTGCCAACAGAAACTGGATTCAGAATATTTGGATTTCTCAATGATAGAGTTCAATCATTACTATCACTGTGAGGTAAATGATCTGAATTCTTCCACAGTTCTGCAGTCTGAGCATATTTTTGTTCGACTCTCAGGTAAGAAAGAAGAACTTGAAATACATGTAGGACAATGTATAGATAGTCTGATACAGAGTGTATTCTTTTTTATGCAATTTTATTTCTTAAATATGTTGTTGTTATATGCTTAAATTTAGCTTCACTTTTTGTGTGCATGTGCATTGCTTCATTCAGAGCTAAATTAATTAAAGTATATTAAAATGTATGTCTTTTTAAACTGCATTCATTGATAAACTGTAAGATAAACAGATGAAACTAAAAATCAATTTCGGGGGCCTTTGCCTTTTTGTTTATTATAATATAAATAAATACAGTATTTGCATTTTTGAAGAAATTATTTTCTACTTAATAGCACATTTTAATCAAAGTTTTTTTTTCTAATGTTTTTCTTTTTTGAAGTATTTCTTATTGGTCTAATATTAAATTCACTTTACTTTTTTTTTTAGACTATGAAATCTATTCAGTACACATCAGTCTTAGCAATGTCAGTAATACAGTAGTGAATTTGGAACTAGTCATGCTCAATGCATCGTTACGTAACCAGTGGAATGCAGTGGAGCCTGATTTACTCTATACTACAACAAATCCACATCCAGAAGTCTCAAAAAGTACCTCTGCAATTGTTAACAGCACATTACTTCAAGATAATACAACAGTTACTGGTTGGCCTACCAATTTTAGTACTGCTTTTCTCGTTAACATTTCAACTTCAAACACAGTTACTAGTACAGAATTTCATAATAGATCATCATCACTTCAAGCTGCCACAGAAGTTGTGGATTCTGACATAAAATTAGATCTGAATTTTTTAAAATCTGCGCTGAGAAATTTAACTACTCTGCAGCCTCAGTTAAATTTTTCTGTAAGACCTCAGCTGTTTAAGTAAGTAGAATAAGACATATATATATATATATATATGAAATTTTTAAAAACTTTGTTTATAATTTTTCACTGGTAAACCTTTATTAAATTAAAGTGCACCAATGTCTTTTGAAGTATTTAAATAGACACAGTTTTTTGGGGGAGATTTTTTTTTTAAATGATTTCAATCTAAAGAGCTTAAATTCTGTTGAAACAAAATGTTTCATCAGATTAATTATTCATTACTATTAATAGCGATTGATGAAAACAGAAATAAATATGGTTTGAATTTGCCCTAGAAACTAAAATAAACACCTAAATACATTTGATATAGTGTAGCCCATGAGTGCAAGAAAGAGCTCATTTGAGGCAGCCCGTGCCAAGATCTGTCTCTTTGGACAATCGAAGTGGTTCTCGAGCTGGGCCCATGGGGTGAACGGAGTTAACGTCCGTATGTTTCTGGAGCGGCCGTCCAAAACTGACCCATGGTGGAAGCTTAGGTGTGTTGAGCAGGTACTAATTGCCCAGTTCCGTACTGGTCACTGTCCTATTGGCGCGTACTTTGGGAGGTTGAGGCCCAATGCCGACACCCTTTGCAGACACTGCAGGGAAGTGGAGGAAACCGTAGATCATTTGCTTTTCGAGTGCCCCGGACTGGCGGACCACAGGGTGGACCAGTCCGGAAGCCTGCTGGCCATCGGGCTCTATGGCAGTCTCCAGATGTTGAGAGACACAGCGAGTCTGATCTCACGGGCTCTAAGAGACTAAGTCTCAGCCCGCAGAATACTGAGAGAGTTCAGAGAGAGAGAGTGTCTAAATCTAAAAACTAGTAAGAAATTAATGTAAAATGATATAAATGAATAATGTGATGAATAAATAAGCCTTATTAGTGTTATTAATCTAAGTCAGTGCACTGTTGTAATTAGGCACCCCAGAAAAAATCAATTCTTATGTAAAAAAGAGTTTGTGAAAAAATTAAACTTATGTCCAAAGAAAACTGTTAATCTATAATTTAAGGGCTTTAGGATCTTGTTTATTAGGTAACCCTATGAAATATGTGACAAAGTGTGACACCCAGTGTTAAGGCATGGTAAAGCTGGGGTATCTGTCGAATTTGTCTGACACCATTATCAGTTTTCTTAAAAGAAAACAATGAATTGATTCTAAAATGGCATTGTCAATATCATTTTTCTCCAGTAAATTAGAGTGAACATTGCAGTGGAGCCTACCAGTTCTCAGACTGATTTAGTCAATACTACTACAAATCCACTTCCAGAATTCTCAAAAAGCACAACTGCAATTGTTAAAAGCACATTATTTACAACAGTTTCTGATCAGCCTACCAATTTTAATACTGAATTTCTCATTAACATTTCATTAGAGGGAACACTTCCACTAATATTCTTTCCAGTTAAAAACTTAACATTAAAACAATAATTCTATCACAATGGTTAAAAAAAACCCTTCTTTTTTCAATCTAAAAGTCCATTTTTCTTTTCTGAAAAAATACTCCTTAGTTACTAAGTCCAAACATATTGCAAATGAGTTAAAGTGAGTAGTCTTTGGTGCCAGTCAGATTTTAAGCCATAGTTTAAAAGTTGTATAAGAGCTTCAATATATGATAGTTTAATGAAGTATCAAAATAATATTATCTATAATTATGGTTTGTTACTGTCTTTGACTTTAGTATTCAATGTAATAAAGTGAAAAAATTACACTACTAATTAATTTGTATTTATTTATTTGTTTTTTATTTAGGAAAAATGAAAGGAAACTTGTGATGTACTTTTACAAGCCATTTCAAGCAGGAAATAATTTCACTAATATGTCAGAATCGCTTTTTCTGAATGCATCTGAAAAAATAAAGCAACTTTTTAAACAGGTCAGTTGACCTTACTTAAAAGTTAAAAATGTTGTTTCAGAAAGTCTGTTCCTAAACTGTTATGTAAAGCAGTTAATTAAAAAACATACATTATTTTTAAATATTTTTATTGGTTATCACTTTACCATAACATAAATTACTGGTCATGTATTTGATTGAACAAGAAAAACATAGTAAAATGAACATACCTTCATTAAGCCTTCTATTGTATTAGTCAACACAACAGTAGATACTTAAAGCCCTTTTTAACATATTTCTATATATTTCCTGGTATTCAATACACATTAGTGCAGTTATTTTTTTTAATAAGATTCCATTTTTGAGATCATTTTAAAAATAAAAAATAAAAAATTTTCTACTAATGATGGATTAATAAAGTAAAGTAAAGTTCATTTAAGCCCCTAAGGGCTTATCGGGGCAGATGAAGTGTAGAATTCATCTGTTTCAGTAACCTTGGCATATAGAAGGAATGTATGGTTAGCACAACGCCCAGACACCTTTACTCTGCCAACTTAAGTCAGGTACCCATTTAAAGCTGGGTAAACTTGGGGACTTACACCAGGACCTGAAAAAATCCCAACGTTCTCACTGTGGTTCGAACCCAGGACCATCCGGTAGCCAGTCAAGCGTTCCACACTGCAGGACCACCCGTCATCACTAAAAATGGATTAATATGTATGATATTTATGTTGATGTCTTAAAGATATCAGCCATGATATTAAAATACAGTTCAAAATTAAAATAGCCCAAAAGATAACTGTCATATAGATAATTTATTTCCATTTTCATAAAAAATGTCTGCAATAGTACACAGAATATCATAACTTATTTTATGGAAGAAAATGTCAACTAAATGCAATTAGATTCATTATGGAAAATAATTATTGTTTCTATTTTATTTTCATTCTTATCTAGTCTGGACTGTCACAGTTTGATTCCAATTCAGTTCAAGTGTATAGCATTGACTGGTGTTGGTCAAAAGAACAAAATGATTCTATCAACAATAAGAACTACATTTTGCCAAAGTCTCCTGCTAATTATGTATGGAAAAGCCCAGAGGTCTGTGCACAAGGTAATGATCCATCTATAATTTAGTAAGCTGTGCTACTTGTGCTTTTAAATACTTTAAAGTCTGGAATTCTTTAAGAAAAACATGGTAAAAGCATTTCCCTTCATTAAGCATTCTATTTGCACAAATCAACATGATTGTGGATACATAAAGCCCTTCAAGATATATTTTTTCAATCTTTCCTGGTGCTCAATACAAGTTACTGCATTTATTTTTTCATAGATGCTATTAAAAGGCCAGTAAAAAGTATAAATTCTTTTACTAATAATTAAGCGTTTTTGAAACAATTCATAGTTTTCTGATGGGGAAAAAAGCAGTCAAATTTAAGACTACAAGATTGATGCTTATTCTGGCTTCAGAGTCTATTATTATCAATCCATTAAACAATTTAACCACACCACATTGATAAAAATGTGTTATATCAACTATCTCAATTTACAAGATATTGATAAAATTTGTAAATATTTTTGGAAATTATTTGAATATGTTCAAATTATTTAAGTAAACTGAAACAAATATTTAAAATTTACCTTTGAATTGAATGATATTTTTTTAACCACAAGGAACTCAATAATCAGAAAATCTGAATTGATTTAGTTTTAAAGGGAAAGGATAAACAATAGACTATACTAAACTTTGTTCAATAGATTGTAACTTTTGGTAGCATATCCCTGTGAGGAATTAATTAAACAGCTCTCACATCATTATTTCTCTAGAAATTTTTATCATTTTAAAAATTATGCGTATGCATCCCTTATTACAGGACACTTAAAAATTGGCAGAAAGTGATTACTACCTACCTTCTCTCAAATAGTGTCAAAATAACGCAAACACTTTTTGCTAATTGTAATAAATTGTTTCAGTAAAATATTGTGATAGTTATGCACAAACCATTTTATTGTCAACAAGTGGATATACATTTTACAGAGCTTAGAAAGAATAATGAATCTTTATCATATTAGGCATATGTAACTTTGCTGTACCTTGCTAAATCTTTGCAACACTTTGTTGATTATGTAGATTTACAGGATTTTAATACCTTATGCTCTTATACTATATATGATATGTGAAAATTAACTTAGACAGGGTTTTAATACAAAGCGCTCTTGTCCCATAACTATACATGTACATACATTTTATTTAGATTTTATCAGAGAAATGCAAAATATCAGTTAAATATAAGTTAAGATTTCAATCACAGTAGAAATATTTTTCACTTATTTCCATATTTTTACAAATAAGCAAAAAGAGTAACTCAAATGACATTAATTAATAATATCTATATTATTTTATCCATTTTGCATTGATTGAATTTTTTAAAATCATATCAACTATTTTTTCACAAAAAAATAAAAATCTGAATACAGTTCCTCCCTCTAATGGATTTCCCAATTCCATCATGGATCAATCAATAACAAAAATCAAATGGAAGGTTTTCATAGTCCATGCAGACATCTTAAAAACATTAGTTTATTCGATAAATTCTCTTCTTTTTTTTTTTGTTCTTAATGTTTTTATTCAGGTGGAAAACCTCTTGCAACAGTGAGGTGTGAAGGGAATAAAATAAGTGGCCTATACTGGGGTAAATTGGAAGCTAATCCTCTTTGTGATTATTCAACATCAACTGGCAATACAACAAACTCTACACTGTGTCTTCAAGATCTATCTCAGGTTTGTCGAATTGAATCTCTTGTTGCTTACACAAAAAGTTATTACCAAAACTTTTAAAGTACCAAGGTGGTGTGCTGAAAATTTTCAGAATTTAAAAAATGTATGAGTTACTCCTCTACCTCACACAAATAAAAACAACAATTACAAATTATTTCAGTGTAAGATAAAGAAAAAGTATTGTCCTAATGATATAGTCACACTTTTTAAATTTTTTTCTCTTTATTTTTAGATAGGAATTTTTTTTAGATTTCATCTTTTTTCTTTTCTTTGCTATAAATTGATGAATCTTGTTTATTCATTAGGATTAAATTAATATTGTTCATATAAACATATATATATATTTATTTTAATCTTCCATGAATAGGGAATTACTTCAAGTAATAATGTGGAGCAGGTCATTAAGAATGCCAGTGATCTTGTAACACAGCTTCTTAATGAAAATAAAGCAATTGCAAAAGATGTGTGCTACATAGCTGACATTTTGCAAAAGAGCACTCAAATTAGTGATCTGTCTCCTACTGTTGTGAAAAATATAATGCAGATTGCTGCAACTGTGAATTATTTCCCATCATCTATTCTGGAAGAATCACAAGGAATTTCTAAAGCTACCAACAGGTTCGCATTTTAATGAGATAAAATAATAAAAAATGTAAGCTCATTTCCACATAATAAGATCCAAAAAAATAAAGCAAATGATCCCCAAGCAATCACCATACCATCAATATTTTGATTTAACAATATAGACTTCTTGATAATAGCTCATTAATTTTAACAAAAGACAAGTATCAACTGTGTAAAATAAAGCTGGTTTTTATATTTTTTTTAAGAGAAGTTATTGAGCTTTGAAACTACAGTGGAAGGAAGGGATGTTTCCTCTTGTAGTCTGACAAACTTTTGTTTTTGAAACACATTACTGTTACATTCACGGTATCATCAAGAATTGTATAGCACTGAAAGGAAATTTCACAAAGTGTGAAGACTACAGAATCATCATTTTCATCAGTCACCCCATTAATGTTATGGTAAAAGCTGTATTAAATTGCCTCAAGGCTTTAGAAAAATTGCTATCACAAGAACAGATAGGTTTCAGACAAGAATGAACCACAGCGGAGTAAATCTTTTAGTGTCATGTTATAAATAAAGAAACACATTGACAACCATGAGATCTCTATAGTTTGTGGAGTCCCTGTAAGGATGGGATGTTTATTCCTTAGATCCAATATGCTACTATGGGATTGTTTTTATAGTGCCCTTCTTTCATTCACACCATAGCCGATAATGCGATGGAGCCCCAGAAATCATGGAGGGAACTTTCACCATGACCTGAAAAATTTCCTTGGCTCTCACTTGAGATTCAACACAGGACAATTTTCTTTTTAAAGAATAATGCAAAAACTTCAAAAATTGTATTTCTGTTCTTTTTAATAACATTCTATTCTACAAAATTTTACACTTTTTATGAATATGTAAATGTATTTTTCTAAACATATCTCTTTCATTTCTAATAACAGCCCATCAGTTACAACAGAGCTATCTTAATAACTGTTTGTACTCTGGACAAACCATCATGCTGGGGGGGGGGGGGGCCTTCTGTCGACCTCTAAAAACAATAAATGGTCATTTATCTTGGGGAAATCTCTCATTCTTTCAAATATATTACAGAATATTAAAGAGCACTGACCTGTTAGGTGACTTAATTCTACCCTCATCTGACTCAGGATCAAATGTTCAACGTATTATTTCTGGAAGATTAGGATTAGAAGTATGGGATTTGTCTCGAAATTATGCCACTGAACCAGTAGTTGGCTTGAAGGTAAAATAATGGTACATAATGGCAATCTCTTGAAATGCATTGCATATCTTCTTTTCTTTAAAAATTGCTTTTAAATATATCAAAATATATGATTTAATTTAAAATCTTAAAAAATGTTAGTCATTTTTAATTCAATATTAAAATCTTAAAAAATGTTAGTCACTTTTAATTCAATATTAAAATCTTAAAAAATGTTAGTCATTTTTAATTCAATATTGTTAGTAACAGAGTAAGCTGGGATTTTTTTTTTTGCATGAAGATTAAGCTTTCTCACTATTTAAATTAACCCAATTCTCAACTTGGCAGAAATAATTTCAGTATTTCAATGTTTGTTTCAGTTAATGGCTAATGGTGATTCTGAAAATTTAAAATCAGAAGATATCACTTCATTATTTAGTGAGTTAAATCTTAATTTCAATGAACTGTTGGCTGCTATTGTTTTACCAAAGACACTAATTGAGGTATGATTAAAAAAATTGCCTTCTTATGGATTGATAAATTATTAATAAGTAAAAATAGAAAATAATGTAGTTATTTCTTTAATAAAGATATTTGTATTACTTGTTTTTTAATGACTTTCTATATTAAGGTTAGGTTATCAATTTATGAACTATTATGAGAATTTTTCAGAAGTAGAATAGTTCATAGTTACATTTGCATAACTCTATCATTACAATATTTCATGTTATGCTAAAATAAATACTGCTATGATCAAGTAATTCTTAAACATAGAAACATTTCCTTATTTTATTACTTTACAGACGATGATAATAAAGAAAGAATGTAAAGTGTGATACAAAAAAAAAAAACAACTCATGATACTAATATATTTTTGTCAAAAATAAGCTGGTGTAGTATTACGGGCAGGAATAAATTAACATTAAGACTTTAATTCAAATTATTTATTTTGGAAGAAATTTAATAATTATTTAATTCATTCCAGAGGTATTTAAACATGACAGCCAACTCCACTGTTAGATTAGCCATGAATATTTACCATGACACAACTTTATATAAAGCAAGTGAAAGCAGTCAAAATGCCAATAAAACTCTTAACAGCAAAGTCATTGCAGCTAAAGTAAGATTAAGGGGCTGTCCATTAATTACGTCAACAAAATAGGGGGGAGGGGGGGGTCAGAAAAATTTTGACAATTGTTGACAATGGGGAGGGGGGGAGGTCAAGAAAAGTTGATGTCAACAATGTTACTTTTTTTTAAATTTAATATAATTACTTAATAAATAGGAAATTTAAACAGCGTTTGTAGTCGTGTGTTACACACTCGACTAACATTCAGTATTTTTATTAAACTAACTATATTCCTACTAATTTTGCAACATAAACATTTTGGAAGCCACCTTTTGGGGGGGGGGGGGTAATCAAATGTTGATGTAATTTTATGGGGGGGGGGGGGTCTTTGGAAGTTTGACAAGTTGTTGACAAGGGGGGGGGGGAGGTAAAAAATCGCCAAAAGTTTGTTGACATAAATAATGGACAGCCCCTAAGACATTCCTTTTGTTTAAATTTTTTATTTTTATTTTATCCCAAATTTGGTTTATGCTGCATTAATCTTTTCTCACCAAAAAAAAAAAAATTCTGAACTTGTTTATTACTTCCACTTTCACCACAACCAGTTTTATTATCACACCATTTGTTTATTTTCTTAGCTGCTAGTGAACGGACAAGAAATAACAGATCTTGGTTCAGAGAGAGTTGCAACCTATTTCCTACCTAATAAACAATTTAAGGAAAGCGTGCGCTCCAACCTGACATCCTGCAGCTACTGGGACTTCAATGCTTATCATGGAGCTGGTGGCTGGAACAACACAGGGTGTACACTACAGCCTACTGTGGAAGGGAGGGATGTTTGCTTCTGTAGTCATCTGACAAACTTTGCTGTTCTAATGGTAATTTTTTTTTAGCTGAGTAGTATTGTACTTTCAAAATACTGCAGGACTAGGTGACATTCAGGCTGTCTTACTGGGAGTATTGGAGTATGCTGTGCCTCCATGGCCATTGTAGCCTTGACTCTTGTGATGATGTTGTAAGGGCAATAAAAAAATGTCTTGACATTGGTTTTGTTTCAGGATCAAGAGATATCATCTTACCCTTACATTGACATGAGATTATAAGAAAGGGTGTTGTCTTATGCTTTGAGAATTTTTTCCCCACAAAATGCCTGACACATTTGTGACACAATTAAAAGATTTGTAAAAAATTATAATAAAACCTAACTATGTTCTCACAATTTTAAAAAAAAATAAATTAAGCTAATAGTTATTCCTCATTTCCTGCCATTCACCATTAAATTACATATATTCTCCACACCATTGGAATTTAATTTTAAGTATTTGTTTTAAATTTTCACTCAACTGAATAACATTTTGAAAATATAATCAGTATGGGAATAATATGCTTAGTGCTTATAATGTGTGCATTAATATATTGATTAGGGAAAGAAATGTGTTGTTTTTTTTAAACTTTAACTTGAAACTTGTGAAAAAGTATTTCTATATAAATATGATCTTGAACTCTGTAAAAAAGTGTATATTTATGAAATTTAAAATAATTTAATTTTTTTCTTAGAGTTTCTATGATCAAGGCAGTTTGATAAATGAAAACGAATTGGCTCTAACCATCATTAGCATCATTGGTCTCAGTCTTTCCATAGCTGGATTATCATTGTCCGTCATGTCTTTCATATTTATCAAGTAAGATATTTATATTCATTAGAGCATTAATTTTAAAGATGTAGAAAAAAAATTAAAAGTAAACGTTGAAATACATAGATTTAAAAAAAAACACATTGGAAAATCCTTAAAAAAAAAAAAAAAGCCATGGATTTAAATAAATAAGAACAAAAGGTGGATTATGTTTATAATCTAAACAGGTCATTTACGTTTATTAGTTAATACAAGTCTTCTGATTTATTAGTTAATACAAGTCTTCAGATTTATTAGTTAATACAAGTCTTCTGAAATTATTTTAAACCTTTTAATACTTTATTTTATTTTAATCAGGAGCTTACACCACAGTCGTCCACAGCAGACTTTATTTCAGTTATCACTGGCACTCATTTCTTCTTGGATTGTGTTTCTAGCTGGGATTACGCAGACGTCATCTCATGCAGGCTGCATAGTGGTGGCTGTTTTGTTACATTACTTTATCCTTGCTTCCTTCATGTGGATGCTGATGGAAGGAATCCTACAGTACCTGCTGTTTGTCAAAGTCCTTAACTCATATTTCTCACATTATATGTGGAAAACAGCTATACCTGCGTGGGGTAAATGTTGAAAAATGAAAAACATTATTTCTAATTTGTATAAATTTTCTAACATTGTTTCTTCAATAAAAACACTTTTAAGAAAGATGACCATAACAAGAAAGATGACATAGTTAAATGTCAGTTTGAATGTTGGGCTTAGCTCTGTGCTTAGCGTAGTTTTTTTTTTAATGTATATCTGTGAAAATAGTATAGTATCTTTGAAAATTAGTTTTTAAAAAGATAGCACACACATTTTGATTAATCTATAAATAAATAAAACCCTTCCTTTTCTTTTAATTCCCTAAAGGCTCATTGCATACAACTTTCATGATTTATACCAACAGTGGTCAAATATGGCTATTAGTGTACTCCAATCTCCAATGATTTTAGTGCGACACCCAATAAATCAGGTTTTTTTCTAAGTCATGTTTAATTGGCTTTGGTTTGGCTTGTTATGATGCTTTTTTACTAATTATAAAGGATGTGGCCGTCATTTATTTATACCCATGATAAACCCCATCAATGAGTCATTGCCAGTTCTGTAGACCTTTACTGTGGCTAACTATTCCTATTGATCAGCTCCTATAATCTCAGTGGCAAATTCCAATCAGTAAATGAGCATCCTGAACCTTTTTTTTTAAGTCTGTATATTGGCTGGAAATCTATGTGCAAATACAATAAGATCAATTTAATATTACCATAGGCTCTGCTGTAATATTTTTTTATTTAGTTTCTTCCATCACTTTCTTAACCCTAAGATTTCAGTTTGACAAGATGACCATTTAATTACAATGAACATATTATTTTTATAAATATTTTTTGTATTGAATCTATTTATTGTAAACTTGTATTCTTCTCCAGGTTTTCCTCTTTTGCCTGTGATAATAACATTGTCCATTGATAGAAACCTTTATAAAGGGGGAAGCAAGTAGTAAGTTATTATTTTGTTATAAAAGATGTATCAATCATATTATCACACCAAGTTTTTAAAATTGTTAGTTATAATTTATTTGTCACAAGATTATATAGTTTTAACATTTTATTTTAATACCTACATATGTAATATTTTTTCCAGTAAAACTTAACAGTATATTTAAAATCTGTATTTTAGCTGCTGGCTGTCCCTTGATGCATTTTACTATGGATTCGCAATTCCAGTTGGCTTAATTATTTTAGCCAATATCTTTTTGTTTATAATGGTCGTCATTAGTCTTTGTAATAGAAAAGATATGAGCAAATACTCATCAGTGAGAAGTAACCAGACACTTGTAAATATCAGAGCTTCATTCATTTGCTTTTGCCTTCTAGGTAAGTTTCTCATAAGGAACTGGTTTGCTGTAAACATTACAATGACTAAAGTGGGTACATGTTTGTAACTTTAGATGCAGTCATTTGAGTACATTTTATTAACTGAATTTCTTTTTAATCTCCAACTGTTCTAGTGAATGTATATCAGTAATTTGTTTTCAATGTTCATTTCACAATTATCTTTTACATTCTAGGACTGACTTGGATTTTCGGATTCTTGGCTATAGACGATGCTAGAATAGTTTTTCAGTATCTGTTCTGCATTTTTAATTCACTTCAAGGGTTTGTAATTTTCATGATGATGACAGTTCGTGATAAAAATGTCAGATCTTTTTGGCATTCAAAGCTCTCTAGCTGTTTAAAGCCCTCAAAAAAAAGAGGTAGATACAAAGTTAAGGGTAAGGTTGATCTCTCTTGGCTTTAACCTCCCTCATGCTTGCTAAATTTGTTTTAACATTTAATACATGTTTTTCTTTATGCTGATGCATGATTACTATATATATATGTGCATGAATTATTAGTTTTTAAAAAAATTTCATTTTTATCAGGTTTGTTTTGCAAAATATATGTATCTATCTATCTATCTATCTATATATATATATATATATATATATATAAGTAAAAATGTAAGCATATATGTACATTAGTTAAAAGCTATATGAGAATTGGTATGTTTATTATTTATAATTTTGTAAGAACATATTTTTTTCAAAGCTTAATTTGTTGAAAAAGTATTATACTCATTGCTTTTTTTCCCCAGTATCTCTGATTATTGTGTATTTTTAATCTTCTTAATTTTCTGCACTAGCAGGTGCAAGTTCAGAAACATCACCAGCAGATTCTGCAGTTGACAGTAGAACTGTTAGATCTAACAACACAACAAACATCAACTTTTCAAACGATGATTACCAAAGGGTAGAAATAATGCAACCCCATCGGATGGACATTTCAACTCCCAATGATGATTAATGGCATTTGTCACTCACATATTACTCTGATATTATTTAAATTGTTTATAGGCTTTTATATTTTATATGATTACGTTTTGTTCTCCATATTGCCAGTTTTATTGCAAGTACGTATCTTTTGATATCTTTGCCTCAGCTCATTATGTATAAAAATGTTACAGATTAGAGAATAAAAATCTGAAACTGAACTTGTACATAATAATTACAAGAGTTAAAGTTGAAACATTTTTCAAATTAGTAATTTTAAATTTATAATTGATTTCATATGTTGTAACTACTTTTTTTGGTATTTAAAATATGCCATTCTTGCTTCTTTTTTTTTTAAGCAAGAATTTTGAAACCATCATTTTATGAATTGATTTTATGGAACTTTTTTATGAAATAATTGTTATAAATCCCTCTGTTTCATGTTTTAAAATGTAAATACATGTACATAATTATGTCTTTTGCTTATCCAATACTGTTTTTTCAATTGATGTCTATGTATCTCATGAACATTACAACAAATGTAATAATTAGGGCTGGATTTCTATTAACTAAAAATTAGAAATATGTATGCTTTTATCAACGTGCAAAATATTGTTTACATTACATAAAAATAAATTTACTGCAAGATAAAACAAATATATGTATATGATGTTTTATGAAAATCGATGTTACAGACAAATTAAATATTGATATTGAAGTGTAATTTTTTGTATACTCGATTTTATGTTAATGAACCTCAGTTGCCATTAGCATTATTTAAAATACCTCATAAGGCTCATTTGTGAAATGTGTAAAAAATACTTGATAATAATACAACATATTTCTACTGTTAAGTTCATAGAAATTCTATCCCATATACTATATCTGCCATAACAGGTGCAGTAAAATATATTTGAAGAAGATTCAATGAACTATTTTAACTGCTTATTTATGACCCTTTTTTTCTATATCAAAGCTCTGCCAAGAGGGTAATAAATGTGTTCCGCCTATTAAAGCTGAATTTTCAATGATTCATTGATTCATTTTTGAGCCACTGGGCATACTAATATTGTTGGTAAAAGCTTCAGAAAATTTGTCTCAACAGAACACAACCAAATATTTTTGCATGTCAAACTATTAGATTATTATATATATATATATATATATATATATATATATATATATATATATATATATATATACAGATAAACAATTTATTGTTTTTAACATCTGTTGTCAAGTATTTTGAAAGCATGTTTTCATTTTATTAACGTGTTAACTTAATTAATTTTTACAGTATTGTTTCATTATTATTTTATATATATTTTATTAAATATATTTTTTAAATTGCTTCTAATTTGCTTTTTTTTTTTAAAATACATTTTTCACAAGGTTATACACTTACATCTTTTGTCCCTTATTATTCATTTTTCAAATGGGCTGTCTGCATTCATAATTGTTTAAAAAAAACCTTCAGTGGTACTTGTATTCCTAGGCTTAAACCATATTGGTTTACAATGTTGCCACATGTCCACCATGCCCAATGAATGAAGTAGAACTTTTTAGGAAATGACACCATTAAGCGAAACAGTGTTAAATGGGGCAATAATGTCATTCAAATAAAAGGTAAATGAACAATAATTATCAATGTAATGGAGAACAAAAAATTAACGAATGAAGAATTATAGATTTGGGGTTTAAAAGTAGTTAAGTGCAACAGCATTAAAAAGGAGTATGACAAACATTGGTTAATGTTATGCTGTTACTTCTTATTGAGAATATTTTAAGACCTACTGTATGCGGTCATGCAGTTTAGAGTTCAAATATTGACAAGAGTAAATCAGCTTTAAATGGGGGATTTATGTTGACATTAGTTGAAGAAGTAAGAAGGCTGGGGATTGTGTTAGCCACACAATCCTCTAGTATGCCATGGCTACAGAAACCGATGAATCGTTTTAATCCTTTGCCCCTGTGGCCTTAATTGAAAACTTAACTTTTTACATGTTATAGATTCTGACTCTCCCATCTCAGTGATATTATATATCATTTAGTTGTCCCACCTGTTCTTGTGACCAATGGATAACAACACAGCAAATTCATGAATTAAGATTGGTGCAAATATTGATAAAATAATAAGAATGATATAAGAATGGGATATGATCTTCATCTAGTTCGTGGGGGTGGGGGGATAGATTTTTTTCCCCTTAACTTACTGAACAGCATGTTTATTAGTTTTAACAAATATTAATCCTGAAAAATGTACTCAAAACATTAGGATATGTTTCAAAACCTTGTACTGAATAGAAAGTAAGATAGCATAACTTTACAAACATATCTAAAATACAAAATAAATAATTCATTAAATTTCAATTACAACTAGAAATATCTTTTTGCTCCAATTTTCACTATTCATTCCAGACATGCAATGTAGATAAAATCCTTATATTTCTAATTATGCTTGCTTTGCTTTTTTAATTATTTATTTAAAGAATACATGTAGTTGGGAAATAATTATGTAACAAAATATAAAGAGCTGAATAGTTTGCCATTATGTTTATTAACTTTTTCAACCATTTATTAAGTAAAAAATGCTGAACATTTAAAAGATTGTAAAAAAAAATATTGAGAAAATATATGGGCAATTAAAAAGTAATTTTCTTTCTGTGCCTTGTATTATATAACATGAACATTATTTTTTCAAGATATTATTTTTCAGCTAAATTAAGATAGTTCTTGCAGTTTTAAAAAGAACAGACAAGAAATTAATATAGAAATAAAAAGAGAGAAAACGTGTGAAGTGGAAGATACAAAAAAAAAATATTTTTCACACATGGTTATATAAATGTATAAAAACAAATAGTTAAATAAAACAATAGAATATCAAGTTCAGGCAAATAAAAAATTATTCTAATGTACTCTTTAAAACAATCTAAATAATAAAAGCTCCTTGAAGAACTTTTTGCATGTGAAATACAGGCTGTAGATGAGACTTGGGGGAGCCCACAGAATAATACAAACTGAACTTAATTTGCAAAATATACATATATTAAAAACCAACAACTTGGATAAGAAATTTAATTATCTGTAATTCTAAAAACGTTCCTTTTCATAATTACTTGAATAGATGGTGTTACAATATAATTATCTATGACAAAAATGTACTTTGGATGCCTAGGCTGTGCTAGTGAAATAGATACTATTTACATGTACTAAGTTGGTGGAGGACAGAAAGATCCAAAATGTGATTGGGACTCTTGAGAATCTGATATTTGAGTTGAGAAAAAATTGTCTTGGACCTACTACTTAGTCAGTAGGTTGCAGTAGTCATTTCAAAAGATTCTAATCTTTTGTGAAACTTTAATTTTTTTTTTTTACTTCAATTTATATTATGAAATACTAGAGTTATTATTGATAAAAAAAAATTATCAAAGCATACTTTTACAAAAACATTATTATAATATTTTTTAATAATAATACAGTGCTTGAAGTAATGATTATAAGATATAAGAATCTCATTATTTTTAATGAGAATTATAAATTTGAAAAACAAATATTCAAGGCAATATTCACAAATATAAGATGCATAGGTGTCATGTCATCAAGTAAATGAACAAAATTTCCTTGATTACAGCTGAAACTAATAATCAACTAAATAATGCTGATCAAACATGGCAAAAGTGCAGTTTTAAATTATGACTTAATACTGAGTGATTTGGTGTAAAAAGGTGGATACAGGTAGTAAATATCATTTAGTGCTTGTAATAGTTTTTTAAAGTGCATAGGTTTCATTCACAAAAACAAAATGTTAAAAATACATATCTCTTTCCATTTTTTTTTAATAATACTGAAGTATTTAAAAAAAAAAAGAATTTCATATATGAGCAATCTCAAAAAAATAAAAGTGAAACATTTTTCCTCAATAATATCATTTTTTTTTAAACGACAAGCAATACTGATGTAAACCATTGAAATAATTCTACATTAATAGGGAATGAATGAAATTTAAAAGATAACTGACATTTATTTGCATAAATAATAATGCTGCAATAAAATAAATTAGAATACTGATTAAAAATGAAGTGATACAAAATTGATGTTATTAATAAAGCATTTTACTTAACGTGCAATTCAAATTGAAACAAGTAATTTTTTTTTTGTAAATGTACTGCCCTTTACAACAAAATTTTTATAAGTTATGTAAACATAGTAATCTCCATAGTATATTTATGGTTATCTCATTTATAAAGATTACTGAAAAAGCATTTATAGATACAATTTAAGTTTATTACTGTTTGAGGACAAAAAGTATACATTCTAAACTGAAAATTTCATACAAATTTCATGTAAGCATATTTTATTACGCAAATAGTGCAATGAGAAAGCACACTTGAAAATTCGCTTGAAAAACTCTATGGACCGGCTAAAAAACAAAAATCTGATCCGCTGTTTTTTTTTATTAAAGACCAATTACATGTATTTCTAATACTGATGAATATTTTGATGTCATTAAAAAAAACAACTAAAAAACACATTTTGCAAATGTAGAAGGTTGTAAAAAAAATATATCACAGTTTCATTAGTAAAAATGTTGTCTGTAATGTTTACTAACTGCCAAATTTATTAGTAAAAGTGACTGACAAATTTTACTGAGCTTCTCCTAATGCCATGGGATGAACTCCAGTCCGGGATTTGTGCAGCCTGAATGTCATCAAGTACACTTCTGAATGATTCAATACTGACATGTCCTTTGGGATGATTCATGGCAGCTTTCTTGTAGGCTTTTTCCATATTTTCTCCACACATTCTGACACCAATGTTGGTAAATATAGATTTGATCTGTATCATGGTAAAAATATAGTTATTATGAAATAGTTCAATCATTTTGGATAAGTACATTTTCCTTTTCACATGTCCACTTTTATAAAAAAAAAATTTAGGCTGTAAAGAAAAGAATTTCTCTTTAAAGTTTCCAAATAAAAAAAAAGATTAAAAAAGAACAAAATTATGATATGCCTCTGTACAGTCTTATGCCTGAACTAATACTGCTTTTTAAATGAAAAAAAAAAAGGTTTTATTAAATTTGTAGGGTTTTTTTTTAAATTTTCGGGTATCAAAGTTTTAATTTATACACACTTATAAAAACCAATAAATATTAACCTTTCATACTTCTATCACTTTTAGGAGAGGCGTTAATCATGCATTTTTTTAAGTACAGCATTTTAGTAAACCAAATAGTGAAATTTAAAAGAAAGAAAAACTCACAACAGTACATTCCCAAACAAAAAAAAAAGTTAAAGACTCAAACTGATGGTCACTTTATTAGTCCACTACTTCTTCAAAATGTTCTGTGCTGCAGCAAGTCTCTCTCATGAACATTGTGCTGGCTGTAAATTGATGGGCACATTAGGCCATACAGGAAAGCTTGATCTCCATAATTTGTCCTGTCACTCAGTCTTCTTATTTTAGGTGTGACAGGTCGGAGGCGCTACAGATGGTGTGCCATATGTTCAGAAAACCTGTGGTTAAATATCATTTAAAACATTTTGTTTCAAGTAATTTGTATTTTTCAATTGTGGTAAGTTATGAAGAATGTAATAAAAATATTTAATATATTTTCCCATAAAATTATACAATATACTGTACTATTTTATATTTTTTAAAAATAGAATGCTCAATGATGCATAACTAATAAATGAAATTTCATTTTTTATTGCATCATTTTTTAGTAGACTTTCTTACAAACTCCTTTCAAGATGTCAATAGCCTGTCTTTCCCTTCGTCATCCATTTAAGAATCTATTGCATCATTAAATCTATCTCTTCCTTTACCACTCTATTATCATGTTTAAACATTAACATTAACGCATAACTCACTTCTAGCACTGATTCCCACCAGGTCCAATAACTGCATTATACATAGCGTTGCTAGTGCTGTGGTTCCCCACATTGAAGTCGATCTGCTTCACTAAATTGGTGGTGGTCAATTCTGTGATGTAGCCTGTGGAGTTTCTAGGAACTATGATCTGCTTCATTGATAAGTTTTTTCAGGATGACTTTTTTTATGCAGGTAGTCTGTACCAATCATTAAGGGTGGAGCTGAAGACATGAACAAATAAAATAAAAATTTCTCAAGATGTATTCTTCTATGCAGAATGAACATTATTGGACTCAAACAATTATGGATTTTCTCCTTTGTTCTATGCATTACCCATTCAGAGGAGATCAAGAAAAAAAAAAATCTCAAACAGTACTGAATATTGAATAAGATATTTCCAAGCAAGTGAAATGAAGGTGCAATTCTTACGCCCTAGGTCATTCAAGTCAAGTCGGTTAATTTTTTCCTTCCAGTTAAGGAAATTGCAGAACTCTAGGTAGTTTATCATTCCATCTTTATCAAAGTCGCAATAATCCAAGACT
>JAGDYQ010000004.1:1272593-1297089 GCA_021962125.1 Bulinus truncatus
TAGAACATTTTCGAAAAAAAATGCTCTATTGTCCCCGTTTTGTCTGTCTGTCCGTCCGTCCGTCCGTCCGTCCGTCATCACCCTAGATCTCAACAACCATAAGTCCTAGACCCATGATGTATATATCATTTTGTAGGTCTTGGCCTGCCAAGAAATGACTTTTTTCCATTTCGCGATCTGACCTCTCAGAGCCGTAAAAGGGGCCTTAGTACCGTTTTTTACTATATGAGCTATATTAATAAAGGAGCGCTATATCTCAGCAACTATAAGTCCTAGACCCATGATGTATATATCATTTTGTAGGTCTTGGCCTGCCAAGAAATGACTTTTTTCCATTTCGCGATCTGACCTCTCAGAGCCGTAAAAGGGGCCTTAGTACCGTTTTTTACTATATAAGCTATATTAATAAAGGAGCGCTATATCTCAGCAACTATAAGTCCTAGACCCATGATGTATATATCATTTTGTAGGTCTTGGCCTGCCATGTGTACATCAAAAGTTCATTTCGCGATAGGACCTCTGAGGGCCGGGCTTCAGGGCTCCTAAGGGGCTTATATATTATATATACACCTTGTACGTTCAATAACCCGTTCATTTGGTGCGAAATACTGCAGCACGTAGTTTCACCAAGATTTATTAAGAAACTCATCAAATGAAATAGTAAGCTTGTGTTCTGAGTTTAATTGAAAGTATCAGAGCTATGCAACAATTGACGGAGTTTTCGGACGATTAAATGACTATAATTTCGAATGTTTTCAATTATGAGTCCTATTTCAGTAACCACAAACCACTTGTAGTTAGATTTAAGAGACAATAATTTTTTTTTCAAATATAAAGAAACGTCTTTATAATTTTTTTTTACAGATATATGCATTACACAATTGAATTTATAAACATTTCCAAAATTTAAACATATTTACTGAAAGATAGCATACGTACTGATACATAATACGAAAATGCGCTAACACGTCCTGTGTCCAGAATGGAACAGGCTTAATTGCTTGTTTTATTTTTCATTACTTTTTTTAACTTAGCCAAAAAAAAAATTCCTAAAATACACTAAGGTATACTTATAACTCTTTAACTTTTATAAAGTTGCCAAATTAAAAAAAAATGTACTTTAATAAATAGCATTTATAGAGTTTTCTTAGAAAAATGAAACTAAAAAGGGCGGCATTTTTGTCCTTGCCTATATCACAAAAATGTCTAAGGCCGGCACTCCTCAAGTAGTTTATCCCCATCGGGCTAGCGTTGGGCGACAGTAACCACAGGGCTAATGCTGGTTGGGGGAATGGAGGGTGTCCAGTGCCGAACCTAGGGACTTGGGAGCTTGGCCCCTGTATTGGCCCCTGTATTTTGACATTCGACACCATGACATAATGTACTTCATATTGAATGTAAAAAAAAAAATTGGGGGCCCCCTCTCAAGCTGGGACCCGGGGGGGACTTTAGAATTTGGACCCCCCCATCCCCCACCCTAGGTACGCCTCTGAGGGTGTCTGCTCTACTTTAATGGTCATCTTCAATATTACGTCTTAAGCATATGCAAGGTTATAAAACTAAAGGGAGGGGGAGAATCTATGAGCACCCCCCTCCCCAACAAGAGTGATTGTATGCCTGTTGCCATACTGTGAAGTTGGACAAGTGGGAAGGCAGTAATGTTGCTACTAGCATTAGTGGCACCCGGGATTTATAAATGCCGCCCCATTCCTGTGACAAAAATACTAATGTAGTGAAAGCTATCCCCCCTCCCCCTAGATACGCCACTGGTAGTCAGTAGGACAAACTTACAAAGAGCTACACCTTCGTTACTGCATTATTTTTTTTTTCTTTCACCTTTTTAATACGGACAAAAAAAAAATAACAACCGAGTATAATACAAATTTCAATTTATTTCTGAAGTAAATTGGTGTAAACATAGTTCTATATATATACACAGTCAAAAAATAACAGAACAATTGAGACTCTTAAAGGTAAATATTTGTTAGTTCAAATGTTTTTTTTTGTGGGCAAAAGTAGATAATCAAACCATTGATAGAGCATCACGCCTAATAATAAGATTAAATTTAGTAACATAATAAAATATGTAAAGTTGTTCACAGGCTGATGCATCCTTAAAAACTAATACAAATTTATATCTAATTACAAACACATATATCTGATTCACAATAATTATAATAGTTTAATGCCTGTTTCAATGTTACAATTTTTCCTTTTTTTTTAAATTCATGCATTTCAATGATAATTTACAGAGTGGGGGGGGGGGGGACAAATTGTTGAGCGTTGTAGAGTGCTAGACTGTCAACCTGATAGTCCTGGGGGTTGATCCTCGGAGAGAACCAAGCAAATTTTTTCTGGACTTGGTTAAAATTGGTTGCAAGTCCTCCAAGTTTGACCAGCTTTAAATGGGTACTGGAATAAAGTCATGGAAGTAAAGGTGGCTGCGAATAGTGATCCCTTTATATGCCATGGGTACAAAAACAAATGAATTCTACACTACATCTGCCGTGATGATCCTTATGGGTTAAAGAGTTCTTAACTTTACTTCCTAGTGAGTGAGGCTTTTACTATTAGTAGATTTCCCTTATACATCTTTCTTTACACAAAGGAAATAGCTATTGTTTATTTTTTAATATGCGCGTTAAGTCTTACTTTAAGAAAAATCAGCAAATTTGTAGACCCTTTGTGTAGCTTAAGAGGCGAGAACATATAGCAGAAGAAAAAAAAAATTGATATGTTTATCAATAGGCCTATAACTTACTATAAAATAAATAAAAATAGATTTTTTTCCATAAGAAAAAGGATACATCCTTCAAAAGAACGACTACTGAACACAATAGTCAGAATTATTTGTATGTACTAAAAAATACAAATTATTTCATTAAACTTGTGAAAAAATATCATGTGGAAAATGGTCCAGAATATTTAAAAATAAAAATGAAAATGGACGGCCAGTTATGATTATAGAAAAGATTATAATGTAAAATTTTGGACGGTGAATGCTTAAGAATTTATAATAAAATGCACAGCAATTTTTTACAGTCAAAATGACAGATCATCCTTTATTTCATCTATATGTTTGTTTAGAAAATAATTTAAACAGGAACATAAATAAAATTCATAATTACAATGATCATCACAAATGCAAAAATTGGTTTAAAAAAATCTTAAAAAAGTGTTTTAAAAAATGTGATTTTGATGCAACATTGAATGATTAAAAATAATGTAAATAATGTTTATTTTAACCCAATGTTTGATTTGGAATGTTCATTATCAATATTAAAAAAATATCATGGATTAAGGAGTGATTTTTAAATGTATAAAAAAAGCATCAATTCCTATTTCTTGAAAGTAAAATTTATCAATGGAGCAATACAACAGGATATTTCAAAAGCGAAGACTCATCTACTGTACCATACAAATAATTATTGAATGCATTAATAAATTTTCCTTATTAAACAAACAATAATCCTGGCAACGTACAATTTATCTAATAGCTAAAAACAACTGTAAATAACTATAAAGCTAATACAGGTATATATATATGTATAGAATTAATCACACATACAAAATCAGTCATTTTATTCCAAGCTTTCTTCACATGGTTTGAGATTCAGAATGACTACTGTAGTTTAATTATTAGCATACTATTTATTGTCAGGTCCATTCAACATCACATAGCAATCAATGCTGGGTTATAAAGTTGACAAAACTATAAGATTTCAAATTTTTACTGTAAATGAGGTATTATAGTAAAGTCAACATCATAAAGTTAACACAGAACCATATCACTGTGTCGTCCATCTAATAGATGTAATTAGTTTCAATCTCTTTAATGATGCTCCTGATTTTGCTTGTGTCAGCTGTCATCTCATGACAAGTGTCCGGTCATTTTCAGTATTTCTGCTGCGACTGTAGACAAGGCTATGTCAGCATGAGAACTAAGGGATCACAAAAATAATAAATGATAGTGGTGCACTCTTTGAAGCACGTACTGTTAATTTTTAATTAAGTTTTTATCACATAGAAAGGATACTGTATCTTTTTATTTTGATAATTGATTGAAAATTTAAACAGTTACCCAAATGTGTTGGATCAGTAATAAAGATAATTCTCTAACCCAAATGTGTTGGATCAGTAATAAAGATAATTCTCTAACCCAAATGTGTTGGATCAGTAATAAAGATAATTCTCTAACCCAAATGTGTTGGATCAGTAATAAAGATAATTCTCTGACCCAAATGTGTTGGATCAGTAATAAGATAATTCTCTAACCTTGCTGTGTTAGCTAATGACTGTATTGTTTTTGCCAGCCCATCTCCAGATTTTTTCATGGATTCCACATGCCGACTATTAGTGCTTATTAACCTCTTGATGACTCTGAGAACTATTTTCTGTTTCTTTGGTTCAAAAGATTTGAGGATTTTGCTGTAGCAGTCCTGTAACAAAGTAAGCAAGAAACAAGACGTGTACTTATAGTTTCACTTGAAACATTAGAATTGGAATATATGTACTTATGTTAAACTGTTAAAAGAAAATCTAACAGCTTATTGCCAAGCATGTTGCCTACATGTGAATACAAAATTCAGGATGTAATACTCATTATGCTGAACTAATGAGGAGGTTTACTAACAGTATCATTAACAAAAAGCTAGTGTACATTTTATTTTCTTAAATGAGATATGCATTATTATTATCTAGAGAGATTTTGGTAGTTATTAGAAAAAACACCGTCTTTTTTGTTGTTGAAAGAATGATTAAATTTAGTACAATTTATTGATAAATATACTGATAAAACTGATAATATATATAAAGCTTTCTTAGTAAAAAAAATATTTTGTTTAAGTATTCAAATATTTTATTTTCATTTTTGTAAAAATTAAAAAATTCCAATGATTCTTATTAGCAAGATTTTTTTTTTCTTTCAAGTAATAATTCAAGTTGATAAGACCAACCAATTAAAAATCATTTCAATAATACTAGACAGTGTCAAGCACAACATACCATGTTATCTGCAGTCATAGCATCTCTGTTTTCACCCCCAAACAACTGCACAAGTAGGGATAAGCATTTGAGAGCAAGGTCTTGAATTTCAACATCTTCATAGCAAAGCTGTGGAAACAGAAAAAAACAACAGCCATCATTTTGTATTTTTATTTTCTACTTTGAAATGACATGTATGAATCTACAGACTTTACAATAAAATGCACTATGAAAATTAGTGGCTGTGATTAAAATATATTATTAACAACCAGTGTACCGGACATTGCCCAGTAAGTCTGAGTTCTACGTGACACTTGAAACATTTTTAATGCTCCATTAGGTAAAGATATTGGTGCTAATATATGCCACCTATTTGTCATGGCTAATTACGTAGTTGGGATAAATTATTTAACAGTGATTGTTTTTCTCATAGTTAAAATCAAAATGATGAGTTGTAATAAAGATAAAATAAAGAAAAATTTTTTGTCTGCTATTATGTCTTATTTCGTTTGAGAATGATGACACAGACTGAACTCTAGTGTATTGTATGGACAGTATTATTACCTAAAATCCATTGTACCACATGGGTTTTGAGCAAAAAATTATCAATGAAAAGGTTGTCAATTTTGCTAGAAAATTATTAAAGAGACTTAATAATGTTTTAAAATTTCACAAGTCCATTCGATAAGTTAAAAAAAAAATTATTATATATTTAGTTGTATTTGATTTCAAAGTCTAACAATTAAAAAGAAGGACTTTATTCTTAAAAATAAACAGACAATGAATTCTGAAACTACTCCATCAATGTAAACAGATAACTTATTAAAAACTGAATCTTAGCTTGCTAATATAAAATGTCAATTCAACTTAAGTAAAATTAAATTACATTCTTTCCTATGGCTTTGAATAATATATATTCTGCGGTGTGGATATAATTCTGGTGTATTGTGGGGATGCATTACTTCCTTACAGTTTTATTCAATTAAGAGTTATTTGACCAATACAATCCATACGAAATATGCTTTTGCTCATAAAAAGTAAAGTAAAGTTCCCTTAGCCCTAACGGGCCATCGGGGCAGATGAAGTGTTTCTATAACCTCGGCATATGAAGGGATTGTATGGTTAGCACAACGCCCAGCCGCCTTTACTTCCCCAACTTAAGTCAGGTACCCATTTAAAGCTGGGTGGACTTGTGGGACGACTTTGAAATACATTTCACTTGGAAAAATTCCCATGGTTCTCACCGAGGATAAAATCTAAGACTTTCAGTTAGACAGTCAAGTGTCTACACTACTCGGCCACCTGTCCCACTTTTTTTGTTCATGGAAGTGGTCAATTTTTATTTAAAAAATGTGTTCAAAATGCATACATAAATACCCAAATCCGAATATATATATAAACATTGTCATAATTATAAAGACAGTGTTTAGAGATTTTATACAATATTAACAAACAAATATAATATTCACTGACCAACTGGGTGAGCAGTGATGTCAGGTCAGTCAGAGATTTGTTCAACAACAACAGCTGTTCACCAAACTCTGCTTCTTTTTGAGCTCCTTCTCCCCCTTTGTTCTTTGCCTGATTCAGAACATAAACATACTGGGTACTTATATCAGTAGTTGACATTTATTAAAAAATAAAAACATTGGAAATTTTAAAAAAACAAACAAACTATAACATGTTTAAATATTGATGTCTGAAAGTGGTTGAAACTTTGAAATGCACATTATAAAATACAGTCAACGCTTTTATATCAACAAATATATGCACAACATATACTGGGTATAAATATATATATTATTACTTTAACAAAACAAAAGAAGCACCAAAGTGAAAATAAAATAAAAAAAACTTCAGCAGGCAGTCAATATTTCAGGTTAATGTTGCATAAAGGCATGCAGGATACCCCGATATTCTGAAACTAGTGATAGGTTGAAATCTCACTTTCTGCACCTAAATGCTATTACTATTCCCAATTCCTAGCTCATTCAAAGATAAAAGAGACAGTTCTAAAAATCTTTTGTAATTTTCAATCAGATAAACAAAGAAATATATTTACCTGCAAGGCTTTACGCACAACCTCTGAAACATAACGTAATATAGAATGGAGGCTGTCCAGCAGGGTGAGGACCATGGTCACTGCTGTTTTTATATCCCTGCCTCCATCCTCCCCTTCACAAATCGAATTCCACACATCAAACAGAAGGTTGGTTAAGTGGTCCACAAGACCTAAAGACAACCACAGAAAGTTAAAACAGTGAATGAATAAATCTAATGTGGTTCTAATAAGTGGTGTTTCATTAATCACATGCAGTGCAAATTAAAAAAAAAAGGTTAAATGTTTTAAAAAAAAAACATTTTTGAAAAATTAAGCTGAAAATATATTTTTACAGATTTTTCTATTTGAACACATAGAAAAAATATGCAAATAAATTTAACTCACGTTCAACAATGATCAGTCATACTAAGAATATGAATTTCGGTTATTTTATCATCATTAAAAAATAAAAATGAAGGAATTTTATTTTAATTAATTCTATCATGTTATTTATTCAGGGTTATTGACTAAATCTGATATATGTAAAAAAATGGAAGTGGAGAAACCCATACAAACATAAGTCCTACATACTAAGAAAGTTTGGGGGCCCTCAAAGAGTGCCCAATAGATATTCTGATGGTCCACCTATCATGATATTGTATTGTTTGTACCTTGATCATACAGCTCCAACATATTGGTCTCTTTGTGGCTGACTAAACAGTTAAGAACAGCAACGATACCCTGGATGACTCGACTAAGTGCATTGCTCTGATGATCCTGTGTGCAGTAAAAAGATCAACAAGTCATCATTTTATATTTAGTTTATATCTAGTTCAAAAATTGTTTTATTTTCTTTTTCATTATAAAATTTTTAAAGTGATAATGAAACAAAATGTACTCCTTGTAATATTTTAACTTGATTAGGTTAATTAAATTTGAGAAAATCTGTTATTGTTTCTTATAATGAATCACATAGATAAGTAAGTCAATTAAATAAGGTTTTTGAATAAAATTATTAGTTATGATATGTGAGCTGAAAATCTCAATATTAATAACGTTGATGGCTCACCATTAAAGTTTGGAATAAAACAACAATAAGACCTTGTTGTTCCATCAATTTTATCAAGGAGGCGTCATGTTCTAAGAAGGCCAACATTAACTTTAGAGCATAGCTGGGTAGTGGATCTAAATCCAGCAAGATTGGTTCAAATCTTAAACGTAAGATTCTTTAAAAATTAGTGGGTTAAAAAACGAGTGGGGTAGGGTACAGACAATCAAAATAATTAATTTTAGCACAGTCGCAATAAATAATTTTATCATTCATATGTGTTATCACTTATAAAATAAAATTATTTAATCAATATGCGATTCGCCAATTTTTCTATGACTAAAAATAATGTAAACCAAAAAAAGAAAAACCAACAGATAATTGTTTTAAAAAAAAATCAGATATCACACGCTTAAACAGAATTGAAGCAAACAAATAAGTTTGACTCACTGGGGAAGCAATTTTTCTTGAATAATGGTTCGGAGCTGTGATGTGTTGACTTTGATGTCTGTACTGAATTGGTCATGACTGAGATAGACTGATGCAATATCTCCAAATAGTTGCAAGGACTGAGCCTTTGTGTCCACTGAAATTGATAAACAATAACAGAGTTTACATGTGAGTAGACATTTTCTTTAAAGAAAAATCTGGACCAGTGGCAAGTAATATTTTTATCCATTGTAAACTGACATGTGGGATTAACCTAGTAGGGAATCTTTACTTCATTTCTGTTTTTATCATATTTCTCATGACCTGAAATTAATGAACTCTACTTCATCTGCCCAGAGATTCATAATATGCTCTTTTTTCCTTTTTTTTTAAAAAACTATTTTTATTGAATTTTAGAAGTAACAATTTTGAATGGATACTTGTTTGAACTTACCATTCTGACAGGCTACCAGAGCAGACAAAGCAGGCAGAATATCTTTAATAATCAGAGCATTGTGTTCAATCAAAAGTGATGGATGTTGAGAAAATCCCTCCAGTATAGACAAAGTGGAGCTAACAAATTCTGATACGCTGATTGCACCTGGGAAAAACATATTTTAAAATAGGTTGACTTGAAATAATCAATGCAATTATGTACTATGTATATATGTGTGTGTGTGTAATCCTAGACATATACCTATACATGTGAGTAAAATTGTGTAGAAATTTAGAACCATTTTCAGGTATTTACAGTAATATAGTTTTTTCATAAGTTTAAAAATTATTCTAACCTTATGTTTTTTTGTATGTTTAACAATAATGGTACTAGTGAAGACAAAAAAAAAGAGTCCTAAAGACTTAAATTAGAACTGCATTCTTATTTAATGATGGGTAGCTCGATAGCAATGTAAGTCGATTACAATTTAAACTTTTAATAATTTTTTATAATTTTTATAATTTAAGTTAACTTAAAATAAAATATTAGACTAAAGCTTTGAAAAATCAAATACACACTTAAGAATTAGAAAGATAAAAATACACAAAACTTTTTTTAAAGGAAAAAAAAGCTCAAACTCAGACAATTAGAAAAATATATATTTGTTAGTAATTGACAACTCCTCTACTTTGTTATGAAAGGCAGGATTTAATAAAAAAAGGTAATAATGTATGCTGAAACTGATTCTATTTATATTTTTAAATAAGAAAAACAATCTATTTGATTCCGCCTATGTTAATTTTCTACATCCGACATTACCAACAATGTAGACACAAAGTCTGTCTGATTCTCTATGTAATTATTTATTCTTTTATATATACAGCTGCATAAAATGTTAAAAAAAAATAGTAACCATAAATAAAAGAAATATTCTGAGATGCTTAGAGTCTAATAAAATGAACTTTATTTCACCACATCGTACATGTATATGTATTTGATTCTTTTTTTCATTTTTTGTTTTTGTTTTTTTTTTTACTTTCATCTGAGGTACCTTAGTATGAATTTGATTTAAATGTACAACACAAAAAGAAATAAACTTTAAGTCAATAATTTATCTAGCCAGAAAATTTTTTTTGACTAAAAAGTATGTTCAACCAACAGTAAAGAGAGAAAAAAAAAAAGGAAGACAATGTTTAACACACATCATAAAAAGCATTAAAACTAAAGTACATTGTTGAGAATCAGACAGAATGTACTGTTTTCTTTTTTTTTTTTTTAGAATCCATAACGCAAATTACATCTCCAGCGGGATGGTCGGTGTTGTATTGAAACATGTACTTCACATTTAACGAATACCATTTAAATTTTCTTTTTAAGACAATACATGTATAATTATGTTCATTTAAAGCAAAGGTTAAGAAACCAGTCGTAAAATTCTCTAATAAAAAAATAAAAAAACTAAGATTTTTATCTGACTGTTTGTATTCCATTCAAATCTAACACATATTTTGTTTCTTGGTGCACAGTAAAAAAAAAACTCCACTTTTACTGTAAATTATAGTTTCTTTTTCATCATGACATTAGAATTTTAAAATACAGCTCGCTAGTGATCTAGAGGCAGGATATCTAAGGACAGAGCTTAAACTGAAGACCAGTAAGTTCCTAGTTTTTAAGTCACAGCATACTGTTTTAAGTTGGATACAAGAAAACTGTTGCCATTCAAGCTGCTCTCAATTATGATAAAAGATAACACATTCATAATGAAAATAATTAAGAAAGGAACAAATGAAGAATTATAAAAAAAAAAATAACTAAACAAGCAGCTAAAATTTGAACCAGGAGTGTTAACTTTTTATATTACCAAATAATAAAAAGGATATTAGTAAGATGATTTAGTTGAAAGCTTTTTAAAAATTTAGAACAATAATTTTATAAAATTTAAATTTTTAACTGTTATAAATCTAGTTTCATTTAGGCTAGTGAAAATTGGGGATGAAAAATAATGAATAATAAAAGATTTTATGTTAAACAGTAATTTTAATGTTATAAAAATTATTCATAAAATGACATTAAAAAATTATCCAGTAAATGGCTCATTGGTAAAAAGTTAATACAGTATTAAAAAAAAAACCACATTGAAAAAGCAAAAATTAGCAGCTGTACATCAGTTTTGGTAAAATTGATTTTCCCCCCCTTTTATTTCACTGCTGTATATTGCAATTATGAAAAAAAAAAACTATTGCTATCATTTATTAAATAATGGGCTGTTAAATTAAAAGTGCTGCTTGTTTTCTAATTACCTTTCCCTTTCTCTGAAGAAAAAAACAAAATAGCAAACCAATTAGAATATTTTAATGTATTGTTCACAAGCAACCATAACTCATCAGCTCATTTAATTCAACTGATCCGAAATGTAATGCTTCAAGGATTATTTTATTAGAAGTATACAGCTATGAAAAATTAAATATTACAATGATGCTTTAAATAAGAATGCATCAATTGATAAGTCTAAATGCTTAATTGGGTGGTTTATCAAAAGAATTCTTTGTGTATGGCATAAAATACAACTAGTTATTTGTATATACACAGCCAAAAATTATAAAAACATGACCAATATCTCATACCAGATTTATATTTTAAAACATGTCCCTATGATATATCAATGTGAATAATAAAATTACATGACACACATGTGTACCTTTGTATGAAGTTAAAGTCATAACAAATCTACTTCATTTTTGGATATAAGGCAGAGTAAATGTATATTGGAATTAATAAATGAAAAAAATAATTTTAGAGACAAATTAAATGATATATTATATTTTTTAACATAAGCTAACACTAATGTATACATGCATGTACCTGATGCAGACTCAATATTTGTTTCCCCTTGCTCAATTTTCACCACATGATTTAAGAGCTTGATGTACTGATTCAGAAACTGCTGATTTACTACACTACTACGAAACACCTGATTTCAGAAAAAAAAAACATTAGGAAATTTTAATAAGGACAAGTTTAATTCTTTATTTAATGTTAGTGGCTAAGCAAACCTATTACTGTGCTTGTGTATTTTAAGCTTCCAGATTATCCCAAGCTACTTACTTAGTTTTACTTTAAGTAGAAATCATAGTAATAAAATGTAAAGAATGCATCTAAAAGGATCATCTATACATCGATAAAAATATTTAAAAGAGCAAATATATTAACTGAGATTTTTTATTTGTTCAGTATTTATACAAGGATTTTATATGATAATATATAAGCCTTTTTTAAAAATAATTGTTACCTAATTAGAATTAAAATGTAAGCAGATAACTGCTGCACTTTTTTTAAAAAAATGATGACATCAACAATGCCTCACCTGACTTGTCACCAGGTGATTGAACACAGGTATCAAAGGAAGTGAAGACTTCAACTGCTTCACCTGAACAGCATTCGGATGTTTCCTCCCTCCAACCTGATCTAAACATTCCAGTATTTCATCTGTGCCAAGGAAAATACAGATAATTTATAAATAAAATATTATGGTTAAATATAGATATTTTTTTTTTACAATGACTATGATACATTCATAAGTGTATTTACACATCAATGACAGATTATATGTTACACATTTGAGCTTAGGTATTATGTAATATATGCAGCTTTTTTTTTTTTTAGAATTATTATGGTAAATCATATATTTAGATCTAGGAAATATGATACCAATCTTTGTACAATGACAATATCAGTGAAAACCAATATTAGGTCAAAAAGTACCAGCATGAAAATTGTTAGGTCCATGTCTAAAGATGGTTGATATGATTCACTTCCTGTAACTTGTTGCAACAATTTATTTTTTTTGCTCCTCTGCATTTTTATTCTTATTGTCCACCATATTTAAAGTAAGTGTCACCTTACCTAAGATGACAGGCACACGTTGCAGTATCCCAGAAACCAACAACTCCAAGCACTGGCTAAGATATTCCTGATCTTCCACAGGTTTGGTTTTAGGTGTACGTGGAGTTTGCCTGCGACTATCTCTTTCAATATACATAACCAATCTGAAAAAAAGGAAAATTATAACAGATAAATTTGTCAACCTGTTATTTTTAATCAGGGCTTTACATAATGACAATAATATTTTTAGGTTTGCCTGCGACTATCTCTTTCAATATACATAACCAATCTGAAAAAAAGGAAAATTATAACAGATAAATTTGTCAACCTGTTATTTTTAATCAGGGCTTTACATGATGACAATAATATTTTTAAACCAATACATTGTATATCAGTCAGAATAATTTAACTAAAAAGTTTTAATTTTGAAAAAATAGAAAGGCTAATCAGAGCTTTATAATCTAACAGTAGTTAAGATAAAAATTTAGCAATACCAAAGTAGTTGTTACAGAAAATAGTTATTTCATTGTAATAAGAAACAAAGATATTAATAAATTAGTAATAAAATAGACCTATTTGGCATACAGTTAAATTTTAAAAGTTTTCTCCGAACATAATATCAACACTCTAAATATATATATTTTATATGAGTAAAGTTAAGAGTAAGATACTTAAATACTATTGCAACAATATTTTTAGTGCCCTTTCTACATGCTCAGCATGCAAAGGACTGCATATTTTATAAGACACTAGCAGTGTACTTGGGGGTTGCGCTGGATGATGGATTGCCATGTGATACTTGAAGCATTCCTAATGCTTATACCAAACACCATTTGAGGGATAGAGCTTGATAGGGTAAATAAATCAGTGCTAAATTATGCCACCTAAAGTGGGTAGGATTGATCTATATTTTATTCATCACAAACTACATTTTACCTACCAACTCATATTTTTTCGATATAAATTGTTAGAACATTTTAATTGTTTTTCTCATTGTTAAAATCAAAACAATGCTTATTAAAGATAACGTTAAGAATTAAATGTTAAATATTGTCTTCCTTAGGAAATGATGGTATGGACTGAATAATGGTGTATTGTAAGCCTTAAATACACTGTCCAATGTTGCACATTTAGTACATTTTGTGTAATTATCAGTTCTATGGAACAAAATATACTTAAACTATAAATTGGTTACTAGCCTAAAACACAAACTTTAATGTTTTGAAGATTGAAAGAAATTCCTACTACCAAACATACAACTTACAGCGCAGTACTTATGTTAAGAAGCCCGAAATCAAGTACTGGGTAATCTAGATTGAACACCATTTAAGCACAGACTGTATTTAGTTTCATCAATCTGTTTTTATAACAGCTGAAGAATTTCATGGCTTAAAAAAAATTTAATTTTTGTAGATGGGGAAAAAATGTTGACCCCCCCCCCCCCCAGCAACAAACAAACCAACCATTAAATACCGGGATATTATTTCTGATACAATGTATCTGTTTCATTTTTTATATAAACACAGCCAGCATGAAAGAGCATGAAAGACAAATGTCTCCCACACAATTTTTGATTCACGGATGGGGACCATAACCATTGTCACAGCCATCATGCTGACCTTGTATATAAACATTATACTGTTGTGCATTGGTTTGTGACAGAATGGGAATACCCCAAGGTGCGGTTGTTGAACGAAGGCATCGGTGATGAACGAGAAGGGTGCATGATGCGAGAGATGACGGCCGACGTTGTTATTGTAAAAACTAGTATTTTAGTATTTTGATATTAAAGTAGTTGATCATTATTACAGAAGGAATACTTGGCTTGTTCCCCTGATTTTTGACATTTGAAGTGTTTACTACAGTGTTATTAAGTGTGTGTTGTCCTTGTGTTAGAAGTGCTGACACACTTGACGTAGTGATGACATTGAATTAACGGCCCGATAAGATCCTTGTACACAACAATACATGACAGATGGTGAAGCTGTCAACATTGCATATCTTGTAAAATACAGTCAATGTTCATGAATTATTTCCTGACGAAAAAAATTGATTTCAGTAAAAAATACCTGGCTTGACAGCAGCTCAGTAAAAGTTCACTGCTGTTGTGGATGATCTCATGAATAACAACAAAAGCCTTTGCTCTGATGACAGATGAAGGACTCTCAAAACATCTCATGACTTTGATACAGAATTCCTTAAAAAAAATGCAAGCTCAATGAATGTAAAGTTTATAAATATTTTAAGTTTGTTGAAGAACTTTCTTTTAAAAAGCAACTAAGCACTTCTTTCTTAATGCAAATAAAAACATTCGTGATCCTAAAGATAATGAAAAATAAAAACTAATGAATCTGCTTACTCTTAATAAAAAAAAAACATTTTTCAAAGATATTTTCTATAGTGAATATGTAGCTTTTACATGTACATGTATAAGTAAAAATTAACTAAAGATCACTAAAATTTTCTCAAGTTATTGATATTTTTTTTAATCCCATACCTTGTCATGAAAGAGACGAGATGAGTAACCAAATGATGCCAAATAAAATCCAATCATAGTTATCACAGCCTGTTGAATTCTAGACACACCACAGTTCAGTGCCTGCATTATGGGTGTCAGACCACCTGTGTCTAGAATATTTTGAAACATTGCTGGATTCTGCCAAGTCAGCCGACACAGTGCCTGGAAAACCAATAAGGAAAGTTTATAAAGTCTCGCAGTTTACTACTTATTTCTCGAGAAATAAGTAGGCTAATAGAAGTTTAGTGCTAAGATTTTACTTTTACATAAGAGATATTATAACACACAATGATGTGGTGGTAAACAAGCCAAATTTGTACATAGCCTCCTTAAAGGTCAAACAAGTCAGCATTTCTTTGCACAGTTAAATAAACTGAAGTTGATTGAATTTATTTTTGTCAATAGGCAATTTTATATCTGAGAGCAAATAACTTTTTTTTACTAACTTTATTTTCTGTGATGTTTTTTTTCAGCTTAACAGTTCATTCATATTTTATGCACATTTTTTATTTACATCATTTCGAATTTGTGATGTATTTAAAAAAAATGTACTAATGGCATAGAGTCTGATTTGAACATAAATATCTTTAAGATACATTATCAAGAAAGAAAAAGATTAAATTTGATTGTGTAAATATTTTTTTAAAGGTTTGTTACTAATATTAAGTTAGATGACTTTGAATAAAAATGAGTCATGTGATTTTGTAGTAGCTAACAGTAAAATTTTAAGATGGTGACAGCTTATGGCTGGAACAGAAATAGATTATAACTATGACTATTAATATGCACAACATTAAACTTTCATATGGGGACAGATTATTGCTGAAATAGAAAAAAAAAACTAAAAATATAATTACCGAAATGGTGGTGCATCTAATGGCATCTACTGAACTGTGTTTAAATGAGTACCACAGAGATTGGCAAACTTCTTGTGTGACAAATTTCTGAACAGAGAGAGTAAAATATTTTCTTTATTATAATATCTTTTTTTGTATCATTTTTTTGTCTATACCGTATTTACCTATCTATTAATTTTTTTTTACAGCAGTATGGAAATAAAACAATGAAAACAAAACAACAACTAAAAAACAAAAACCTGAGAATTTGTTGAGGTGGTTGCTGTAACAGTTTCAATTATTTTAGTACAAAGATGGTTGACTATTTGATCATCCTAATTAGAAAATAAAAGTGAAATGCTACTTTAGTGAAAACAATGCATTCAGGAAACTGTTTATAGATATAAATTTCTATAAATTAACCATTAAAGCTCCATATTTTAATGTGATCATAAATTTAAAAAAAAAGTAAGTAGCATATTAAAAATAAAAGAAAAGAGAGAAATTAATCTAACAGTTTATAATAAAAATATAATTTAAATGAAACTTTGAAAAAAATTCAAGTTATAGCTGGTAACTGTAAAAAAACAACAAAACAATGGTTAAATATCTGAAATAAATATATTAAAGAAAAAGGTTTAACACAGATAATAAAATACTGCATTTCGAAGATATTTACCAACTCACTTCATCAGAAAAATTCTGTTTAAAACAAAATTAAATGATATGACTTAATATTTTGGGTGCAGTAATAATTTAGTTTATTTTGGCTAATTTCATTTTCGTAACACAATGGAGCTCTCTAACTTTCACAATTGTTGTACTTACCCCTTCCCTTATCCCTCGTATGATTGTTGTGTATGCCAAAGTAGGTACAGAAAAGTTTTCCACAGGCTCTTGAACTCTTTGTTCCTGCAAAAAATTATGGCTTTACATATTAGGACATTTCTTACATATTTATGTAGTTCAAAATATATTTTGGTCAGCCTGCTTTAAAAAAAAAAAATGAAAAAGTGGTATATATTAACAGAAAAATTAATTCTCAATCTTAATTTTAACTGCGAAATTAAAGAAGATAGGGGTAAAAAGTCAAGAATCAACCTGAGCAGCGACCAATCCAATGAGTTCTCCAAGCGCTGGCAACAAACCTTGTTTGAGTTTCACATTCTTCATGTTTTCTCTTAATAGTTCTGTTAAGACGGACATTGCCTGGACACAGTGCGATAAATTATGATAAAGGATTTTAAACTTTAAACATTGTATAATTGATGATATTAAAAGACTTGTTTTTATATTTTATTATTATTTTTTTTTTTATTGGACTAATGCTATGACAAATTTAGCTTTAATCGGTAAAAAATTGGGCATTTAGGTATAATGAACAACTAAAAGCTATATGATACCTCAGAAAGATTTAAGCTTGAATCAACAGTCTCTGTGAAATGTGCAACCAGTGCTAATGCTCGGGCCAGCTTAAGTTTTCTGTTTTAGATAAAAAAATGAAAGTTTGTTATAGGATAATATTTCAAATCATTATTTTTTTTATCTACAATCTTGATTTCAGTGAATCTTAAAATAATATTTTTTAAAAATGTTTTTTTTTAAATTTAAAGTAAATTTGAAATATTGAAACCTTACAGAGAAAAAATTCAGAATCCTAAAAAAAGACAATAGATCAAAATGTAAAAAAGAAATCTAGTAGCATTTAAAAATTATAATAATAAAAAAAAA
The DNA here is from genome assembly GCA_021962125.1 of Bulinus truncatus. Taxonomy (NCBI): domain Eukaryota; kingdom Metazoa; phylum Mollusca; class Gastropoda; family Planorbidae; genus Bulinus; species Bulinus truncatus. The sequence goes on from JAGDYQ010000004.1 coordinate 1,290,498, forward strand.
TTAGCTTTACATGTCAACATGTGAAGATTCTTTTATTTGCTTAGCCACAGCACCAATGAAGCCTTGCTGGGTCTGAAAAATTATTACGAAGATTGGTCGAAATATGTGTATAATTTCTTTTGATGGAACTCTGATTAACAATATATTATTGTGAAAGACTTGGTCTGAAGTACTGTCACTATGATATAATTATCTGAATTGTGATTTATACAGTAAAAGTAAAGTGAAGTTCCCTTAGCCCTAACGGGCCAGATGAAGTGTAGAATACATCTGTTTCTAAAACCTTGGTATTTGAAGGGATTGTGTGGTTAGCACAATGCCCAGCCACCTTTACTCCCCCAACTTAAGTCAGGTACCCATTTAAAGCTGGGTGGACTTGTGGGATGACTTTGAAACAAATTTCACCTGGGAAAATTCCCATGGTCCTCAACGAGGATCGAACCCAGGACTCTCAGGTCGACTGTCGAGTATCTACACCATTTAAGCCCTCCGTCCCACGATTTATACAGTATGCCAAGAATATTTCTAACAAATGCCTTCTTTATTAACATGCAAATAGAAACATCAAGAATAATATTATGCAGTTTTACCAGAGATGTAGAGAGCTGGTGACATGATGCTACGCAAGCTACGTACTGCAAAAGATGAATTCTCTTTTGGGATGGTGGTCCTTTTTCTGCTTGAGTTAAATTGTCTACAATGGCCTTTGCTTGTTTCTGAATCTCTTTGTCAGTCATACTGCTGAGCTTCTCCGCTATAAAATGTTTTGAATGAATAGTAGAATATTAAGAAGTGTGAGATCGGGGGGGGGGGGGACATTTTAATACTGTCACAGAGTGACTGTTTGTTATAGTATGTATGGCCAGGTAAGAGCATCAGGGTGTAACTAAAGACAGACTGAGTTGTGCCCTGTGTATCTGTGTGTGTGTAGCTGGACTGTGTGAATGAGTAAATATGTGTAGTAGTCAGTTATAATTGAGGTTTCTTATTTAATAGCTTAGGTTTGACATTGATACCAATGAGGTGATCTAAGTGAGGGTAAAGTGACTGTTACTGCAATATTAAAATAAATACATACTTACCGGTAAATGGAGGCACTGGTAGAATTTTTAAGTCGTATTTACATTGTTGGACTTTTTGAATCTGAACATATCATGAAAAAAAATTAATGAATAATTTAATACAGACTAAATATTTCAAATCCAGAAGTTTTTTAGATTAAATTTTAATACATCATAAAAAAGTTAATTGAAATTAGCCATTTCCTAGTATTAAATTTTTGAGGTAGCAAAAAACAACAACTGGGAAATACTAGGCTACTAAACTTCAAATAAAAAAATTCCAAAGACCCAAAATAATTACTTGATAAACTTTTAAAGGGTTAAATCTATGAGTAGAATATTTACTATTAATAGTTTTTTTCTAGAAACATGAGGTTAAAATAAAACAAATACAAATTTAACAGCTGAATATCTGCATTAAATTATTATTAAATTATTAAAATAAAATAAACAAAAGTAAACCCAATCATAACATAATCATACTATTACAAATATGTATGTAAAGATTGAATCTAAATAAATTACTTTTGGATTATCAACAATCTGGGTGATGATAAAATCACTGTCATGGAAAATGAGTTTTTTAGTTTCACTGCTGTTATCTTGAAGACTAGCTTCACCATCATCTGTGGTATTGCCAATTGTTTGTCTAGTTTTCAGAGGCGTCTGCACAGGTCTGTGAGGGGAAGCTACCCTGTCATCCGGGGGTACAGCAGTGTGTGGACGAGCACTAAGAAGAATGAAAGTAAACATACATTTTTGTACAATTCTTTTGATTTATATTTTTACGAATAAAAAAAAAGTAAATTTGATTTAGGTGGCCTTAGCAGATTTCTTTTAAAATCACTTGACTGGCACTGATCTATATTACATCAAAAAAATAAATAAAGCTGTTTTTTTAAATAATTAAACTACACCCAAACCTAAATCACTTTGAACTTATTTTTTCTACTATTTTCTATTAGTTAAAAAAATCATAAATAGAAAATAATAAAAGCACTTTAATATTTCAATGACTGAAAATGAAAATACAATTAATGAGAGAAGTTTAAATCAAACCACATGTAACAATTTTATATTTTTACCCTCAGTGAGCTTTTTTTTTTAAAAAAACATTTTATTTAAAGATTAAGAGTTTTACAGAACATTACTAGCAATAAAGAATGCTCAAGTTCATGACAATTCAAAATTTTATTAGAAAAAAAAAATTCAAAAATGTTAATATAGTGTACTAAGAAATACTTAGATTTCTACAAAGCAGACAAGTAGCTTTTCATTAAATACCTTAAAGTAAAGAGACTTCCACCACTTTCCATGCCGGGTGCAGTCTTTGGTCGCAAATATTCACTCATGCCAACAACTGTAGCTGTAATATAAATTCTCAGCATTAGTGAAAGTATAAGTAAAGTAACCTAATTATATCAAATAACAGATTGCTTTGAGAATCTATTTTTTAACGAAAATTCTAATACTATAAATTTGATTAGCACAGAGCTAATATATGTATTATCATATGTTAACGACATAAATACTTCTTTATTCATTTAATAAAGACTTGTTTGATCTTCAAAAAAATTAAACACTTTGGCTCAAATAAAAAATTTGTACAGCTGCATTTTTTTATTTTTAACATTTAAAAGAACAAAACTAACCTGGTCTACTGCCATCCATTAAATCGATATTTATAGCCGGCCTGTCAAAGCTTTTCTTTATGTCAACACTTTTGATGCAGCCTAGTGCAGAATTAACTCCGTGATCAAATACATTGGATACAGCAACATTGGTCACCGTACTGGACCTCAGATTAGATGCATTGCTTGTAAAATCTTTAGCTAGGGAGGTCAGCTCACCCTGCCAAAAACTGTGGCTGACCAAGGCAGGCCAGTCCAATCTAAAATTATTGACATTGTTGGGTTATTTTTTTTTCATTAATAAAATAGAATAAGTAATGTTTATGAATATATTACAGCTCTTAAAAAGAAAGTTTTAAAGTTAATAATCGGTTGATTTTTTAAAAATAATTTTATAAATAGCATTTGGATAAGAGGTGTATATGGTCAAAGTTTGTTTACTACATCTTAATTTTACAAAAGTAACAATGTTATAGCAGCCAGAAATTTCGTTATCAAAGATAAAAATATAGAAAATGTTAACAAGACTATCATTTCGTGGATATGCTTGGTTATTTTCATGTTTTGATATGAATGACAAGGTTTTCTTTTTATATATTTTAGAAACAAAAAACAACAACAAATAAAACCTTTGAGTAGGATTTTTTTTTAAAAGTCCTTGCAAAAGACTCAAAAACTCAGGGGATGGCTTGGCTGATATTCTTGGACCTGATGATAAAGTAATAATTTACAGAATTACAATATGCTAAAATTATCAAAAGTAAATAGATAAATGAAAAAAAAAACATTATAAATTGAGCGGATGTTGATGAGAATTTTATTATATATTGATTTTTTTTTCCTTTGCCAAATAAAGAAAAAACAAATGAAACAGTTCTAAAAAATTCCCTCAAATGCCTTGGCGAAAAATCATAACATCTAAATAAGCCATAAAAATTTTAATCAGGTAAGTTTAGTGAGTAAATAAATTTTTTCAAGTAACTGGCTTGAATAATAAAACAAGTACCTTTGACTTTAGGGACAGGAAAATCTTTATTTAGCACTCTTTCTTTAATCTGCTCTTCTGATTCAGCAAAAAATGGTGGATAACCTGTCAATACAGAAAATATTGCAGATAATAAATATCTATACAAGAAAAAGATAGACAAAGAATAATGTCATTAAGACAAAAATATTGTCTTACAAGAAAAAGTTTGACATGAAAAAAAGTTTTAAAATAGATGCGTACTTGTTTATTGAATATCATTTAATTCAAGAGATTATACCTTTTAAATTTATTGATAAAAAAAGTATATTGAAAAATATTCTTCCTTTTTAGTTTTCATATCTATTAGCCAAAGTATAAAATCTTAATAATTAGAATAGATGAATAAAGGTAAATCTTATATTTTATGGTAGTTGTTCTCACCAGCAAACATCTGATAAAAGACACAGCCAAGGGACCATAGATCACTGAGAAAATTAGGTTCTGCCCCTTGAATTAATTCTGGAGCCATGTACATTAAAGAACCTATCCAGAAAAAAATAATGCTAAAATCATATTGCATTTTGAAATATTTAACTAAAAAGCAGTTTTTTTTAAATAATTATGCCATTATTTGTCATATTGTGATGAGACATATTCTTTTATTCAAAATTTGTGAAGTAAATCACAGATGCAGTTGCATGAGAAGTAGAAAGCACTGTCTGTAATTTCTAAAATATTAAATATTTACTTAAATTTCAAGGTGAGATTGATTTTTTCATAGATTTTTTGTTAGAATTTCATACAAATATTTCCTAAGCAAATTTCAAAAATATATAAAAATATTTGTCATAAAAATAACTATAGCAACATGTTCGTTAAACATTTATATTTTTTGCAAAGTATAAAATGAGAAATTAAAAATCCTTATAAATGGTAAGTAGTAAATTCTGAAATATATGCTTAATTCTTATATATTAAAAAAAAATGTAGCAATTTATTTTAATATACCTGTCCATTTATTAAACTTCATCATCTCCTCTACTGTTACTGTGTTCCACTGTTCCCCAGATTCAGCAAATTTGTAGAACAATTCTTCCAAATTTTCACCTTCAACTTTTGAAGAGCTAAAATCTGCATATTTTAAAACACCTTCTGTATCTAGCAATATCTGTGAATACAGAAATGTTAAGAGATTGAATTTAAACTACCCTATTTTTCGGACCATAAGACACATCAGACCATAAGGCGCACCAGTTTTTAGAGGAGATATATAAAAAAATATTTTTTGAGAGATTTTTTTAAAATTTTGAAAAAAATATTGTCCTAAAATATTTTATGTGTATTAAAAACAACAACATCACTCTTAAAAAAATGTTAATTAAATCCCCACCCCACTCTTAAAAAAAATTAAATTAAATATATCCCAACCTCACTCTTAAACCAAATTGAAATCATTACCAACACCACAATAATCAATATAAATAAATACTACCAACACCACCATCACAAAAATAAATAATTAATTAATTTAAAAAAACAAAATAATATACATCTAAATAAAAAATCTTTTCTTTCTTCTTCTTGGCCCGAGAGGGCAGATGGAGGAGAGGAAGCATGGAATTTTCCTAACCTCTACCTTTTAAGGGATTATTAATTGTCTGCACACCCCCCCCCCCCCTCTCCCTTCTTTTCTTCAGTCCCCGTTTCTTATATTTTTGCTGGGGCTGGGTGGGGGACCTTTGTGTCCAATTTTTCCCCTAGAAAAACTCCAGGCGCCCCGAGAGGATTGAACCCAGGACTCTCAGGTTCTCTCTCGAGTATCTTCACCACTCTACCCTCCTCTCCCCCTTTTTCCACATTTTTAACAAATATAAACAACAAAAGAAAAAAAAATAAAAAATTATGGTTTTTCTGCCTCTCACCTTTATTTTTATTTTTTTTTTTTAATTTTCAGGGGCAGGGGAGGGTTTTTTCTCCTTTCTAAAAAAAAAATTTTTTGCTTCTGATGGAAAGAAAATGGGGAATGTTGTGCTATTGATCTCACATTAGGCTAACATAGGAGAAAAAATAATTACCTTAGTGGGTCGCAAATCATGGAATAGGATGTTCAAAGAATGAATGTAATGAAGACCTGTGATTAGCTGCACACCAAAAGATCTTACTGTGGACTCTGGCAGACTTCCATCTTGTGCAATTAGAGTTTCCAGACTGCCCCCAGTACAAAGCTCTACAACCAACCATAAATGATTGCTTGTTTCATACCATTCGTGGAATCTCACAATATTTTTATGTTCAATATCATGAGTCATCCGTACCTAAATAGTATTTAAAAGAATCACATATAAACCTATGATATCAAAACTGCATATAAATGTCAAGCAAAAATATTATCAGATTATGATGGCTATCTTTTTTTGAAATGTTAACTTATAAATTAGTTAAATAATAAATAGATATATGTAAAGTAGATTGTAATCAGATGAGCAATAAAAACATCAAAATAAATAATTTATATTCATTAATAAGATTTAACATAATAATATTGTTGTATGAAGCTGTATTTATAATCTACAAAATTTTGCATTTTGAAAGGTTGATGTGTGCATTTACACAAATGAATCCTCACTCGTGGGGAAAGGATAAGAATATTTGAAACTAATTCACCCATTTTATTTCACTAAATGTATTTAAAAAAAATATTATCCATTATAATGTTTATTTATCAGCAGAACTAGGTTTTGCAGCAACCCCAATCTTGCTTGTCTAAACTTTTAATTGAAAGAAATATTCTGTATTCTGATCAATCATCACAAATTAAAATGCTAAAATTTACTGCCAGTTTTATACATAAATGATATTGAATAGTAAATTGCATGTTTACAGCAAGTAGACTTAAAAACAGAATATGTCATGTTGACCACATAATTGTATAA